>JAMJFZ010004061.1:20467500-21002500 GCA_026225945.1 Cricetomys ansorgei
TGGCTCTGACTTAATGGATGACACACTGAATAACAGGATTTGTTCTGAATGCTCCAATATCCTACTAAGTTAGATCTAAGTATAGGCTGTGAGATTTAAAGAGTCTATCCATTTTTTTTTTATTCACCAAACTATTCCTTCATTGTTAAAAGGTAATCTAACTTCTAACTACAGTAGAATTTATTGTGACCCAAAGGGAGGCAAATTTCTGGTGATGATCTCTAAAGTCATGAACTGGAGGACTCAACTTCTGCATCACTGATGTGGGAAACACATCTACTGAGGACATCAATACATTCATTGCTGGTGATGAGAAATATCTGTGCTAAGGCATACACCTAATACGTTCAGGTATGTAGTTTGTTGAACAGTATTTACAATAGATAGTGTAGTAAATAAAAATAAGTAATTAGACAACTGCAAGATAGGAGCAGCTGAAACGAGCCTAGTGAGAGAGTCCACACTGCCCTGAACTTTAAGTGATAGGAAGATAATTATTGGGGTGACAAATTCCCCTCCAACACACCTAGCAAAGCATCCAGTCGATCCACAGCTTCTTCTCCTACAACATAACCACAACACTGTGTTCTTGACCAGAAATCAACCCTGAAATCAGGCTAATTACTTGGGAAGACAAATATTCTAAGGATTGGCCTTAAGCTCAACCTTGAGTGCGCAATGTACGCACGAACAATAGATGAGTGATGAGTGAGGGCAGTAACACAGAACCTACAGACAGAAGCAGGAACCACAGGAAGGTCAAAAGGGTGAGGTCATGGGTTCCGTGAATATTTATATTGACAGACTAATTTAAAATTATTGGAGTAAAAGACAAATTTCTCAGAGCAATTGGATTCTACATTGAAAAATCCACATGCTCAACTCAGACTCCTGTGTTTTACAGCTTCCAACCCAGTGTACTCAGAAACCTCTATTTTTTAGGATCTAGGATGAATTTTTTTTTTTAATTCACCAACTGAGGAAAGAAAAACCTTTGTGAACCACAAGGAGTTAGGTAAGTCTAGAGACGAGACAAACAGATTAAATCTACCCCACTGAAAGAGAGAGATGTAATTCCTCTCTAGAGAATACCAAAGACTGACAAAATAAACAAAGAAATAACATGTTTCTTAACTTGTGAAATGTGACAGTCAATGGCAGATGGCAAAACAAAATGCAAGGAAATAATATTTCAAGTTCTCCAGTGTTAGTAGCTACTGAGGAAGGGGAAGTTACTTCTCTCAACAACAAGAAAGCATGTAGAAAAAGGCCCCTTCTAAGGCCCCTCTGTGGGAGAGCTCTGCTTATTCTGAGCTGAGACAGTACTCTGCATTTGAGGGTCAGGGAAGTGAGTTGGCCCATTGCCTCTCAGTCCTCTAATATCTGCTATGGCTGAAACATCTTCCACCTTCTGGGAACAGAATTGGCAACAGAAGTAGTGTTCATCCTCCTCTTCCTCCTCCTCCTCACGCAGCCTGTGTCCACAGCACAGGACACAGACTCTACACAGGCCACAGCTTTCTTTACAAGCCACGGAGATTGGTTTAGGAATATCTATGGGGCTACTACGAGACCAGTGAGAACCATTTAAGGGACACTTCCTAGAGATACTGACAAGAGTGCTTTTATCCCCAGCAGAGGGGCTAAACAACAAGGTGAAGTTCTGTAACTACTTCTGTAAGGAGGGTTTGAGGAAAGGAAACCACAGGCCCAGAAAACAGGGCTGAAAATTACAAATATCATCCTAATATTATCCAAAGAAAGGGATGTGATGAACTTTCCATTGCCATTAGTTAATTATTTTACAACTGTGGAGTATGAAGAGTTCTTGATTTCACTTCCATCTTCCATTCCTTCCTTTTCCTGTTCCTTTTCCCCAATTATCGTTCCAAAAATAAGGAGTCTTAAACTATATCAGTTGTTGTAATGATTGAGAAGCACTGAGAACTGGTGACCATGGTTTATAAACGAAACATAAAAAATCTGGATGCATAATAATCACTGTTAGGGTTGAGCTCAAATAAACACTCCCGGGTCTGATGAAAACTTGAAGGGCAGCAACATTCATCATGCTACAGGCCTTGTTAGTTATGCACTTTGTGAAATTTGTGTATTTTGTTCTAAGTACTTCATATACATTCATATACACATCTGTAGCTCATATGGCTGATCTAACATAATAAAAAGATAGCTAAAAATAGAAAAACCTCAATCTATCAGTTTATGTGTCTAAGTATAAATTTAGGGAATGAAGATTGAAATGTGCCCCCCTTCACCCTTGGGTCCCCAGTATCCAGCACATGAGTCATGTGCCTAACATGCTACTTGTGAGGGAGATGAACAATAGAACTTACGCTGTTTGTATTCAAATTCAAGGAATACTGCCAGCAATGTAGTTTGGAGGACACACGAGGAGACAAAGAGTTAACACCCTAAACAGATCAAGCCTGGAGGCGCTACAGTTTTGTAAGCAACCTGGAATGCTGATAAGCAAAATTCTATTTCTAGTATATTAAATAAAATATTAAACCTTTAGAGAGTCCTACTTCTTTGAATTTTGGGGTATGCTGAGGCCTTTTCTTAAAATTTCTCTTCCTCGAGGCTTAAAAAACTGTCCTACATCTTCTTATGGTAGGCCAGCCCTACCTAGAAAAGATTATTCAATAAAAGAAAAATAGTTATTAACTGTAACAAATAAAAGTTAGATTTTTATGCCCTATATCAATATTAATTCTGGACAGGTTGAGACTTTCAATTAAAAACTTAAACTAATTCAAAATATGTAGCTATTTAAGTCAGAGGAATATCATGACAAATTTGCCCTATATTCCCAAAATGCTATGAGAAAGCAGAAAAAAAATTAAAAACAGAGAATGGAGAGATCCTTCATTGCCTAAGAGTGAGTACCACCTGCAAGAACCCCAAGCCTGGGGGAGGATGGGAGGGGTGTTGTTGATATGTATTATATGAAAGAAGAAGAAAAAAAGTGAGCACTGCTTTTGTAAAGGACCAGAGTCTGGTTCACAGCACCCATAATGGGCAGCTCACAACCTCCTGCGACTCTCATTTCACATATATGTGTGTGTGTATGTATGTATATATACACACACAGGCATACATAATAAAATATGAAATAAATGTTTAAACAAAAATATAATTGAAAATTATATTCAAATAATATTCAAAACATAAAAATAACAGTTCTAATATTATAAATCTGGAGACACATATGGACATGTTTTCATAGAAAAGAAATATAGATGGCTTACACACTATGAAAAAAGTGTGCACTAATGAGAACCAAGAAGTATACCAAGACATAATTTAATTGGCCCAACCAAATGAAAATGTAAACAAGAATCAGAATCCCTAATGGTCCCAACTATACCTATATTAGGAATTAATATCTAGAATACATGAAAATGCAAAAAATTCATCTAGAAACCCAAATCATCCAGTCTATAAATGGCCAGATGAATTGATCTGAGTGTTTAGTAAACCATAATTCCTCAAATTTGCAACTAGGACTTTAAATGAATTCTATCACTTCTTTAAGTTTCTATTTCCTATTCCCAAACTCTTTCCTATGAAATCATTACAGGATTCATTTATGTAGAGCGCATAGTGGAAGCTTGTATACATTAAGTTCTACCCCTACTTTTGTAGAAGAAAGAAAAAATGGCATGTAAGAGCTTTGTTCTTATACATCTCTGTCATCGTTTGCTATTTGCTCTGTTACATCAATTTCATGTTTATACACCATTTGCTCAAAAATATTCATCTATAGTTGCTATTTTATGCAACAGTGTTTTAAATCCTGCCAAAGTAAAAAAAAAAAAGATAAATAAAATACATTTTGCTCTCTTTGTATTTATCTGCATAGTCTTCTTTACTGGTTATATTAGTTTCTTCCTGTGGAAGAAAGTTAACTTTTTCATATTCCTTTTTGCTGTAGTCTGAAGGACTGCCCCTCCAGAACATGTCAGCACGTGATGAATTTTACCAGATTTTATTGTGAAATCTCTTTACTTCCTTTCAACCATGAAACAGTTTTTCTGGATATAGTTCTTAGCAATTTTTAAAAACCTTTCACCTTTCAGAAATTCCACTGCCTTCTGTCCTTCATAATTTCTGACAAGGAAACTAGTGTTAATTCTATGGGGCATTTCTCAGAGATAATGAGTAGCTTCTATTTTATAAAACTATTTATTTTTAAATTTATGTGTGTATATGTGTGTACCTGCTTATGTGTCTCTGCACCGCATGCATTCAGGTGGCCATGGAGGACATTAGATTCCCTAGACCTGGAGTTACAAGCCAATTTGCCAATGAGGGTACTTAGAACTGAACCTAGCTCCTCCACAAGAACAGTAAGTGCTCCTAACTGCTGAGCCATTTTCCCAGCACCTACTTTTCTATTTATTATTTTTGTATGGGGGTGGAGTCATGCACATGCTTCCATGGGGAGGCCAGGGGAAACCTTTGTAGAATTGGTTCTCCTCTTTCATCTTTACAGGAGTTCCAGGGAACGAACTTATACTGCTCAGCCTTCATAAGTGCTTTCACTAGCTGAGTCACCTCACTGAACCATCTCTCCTGGGTCTAAGATTCTCTTTGCCTCCATCTTTCTAAAGCTTGTGATGTGGATCAGTTAGGTATGTGGGTCTCATAGGATTTATCCTGCTGGAGTCTCTTGAGCTATTTGGATGTATAGACTGATCATTTTTTATTTAATTTTGGAATGAATTAGGCTGGTAGTTCTTCAAAACATATTGGTACTGTGTTAGTCTGTTTTGTTGTTGTTGGTAACAGGACCACAGTCTAAGATATTTCTGTTTAATTTTTTTTTAAAGATACTTCCTTTGGCTTGAAGCTCTGTTCTAAGATTGAGATGTTACATCTGGGAATCCTGGCTGGTACAGGGTATCCAGAGAGGATGTATGTGTCCTCTGAGTCCTCTTTTTCTTCCTATATCCTATATTTCTTCCACTAGGATTCAATCATGGGAGTCCTGCCTTTATATACTATGGACACATTAAGCTTGTGCTCTTTCCAATGGTGACATACCACATTCAAACCATAGCAGTTACTTTCCAATCATGTGTCTGTTGGTTCATATGATGCTAGTCTATATACGGCCTTCTGACACTTTACTTATATCTCTTCAATATCCTTCCTTTTGTTCTTCAGACTGTAATCTCAGCTAACCTCTTGTCTAATTCATTCTTTGTTTAATCTCAGATCAGCTGTTGAATTTGCCAAAAAAATGTTCATCTCATTTATCACACTTTCCAATCCTAGAATTTTTATATCATCCAGTCTCAGTAATGGAGCTCTCGCTTTAGTGAAATATTGCTTTCCTACCTTCCTTTACTACTTTATATATGGGTCATTTCTTCTTCGCAGTATGTTTTAACTAGTTGACTTAGAATGTTGGTTTATTAACATTAACAACTGAACTTTTTCAGAGACAGTTTCTGCCCCCTCCCCTTTGTACCCATGGATGGGTCATATTTCTTTTTGGAGGGAGGGTAGAAAGGTGAGACCATATTTTATTATGTATCTAAGGCAGCATTGAACTCACAACCTTCCTGCTGAACCAGATGAAGGCTGAGATATAGATAGGCACCATAACATCTAGTGGGCCATTTTTTCTTACGTCTTTTTCATGGCCAATATATTTTGTTGAAAGCTGGAAACTTGAAACAATGCTATGTGACAACTTTGGGCATCATATTCTTCCTCGTACTCATTGTTGATGTTATTTGCTTCCTTCATGATAGTCTGTCTTCTTTGCTGTGCATTACTGTGGACATCAGGCAGCCTAGAAGTCAGCTGCCAATTTTTTATATATATATATATGGTGTGTGTGTATATATATGATATATCATATATACCACATATTACTATGATATACATCATATATATATATATATTTTTTTTTTCAATATATCTTCAACATTTGGTCAGCAGTTGAAAAGGGTGCATTAATTTTAACTTTCTGATTACACAGAGCCCAGATGAATCTAAGATTAGATGTAGCTAACAAAAATATGGGAAGATATATTCAAGGATCAGAAGTAAACTGTTAAGATGATCATATTACCCAAAGTTAAGTATATATGTACATATATATGTACATATATGCATATTAAATGTTATTTTCATGAAAATATCAGTGAATTTCTTCACAGGCATAGAAAAGGTAATCTGAAAATCCATATGTAAACAGAGTAAACTCAGAATAGCCAAACAATTCTGAGCAACCACCCAAACAGAACTAAACAATGCTGAAAGCAACAAAATAGGCAACTTGAAAACATAGCACAAAGTTACTGTTACAAACACAGCATGGTACTGGCAGAAAAAACAAATACATAAAGCAATTGAACAATGGAAGACGAAAATGTCAATCCATATTGACACTGGCAACTGATTTCTCACAAAAATGTAAAGAACAGTGGTTACTTGCAGTGAAACAGCATTTGTCAGACACAACAGGGCCACTGCACAGAGACTTACGATGACTTTGACAGTACACATAAGACTTGTACTAGGGCAAGCCAGCAAAATTCCTGCTATGGATGGGGGATGGAGATGAGCAACTACTGGTAACTGATGGCTTCTGAGGGAGGAAAAGAGAGTTTTTGTTCAGAAATGCAGCCCCCTGTACTCCAGATGGCCCTATACATGCACACACAGGTAGCACTAATGGAACAGTGGGTTAAAAAAAAAAAAAGAAGATGAACACATAAATCAGGGAGAAAAATGTAGTGAGGGACAAGGGAAGAAATTGGAGGAGGTGGAATGAGAGGTTGACTTCATCAAAACACATTATATACCCATGAATGAATTCTCAAACAATAAAAATTTTCATAAACTGTGTGCAGAACATAGTGGTGAAAACATAGACTCTAATAAATAGTTGTGGCAAATTTGTATCTATATACACATAATAGAGAGAAATTCGATCTCCACTTCTGATTACATACAAAAACACCTTACAACGAATCAGACATAATAAAGTTGAAACTCTGAAATCATTACAGGGAAACCCATGGGTAATGCTTCAGGACATTGACAGTTACTGTGATTTTCAGACAGGACCCCAAAGTCTAATTAACAAAAATGAGCGTAGAAAAACACAGGAGATTCTAGACTACACACAGAACAACGGATTAGAGAGACAGTGAAATACTAGGACACATACTTGGCTCACTTGAAAGGAATTGGTGTCTAGAATCTACAACTTAAAGAGATGAACACCACATACCAGATAATTGAACTAAAGATAGATCAAAGCACTAAATAGACAGTTCTCAAAAGATGGCGTGGAAACAATCAACAAGCACCTGGAAAATGTTCCATGTCGTTATCATTAGTACATCCAAATCCAAACCGCAGGGATCTTATCACAGTTAGGATCCTCAAAAACCCAAGAATGGAGAGGATGCAGAGCAAGAAAAATCTTTTAAAATTTGTTTTTTATTGCTGTGTGTGTGTGTGTGTGTGTGTGTGTGTGTGAGAGAGAGAGAGAGAGAGAGAGAGAGAGAGAGAGAGAGAGAGAGAGAGAGAGTGTGTATGTGTGTGTGTGTGTATGTGTGTTTGCCCATGGAGCCCAGAACATGGCATCAGACCCCTTGGAAGTGGAGTTAAAGGCATTAGTGAACCACCACATTGATGTGGGTACTGGGATCTGAACTCTGGTCTTTTGATAGAGCAGTAAGTAACTTAACCACTGAGTTATCTCTCAGACCCACTGACATTCTTATTCACAGTTGGTGGGGCTATAAATTAATACAACTATTATGGAAAACAGCATTGAAATGCTCAAGAAAACTGAAACAAACAAATAAAACAAAGCGAATAAACAAAAAACACTGCATGATTCCCAGTTTTACTATTGAGTCTGTATATACACGAATGAGAGAAAGTCAGTGTACCAAAAAGCCACACAGACTTCTATGCAAAATGTAGACATAACAGCCAAAATACGGCATCATTCAAGATGCCCTTCAAAGAATGAACAGAGGAAGGGAAAAATGTGCTATATTTATCCAGTGGAATACAATTCTGCTCCAATGAGAATGAAATCCTGTTATTTCCATCATCATAAATCAGAAGCAGAAAGATAAATTTTACTTCTTCTTTCATTGGTGAAAACACGAAAGTAAGTCTTGAGAAACAGTCTCTTAAACAGGGACTGAGAAGGCAGGAGGCTAGGAATGGAAAGAAATTTAAGAGTCACCCAAATGCAGAGTGGAGGGATTACTTTAGCTTTTTAAAGCATAGTACAGTAATTTTTGGTTGAAGTAACATGATGTATTTCAAGAAGACCAGAAGAGTATGAAATTAATAGAGCATAAAACTGAGTGACATTTGAAGGGATGAGGATGCTCATTAGCCTGGCTTTATTATCATTCAGTGTTTACATCCCTGAGTCTGTATAATATGAACCATAGAGATATGCTAAGATAGGTCTGTCGGCTAGAGAGATGGGTCAGTGGTTAAAAGCACTTGCTGCTGTTTTCAAGGCCTCAAATTCAGTTCCCAGCACCCACATGGCTGATTATAACTATCTGTAACTCCAATTCCAGGGAATGTGAAAACTAATTCTGTGGGCTCCTGCACATCATGCACATGTGTACACCCAGGCATATACACATACACATAAAATAAAATAAAAGTACTTAAAAATGGTTGCTGGAAAATATTGATGGAATGTAGTTGTACGCCTACTGGGCAGGGACAAGGGACAACAAGGAGGTCTTTTTCAGAGGTGCAAACTCTGCCAGACCTCAGCAGAGGGAACCACCAACCTGGCCAGTGCCATACTCCCAGTGGAACCCTGAGCATCTGAGTTCAGGTGTTTTAGTGACTCAGAACTCCTTAGGTGTTCTATTGATACCATGTGCAAATCATAAGCAATTAAACATCCCCCACAGAAATCCAATACCTGCAGACAATACAAAATGCCAAGACTAGGATAGTGTCTCACCCAACAGTGCATAAAATAATTTCAAAAATAACTAAAAAACTTCCACAAAAATGGAACTTCACAAAACACAAATGAACAAGTTTTCAATTTAAAAAAATGAATGGTAAATAATGTAGGACCTTGCTGATCTGAACACAGACCAACCCCACTAATACACACAGCCTTCTCACCTCCTAGACATGACAGAACTTTCCCAGGCTCTTTTTTGTATTTCTCTTGAAGCACTGTGGTCAGCCTGTGTTTACCTGGTTATTCCTTGACTCTTTAGGTAGGCATGATGTTAGGCAAATTATTTTCAAGAACTATCCCTAGGTAAATGGATTTCTGCATGGTAAGGACACAGGTTAAACAGACTGTCTTTCAGAAGGGGTCCCCTAAAGAACATAAGACAGATCAATAAAGATAATTTTGTGGGGATGAGTTTTTGAAACTGTACTATCTTTTAGTGTCTGCCATACCATCACACACACACACACACACCACATACACACACACACACACATGATGTAAAAATAAAGCAAGAGTATGCTATTAAAAAGCTCACTGATCCATCAAAAATGTAGTTACTCCTCCACAGATATTATCTGACATAAACTGAATATATATATCATACTCCCTCCCCACAAACTCATCATGGAAAATAGAGCAAAAGGTTGTAAGAGTCAGAGGTCAAAAAGACTGGAGCAAAAGAGTCTTTTCTGTCCATGACAGGATGGTTGGACTCACGAATGCACATCAGCTGTGGTTTCCTGCACAAGATTAAGCCAGTTAACAATTCTAGCATGGAAGAAGGAAGGGTTCATAACCTTCTAACCTAAATGAGGAATTTGACAGTTGATGGTTGCTGGGTGAGGAAGAAGCACTTTTCTTTTAGAGTGTGGCCCCTGGTAGGCTAAACATGCTTCAGTGAATGGTCTGTGAGTATATGGGCAGAACAAATTGTACTGGGTGGGTTAAATACACACAGATACAGATACTTTAGAAGACATTGTCTGAATCATTACAAGCCACTGGTTAATTTCTAGACCTCTAAGTAGGACTCTGTTAAGTTTTTGTCAGTTTTCCCATTTTTTTGTTGAAAGGGTGATTTTAAAAGTCTTTTAAGTAAAAAAAATCCATTGTAGAAATTTTATGTTTTTGATGTAAGGTTTCACTATAAAACCTAATCTGGCCTGGAATTCCTATAGGATCCTCCTGCCTCTGCCTTCTGAGTTCTGGGAGGACAGTCATGTGCTACCATGTCTGGCTAATTTTTGGAAGTGTTGAAGCCAAAATTTTCACTGGGACCACTTACTTATATATATATATATATATACATACATACACCACACACACATATATATTTAATCCTCTTCACAATTTTGTGCAACAGAGGCAAAAATTGGTCAATTTGGAAACTATATGATTAAAACTTGAAGAGTTAAACTGATCAGCTCTGAGGTAAAGTATAGCAGGACACTTTGCCAAGATGTTTTTGTCCTGTGCAGTCTTCTTCATGATTGGATGCTTCTTGGACTTCTGGGAACTTTTCTTAGAATCTAAGGGAGGCAGTGGCCAGTTGGCAGTTGTTGGGCTGGTTAGATAAATGATAGTCCTGTTCTCTAGCATCTCCTGATCTTCAAGTTTCAGACAGTCAAGGACAGCCAAACAGGGCAGTGACTATTTCTCCCTTTCTCTCTTTCTCTCTTTCAAGGCTGCCTGAAGAGTGGTGAAGATTTATTTCTATCTTTCTTTTCTCTTTTATGGTTAGATTGTTAAAAGGCACAGTATGAATCTGTTACAAGTTAGGAATCGGTTACGGTAGCTTTCAATTACAAGTGGCCCCAGCTGATATAGTTGTGGCAGTGCCCCCCTTTATAAATTTGGAAACTCAGTACCTGCTATGTCCAGCTTTTGAACAGCCTGTTTTTCTTTATATTCAATATAGGTGATTTCTATGGGCTGGTAGACTCTTCTATATGCTGAGATTTTAACTGTTCTTCTACCAGCTGCTCAAGCACCTGTAGTTTTTCTTTTGTTAAGGACTACTGCTCCACCCATACAGGCTTGCTAGTTAACCATTTTAAGGATATGGCAGTTGGTATAGTTTCAGCAGTGCCCCCCTTTTATAAATTTGGAAATTCAATATATGATGTCTCTGACTTTTGGACAACCTGTACAGCTTGTGCATTCCCCTTATTAAGAGCATCTTCCCTTTGAGACCTTATTTTATGCACGTTTTCTGAGACAGAAGAGATATTGTCTGAGTTCCATATTGTTGCAATAAATCTCTTCCCCATAAATTTATAGCTATGTCAGCCACATAAGGCCTTAGCTTTCCTTATTGGCCTTCAGGTCTCACAAATTTAATCTAGTTTACATTTTTATTTATGTGGGATAATTTCCACATCCCTATAAACTGTGTGGATACATCCTGAAGGGGCCATTTTGAATTCCATGACTCTTGGAAAATTATTGTTACATTTGCACCTGTGTCCACCAATCCTATTATTTCAATATCATTTATTTACATTTTTAATTTTGGTCTGTTATTATTAATGACAGCATGCCAGAACATTCATTTCCCAGTGCTTCCAAACCCACCTACTTTCTTTACAGAAGTGGCTTTTCTTTTGATATAGGGAAACAGTAACAGTTGCACAATCCTATCCCCTGTGTTAAACTGCAGGTCTCTTATTACATAGGCTATTTCTCCTTTGAAATCTCCATCTATAATTCCATGGTGCACAATGAATCCTTTTAATGTCAAACTGCTCCTTCCTATAATCATTCCTATTGTCCCTGGGGTAAGAGGACCATAAACTACAGTAGCAATTTTATAGCATTGAACATTTGGGGATAGGGTAAGCTATCTGTCTATAGCCAGATCTACTGTAGCACTTCTCTCAGTAGCATGCATCAGATTTTCAACACTATATTTATTTTTGGTCGGCATGCTACCCTAATGCTGACAGTATACAGGCAGCTCATTCTTTTCTTCTGGGGGCCCTAGCTCAGAGCTTTGTAGCATTTTCCAAGGGCGAGGACTTCCCCTGTATACCTCTCTTGGATTGACGCCTTTAGTAGTAGCTTGTTCACAATCTCTTTACAAGTGGCCATGTCTTCCACAGTTAAAGCATCAGACATTTTGGTAGTTCAGTCCTCTAACTATAGCTTGTCCTATTACAGTGGCCATGTAAATATTTGAACCAACGTAGCTCTGATCCATTGATCCAATGGTGCAGAATTTGCTTTTAATGTTCATAAAACTTTCTTACAATCTGTGTTGGTGTTTTCAAACACCATGGTCTCAGTTAGCACCTGTCTTACTTCAGGATCTGAGATGGCTCTATTTACTGCTACTGTTAATCTTTGCAAAAAGTCAGTGAAGGCTTCACTTGAGTCTTGTATGATTTTTGTGAATGAGGTAGATTTTTTTTTCACTGACTCCTCTACTTTTTCCCAAGCTCATAAAACTGCCAAACAACATTGTCCCATGGTCACATCATCAAACTCAATCTGTTTTTAATCAGCATACTAACCCTCACCAAGGAGCTGATTTAGGGTTATATGTATTCCTCTAGCCCTATTCTGCTGTTCCACACTTGCTGCTGCTTTTCTCCACCAGGTTAACCATTGAAACTGAAGACCTGCTTCTATCATTGCTGATATTAACCATTTTTAATTAAATGAGACCATCCAGTGTTGCAGGATCCAGTTATTCAACATTTGCTTTACATAGGGCAAATATATGCCATACAACACCATAGAAAAATTCCTTCAATTGCCTTAAATCACTCATTTATATCAGACACCATTCTATTTAATTATAAGTTTGGGTGTTATCTCCATCAGCTGGAATATGGTGGATCAATACTGGAAATGCTGAAGGTCATTTCATGACCCTAGGCTGCCTTTCTTCCTCCTCAAGTATAGCTGAGGATTCACAATTAGACACCTCTTTTGGGAAGGGCTGCCTTACATGATCATTCTCCCATGGAGACTCTTTCTTATATTCCTAACAGGACCATCATTCTGTACAAATCTCCTCCCTTCTATCTACCCAGGGGAAAATCCTTCTTTCTGTCACTGGGAAAGAACTGAGGAGTTTTCCATTTTTTCCATCCTTTCTAATCCCCCATATTTCTTTTAGTAACACCACCAATTCCTTTTTTTCTAATACCTCCCTTTATTTATTCTAGTAACAATTTCTTTTTTATTATTTCCTTTTTTGAAGAGGAAGAAAAATCTGACTCTTCTTGCTCTCCCTTTTGCTCTGCCCTTCCTCTCTTGGCCCTTTACAATCCCCCCTGCAACTCTTCTAGTTGCATAGCAACTCCCTTAACCCTTTTTGAAACTAAATAGAAGCAAAACAGGAAAAATAAAAAGAAACTATCTACTGAGAGCAAACTGGTGTATAATCCAATGGTAACAGATGCTATAAATACTTTACTGGTTTCTTGAACACAAGCATACATTCTTTTGTCCTCTGCCTTTCCCTCTACTCCACTTAAAATCAAATTTCCTATTATACTTTTTTATGCTTATTCCCTGCACTTTGTTTGGACACTACTTGTAACTAGAAACAGAGTTCCAGGGAGTTCTAGGACTCTGCTTTCACTTACAGTACAGCTATTAAGTGGAAAGGATGGGGTTCAAATTTTGGTTTTTATTGAATTCAAAAGCTTGAACTCAATCCTACATGGTAGACCAATGTCTAGAACCTTAGGCTTCTTCTCCTGGGGTCTACCATGTCAGACTATATAAGACACCAGTTTACCATTTCTCTCCCTGCAGATTCTGCCAAAAGAAATATCAAGATCTGAGATCTTAGGGACTGGTGTCATTTGAGAGACAGTATGCTGATGGCACTCATTTGTGTTTCCTGTAGAGGGAGAGATTCTTTCACAAGTAGGAAGTCACACCCTCCCATGTGGTGGCAGCATTCCATGAGTAAACATTCTTAGCTTTCAAGATTGGCAAATAATTTGTGCTATTCGCCCTCTTCCAATTCCTCAGTAAGATGAAAACAACAGCCAGGACAGCACCAAGTAGAAGAATGAGGATTGTTTTCTTATTTCTGTCACCCATTTGGAAAAAAAATGGAGATTCATTTTTCAACTGAGCAATGGAATCAGGCTCAATCAGCATTCCCAAATTCACTCACATGAAAACAATAACACACTCTGTGACTTGGAAGTCTTCAGGTTTATGTTGGCACCAATAGGAATGCTAATGTGCAAAGAATCTGGTCTTTCCTTTCAAACACTAACAAACACGAGTCATCTCTACTAATTGGTTTTAACCCAATAAGCATTTTGTTGAGCTCCCAAGAATAGTTTGTTTTACAGTATTTAGATTATGTTAATTACTCATTTAGGATCCATAAGTCGTTTGGTGAAGAACACATTGCTTCAAATTATGTGAGAAGACTCCTCACCCACTCACTGCCACTACTGCCACCAACACCCAAGACTGATGCTCAGAATGAGAGCAAGACTACATATCAATGAACTCTGATCTTCAGAGAGTCCTTGGAGCACAAAACAAAGTCCATGAAAACCCTTTCCTATGTAATAGCCCTAATAGCAGGTATGGGTTTGTACCTGCAGCTTATGTACACTAGTAATACTTAGAAGTCAGTGGGAAGCCCCTTGCTAAGGTGGGTCTTTGTCCTGTGGGGCTAGTGTCCTGGCCATGTGTGGCTCAGACTACATTTCACAGAATAGCTCTGAACTTCTCTCCAGCTTATTTCAAATTCTGATTTGCCCTTAGAACTTGATAGAGGTGAACCTGGATCATCACTTAGGAAAGATTGCTATCATTCATGTTAGCATATCCTTTCAGAGAACATACAGTGAAGATGGACCAAACTCAGATACTAACAACATAAATGGCGACAGATCTTGGATATATGTATCATTGTTATTTTAAGAGGTTTTTCTTTTAAGTAGAGATCTCTTCCTCTCATAAAAGCATGCACATAGAATATGAATATAGGTAATAGAAAACAAGTAGCTTACAGCTCATTTTAAGTAATAAAACAAACAGACTATGTAGGGCATTATTTTTATCTCTTCCATTCTGGCAATATGAAAACAGGTTTACTTACAAGTATAAGTACTATCTATGCATTTTAACTTTCTTCAGTTCTACATGTACTGAGTACACACATAATAGTCAATTTAAGTGGTTAAGGAGAAAATACCTGACAAGAATGACAAAGTCTTTTAAGTGTTGACAATCTTGGGAAAAGCAAAAAAGGAAATAGTAGCTTCATCTACTGGATTGGTACCATCAGTATACAAAAGACATTTGACCACATGTGGTTCATATGGGCCAAAATGGATGGGAGAAATCAGGAAAACTCCCTGGTAGGAGATGAAAGATTAGACTCTTAGATGTAAACTAGAGGGCTAAGAATTCAAAAGAAACAGGGCAAGATTCTCAAAAGTATGAAGCAACAATGTTTACAAGGGTCAATGTAAGTTGTGTAGTTGGCTGTGATGTGATACACAGAGTGATCAGAAAAAATGTACCTGGAGATGTTATCAGAATGACTGGTACCCAAGGGTCTCCTTTGTCTGTATAAGAAATGTGCCTTTTTCAAGGAGCCATGGGGTTTGTGTGAAGATGTTGGTGATACCACAGGCTGACTTTTATATGGAAGATTGTGGCTGCATAAAGGGGACAGATTTTTGTGGGAGGGAGATTATTGTACTTGTCAGGGTATGAGGCAATGAAGGCTAGTGCCAAGGAAGCATTTCATAGAGACACAAAGGGACTGGCTCAAAGAAAGTTAAGAAGGAATCCTTAGCACTTGGTGGTTGACCGGATGTTGCAGTGAGGAAAGATGAAGTAGAGACAGACAGGTATGGAACATACAGTGTTCGTAAGAGAAGGAAAAAAATCTACTAGGCAAGAGAAAGTATTGCACTGAGTCAGAGGTACATAGAATGACACTTTACAATCTGAGAATAAACTTAGGATGACAGTTAAAACCTTGAGCATGAGATCTTCCAGTAGGAATATGTTGGAAAAGAGAATATTTAATATTTTGGAGTGATAAGCTTCTAAATGATAGGAGGCAAAAGACTGTGTATAAAATTAATTCATTTACTACCTCAGGGGTCACTGAACTCGGTCCAAACCTTCCATAAAAACTAAGAGAAGTTCCTATGGCATGAGGCAGGTGTTGAATTGATGCTTCTGATTTATAAACCAAGCAGACGTCATCTTCTGTAGGTGATCCTGGAAAGTCTACTTGATTTGAGAATAGGAAAGAGAAACAAGGATGGCTTCCAATCAGCAGTACCTCCTCTATTTTGGAATTTTACAAAGTGTCCTTCTCCTTCCTCTCCTGCATCATTATAACCTTCCTACCTCTGCTTCACATCCTGACCCATCTTACCCTACTACACACACATGCACAATGACAAACAACCTCATCCTCCAAATGTGGACGATTATCAGATACTTTGGAGTTCTTATTTAATGCATATGATTATATAGAATAACCTTTCTGAAAATTTACATATCAAATATTTCTATCACTTCAATGTATGCCTATTGTCTCAGGTCTAAAGTTTATGGGTGCAGTGTTCAGTCAAAGAAGACATGATGGACACACATAAGATAGCAAAGTGCTCTCTCTGGGAGTTAGCTCTAATCATTGGCAAGGTCATTTCCTAGCTATAAGACCATATCATTTTAATCCAAAGAGCCATTAAAATCATGAAATAAAAGTGAAGTATGCTATTTTCTATTTTTATTGAAACTGAACTTATTATTCAAGTCTTCTCATTGAAATTTTGTTTAAGTAACAATTATCCTTATGAATTAGCATAAAACCTGTGATTTCAAAATGAAAAAAAAAAGAGAAGGCAAAGATGGAAAAACAAAAGTCCCTTTGAGGTTATTGTTAATGAAATTTAACCCTTCTTTTAAATGATGGATTCTCAATCTGTGCCTAAAAAGAATATGTATTTAAAAGTTAATAATGGTGTTGGTAACTAAACCTGTGCTTCACACATGCCAGAAAATCTTTCTTCCATGAAACCACTTCCACAGCCCCCTGCACTTTTCTGAGAGGAAGTGGGAGGCGGTACAGGGGGTAAATCTGGGGGAGAGGAGAGATGGGAGGAACTGGGAGGAAAGGAAGGAGGTAAGGCTGGGGTTGGGAGGTACTATACAAAAGAAGAAAAATAAATTTTATAAAAGAAGTACATTATTGTACTTTTCACAATATTAATTCCGACAACTGATGTACATGGGAGATCTTCCACTTTCTAGTCTTTTCCTCAATCTTTCTTCAAACATGCAGAGAACAGCTGACCATGGGGTGCCCAGCCCCAGCTGATAGTGTCTACAACATGGCCCTTTCATCTAAGGCTCAGGGAACATCTGAGAAGAGGGGACAGAAGATTGTAAGAGCCAGAGAAGCAGGACATTTTCTGTGAGACTGTCTTCTGTATATGACAAGAGAGCTGCACCCATGCAATCTCAACAATATGGATGCCTAAAATAGACCTGGAAAGCTGGTACTGGCCTAGATGAGGGGGAAAAGGCAAGTAACTGAGGATCTGGGATAAAGGAGAAAGTACTAGAGGAAGAGAGGTGTAAGGGGAAGTCCTTCTCTATCCAGTAAACCAGACTTTTTCCTCACACCCTTCAGCATAAGGGTTTGGAAAACACACGGGATTATAGCCACTTCCAAACTATGGCACAGTCTATTGGACATCAGTTCTCTTCAATGGTTATTCATTTGTTTGTTGGGTTGGATGGATACTTTCACAAAAGTTTTACATTAAAAAGAAAATTTTACAATTTTTAAAATGATCTATTAACACTGCCTCAAGCCTAGGAGCTGATGTATTTAACCATCACTTTCTGTAACACCCTTCTCAGAAAGCCATTTGGGCTGGAGACTTCTCTGACTCCCTTTCTCCATCAAAACTTGTGTCTCACATGACATAAATGCTTCCTAAATGAACATCTATTAATTCATCTACCAGACAGCAATCATTCCTTTCAGGGACCATATTCAGTTCACAGGGTCCCACTAAAGACAATTTCCTCCCAGAGACGTGGTGGAGACTTGAGCATTGTGGGGCCACTGCAAGGATACTTAAAACAACTGAGTCTGTAACATCTGCACCATGCAGCACAGCTAGCTATTCATTCCATCGCTGAGTTGCTATTTCTTATGTACAGGACTCACTGCCTGCCTGGAATATGTTCCAAATTGACACACTTAAGAACAAAGATTTCTATTTCAATTCGAAATGCAGCTGTGGAATGTGGTCTGAGTGTGATTGGGAGCCAATGCTGACAATATCTCCAGTAGACTGTATCCTGGCACACCTATAGAGGCTCTAGGTTGACTAATTCCTTTTTAAAGGACTTTAGACCCTATCTAAGTTTTAAATGTTGAACCACACAAAGGAATTGTAGAAACCTCCTTAAGCAGCTAAAACCTTGCTCCCAATTCACAGGAAATTTGGCCAAGGAAGATATTAAATAGAGTGGTGTCACTAGTCAGAGTTGATGAAATGCAGGCACAGAGATAGTACCTATCAAAAAGGAAATTAGAATAAATGAATATTAAAATATTTAAATCTATAATAATGTGTTCAAAACACAGTTCCAAAGAACATTATCATTGGAAGTGAGAAACCCGCGTTAAGTCACTTACAGTCTTTTCCAAGCCACCTTCTTCCTTCCATTTCAACTCATTAGGGTAATATTAGCTTTGAGCGTAATGGTGTAATTTTAACTGTACTGTACACAAATTACTCTGGCTCTTTATGTGACAAGACTTCGCAATAATCCCTCTTGGTAGATCTTTAACAATTGCTACAAAGCTTGGGAAAAGAAAGGGGATGAAACACTTTGAAATAAGAAACAAACAGTCGGGAAAGACAAGAGTTTAAACTAACTGGGGGAGGGGGGGCAGAGATGAACATTCTTATGTTTGTTGGTTTAGGTGGCTACTTTCCCAAAAGTTTTACATTAAAAAGAAAATTTCACCATTTTTGAAATGACCTGGATTCTCTGGATCTTATTGAACAAAATGTCCTAAGATAGAGCCCTACAAAACTGATCTTTCCTTCTGCCAAATTAATCATCTGAGGATTACACATCTGATACTAAGCTCAAATATGTGAGCACACACACTCACGGACATATGCTTCTTTTAGGGTTAAAAGTTAAATTAATTTCTGCCACATACAATAGAGCAAATATGTGCATTTTAATGATTAGATACCCAAACCTCTCCTGCAAGTTGGATTTTTTTTGAAAGACTAAATGAAGAAATGAATGTAAAAAACTTACTACAGTGCTTGCTCGCTACACACCAAGATCTTAGTAGACATCAGCTTCCACTATCGGCATTATCATCATTAACCATAAGGCAAACACATCTTTGTGCATTTCAAGAACACGGGATTACAAAGACCTCCATAGACATCAGCATGTTTAAGCCATCATCCCATCAGCTGAAATAGGCGGACAACCCTCGTTTTTACAGAAGGGGAAGTTAATTCAGTAAGCGTAAGCTATGTGCTTAAGATCATGCTTAAGATCAGGAAACACAGCCTTATAAACTCCTGTGACCCACATAGACTATTTTTATTGTCCTTAATGCTTAAACATTGTCATTGATTTATCCATCTATTCATATTTATTAAGTGTGCCTTATATTACGCACTATTATTATGCTCAGGATACATGAAAAACAAACAAAAGATATACTCTCTTGTGAGGATTTGGGGCTAGGGAACTGAGGAAATTAATTGGATAAGAAAGTTAACTAGTGTTACAGGGTTAATTGTGGCCTCCTTTGAATTCACATGTTCAAGCCTTCTCCCCTGGTAACTAATAACTGGGTCTGAAGAAAGGGGCTTTAAGGGCATGATTAAGTCAAGAGAGTTCATCAAGGTGGGCTTTAGTCCAGTCCACGTGAGTCTGCTACTGTAGGGGAAAGAACATGGAAGCCAGTGAGAAGATGGTAACCTATACACCAAGGAGAGAAGTCTCAGAACAAAGCTGGCTGCCACCTCTGTCACAGGCTTCCAGCCTTCATATCTTTGAGAAGATAAATACATTTTGTGAGCCTGGTCTGGCATTTTGTTATGACCGTCATCATAGGAACCCAATACACCTTGTGAGAGAGGCTCGTAAACACTGTTGGGAAAAATAGAAGATAGCATCAAAGGTTATGAGATGCACTGGGGCAAGATGCTGAATCATCCAACAGACCTCACTAGGAAGAGAAAATTTGGACAAAGAATGTAATGGGATTAGCTATAGACACTTGGGAAAGGGGCTTCATTAAAAGGGTCACTCCAAAAGTCAACTGTGAAAAGCATACTGAGGAGCAATTACTGAGAAGTGTGGCTGGAGGAGAATGAGCAGGGAGTACACTTGGAGGAGATTCGAGGGGAAACGAGGGGGGGCCAGATGGAGTAGCATGGAGGGTACACTAAAAGCCACAATTTCCTCTAGGAAGGAAAGAATTGTCACTGGGTTCTGAACAAAATGACCCAAATGGTTTAAAATAATCTGGTTTCTGTTTAAAGACAGCTGCAGCCTCTTGTAATAGTTAAGGGAGAAACAAGATAAACAGTCAGACTCCTCTGGATTCTGGAGGGGGAAACCAGCAGATTTCCCCAGCATTTGGACGTAGATTTTAAAAAACAGACTCAAGGGTGACTCATAGGATGGTGAGCAGTAGAATATAATTGCCATCTTCTGTGGTGGGGAAACACTACAGCTAGAGGGGGCGTGAAGAGGGAAAAGGAGAATTTAGTTTTGCATGCATTCAGAGTCAAATATCAGATATTCAAATAGACATGTCAAGGAATCAATCTAGTGTTGGAGTTTGACACTGGAATAAAGCACTCTGCCCTGTGCTGGGAATATAAGAGACTGGCATTGCAGACAAGAGGAAAACAAAGACTTCAGTCTTGAGGAGGGGAACCCTAGCATTAGAAAAATCTAAGAGAAGAAGAATCAGCAAAACCCAGCAACTGATGCTGTTACTAGTTACAATTAGATGGACTTAAAGATGTGACCTTGTAACTTAACATAGAAGTCACTGGTTATGTGAAAACAAATCAACAAGCCAACAAGCAAACAACAACAACAGAAAGTTTTGTGTGTTGGTTTGGGGACAGCCTGGCGTAGGTCTATAGGAGGAAAGCATTGAGAATAATAAATAGAAGTCACTTCTTCAAGGAGCTTTGTTGAAAAGGGGAAACAGAAAGAGACAGTATCGGTGGGAGAAAGTAGGTGTTAGATGATTCAATATTTTCTTGAAATTTTTCTCTCTGTATGCGTAGGTGTATGTATGTTTCCATGTGGGTGAAAATACATGTATGTGCATGTGGAGGCCAGAGGACAACCTCAGGTGTCATGTTTCAGGTGACATCTTCCTTGGTTCTTTGACATAAAGTCTCTCACCGGCCTGGAAGTCTGCAGGTAGTCTAGCCTGGTCAGCAAGCTCCATCCAACCACCCGTCTCCATCTGCAGCACTGGAATCATTAGAATGTGCTGCTGTGTCTAGCTTTCTGATGCAGGGTATGAGAATTGAACTCAGGTTCTCAGATGTCAAGGGTAAACACTTTACCAACTGAACTATCCCCTTGCACCCCGTTCAATTTCTGTAACAGAAAATGCCGGAAGTAACAGAATGTCTGTATTCCCATCAGAACGATCTAGTCTGGGATAAATAGATTATAAAGGAGAAATGAGGAGGGAACAGCTGTGCTAGTGTCCTTGCGGAGGACAGTTGGATGCCTCTTGTGTCCTGGACTGGTTGTCTGGAGAAAGGAGCACAGTTCCTTCTGGCTCCTATGTGGCTGCTTATGTGAAGCTGGGACTTCTGGTTGTTCCTGTCTTTTCAATGAAGGTTGAAATTGGTTAGGAGTTCCCACTGAGCACCATGAATAGATGCTGAGGGCTGAGAGAAGTCAAGAAGGTCAGGTGGAATAATGTATTTGTTTGCATAACAAGACATGCACCAAATTGGGTGGCTTAAGCAACCAAATTAGATTGCCTCCCAGCTCTGGAAGGCAGAAACCAGAGTTCAAGGTGCTAGCAGGGTTGGTTTCTTCCAAAGGTTCTGAGAACATTCTGTTCTAGGCCTTTCTTCCAATGCCTGCTGGTTGCCTGGACAGCCTGTGAATTACTTAGCTTTAGGAGCATTCCCTCCACATCTGACTTTAACTTTGCATGGTATTCTCTGAGTATGCATGGCTGTGCAGAGGCTTCCCTTATTATAAAGATATTGGGCTTATTGGACTTGGACTCAGTGTGGGGACCTTGACTTCATTAACCACATTCATAATTGACCCTACTCCTATAAAAAGGTAACATTCAGAGTTCCTAGTAGGGGGAACTTCAAAGTATAAAATTGGGAAGAGGCACACTTCAACTTACAACAAATGATCAAGGAGAACAGAATTTATCTGGAAGCAGAAGGATTAATAAGACACTTGTTCTGATTCTCAAGTATGTCCACTCAGCCCAAAGAGACATTCTCACTGTCGACACTCAGTTCAATGATGTGAGTATAGGATAAAATAGAAGCGTGCTTCACCAAGGTTGTAGTTTAACCAAAACCAAGTGTTCAGGAATGCCTGGGAGCGAGGGATGGCTATGATGCAATGAGGAACTGAAGCGGGGAGGAGGAAGAGAGGACGTGCAGGTGATACGGGATAAGGATCTTCAGACCAGTGGGTCCCATGCGATATGTGGTAGAAAGACAGGAGAAGGTGGTGCTAGAGGAAGGACGCTGGAAAATTAGGCAATGATAGGACAGAGTAAAAGGAACTGAACATAACTGAAATTAGAGACTGTTTGGTTATTGCCAGTTTTGAAGTTCACGATCAGGCCGAGTCGGGATCATGGAAAAGCAAATGCTCGAGTGCAGAGAAGCATTTGAACGTCCATGTTGAAATGACACAGTCTACATCTACTCTTTGTTCACTCACTTTTCAAATATTCATATGCTACTCATAAGGGAGAATGGAGTCCTGTTGAATACAGGGCTAATAAAGCCAGCAAGAGAGTCACTGCTCAGCCACTGCGCTGGCTGGAGAGTAGATAGGGCATTATACTAGGCTATGCTTGGCAATCACCAAAACAACAAAAAGAGAAAAGCAAACAGCAGAAAGTTAACTTCGAGGGTCCACTGATACCACAAAAAGCAATGAACCCAGAGCAAACAGAACTACGCCTCCTCCTCTGAACACCTTTCATCGCTTGCTTTGGAATTACTGTTATTATTTGGCCTCCTCAGTAGCTTCCATTCATTGTGTTGATATGTGTGTTTCCTGGGAATTCTACGCACTCCAAAATCTGAAGAGTAAGCAAAAATGGGGCTTCTGCTTAAACCCTTCACAGTTTATAGCCACATTTACATAACATTAAATAAGTCAACAAAGGCATCATTAGCTCCCATTAAAATATGAGCAAAGAAATTTAAAAGAACAAGACAGGCTAATTGGTAAGTAATGTTCTGTATCCAAAATTATGACCGTAAGATACCCCACCTAATGAGAAGCCCCACAATCATGTTTACTACATATTTAAAAATTAAATGAAGGTGAATAAAAGTTAACAGAAAAGATTTTCCCTTCTGCAGATGCTGCTGCATTTATTGTACGGAGTTAAGAATGCTGAAGGTTACTTTTGCCATCCATCTTGGCAAAAGATCTCTTCAGAATTTACATGATTTTTTTTTTTTTTTTTTACCATTTTCACTTTTGTTACAATATAAACAGGAAAGCTGCTTCCAGGACAGAAGACAAGGATAGAACTGAATTAGAGCAATGAGTAGGTCTGCTTTGATATCGGATCTTGGTCGTGAGCTGGCTTTTTCCTACTTTCTCTGAGAAAGTTTGAGCCAACCCTCAGTAAAACAAGCTCTTCAAGCCAACAACGAGAATACCCACTTACAGCCAGTGTTTCTGAATATCACATACCTAACAAGGGTAGCTGGGGTAAGACTGGAAAACAAATGAGAATTCCTGAATGTCACTCTAGATCAGCTCTCTCTAAATCCTGGGGAGGGGACCTGGGCATCTGCATTTTTGAAAGCCATCCTCATTACCCCAATGGACAGCCAAAGTTGTAACCATAGTCCTGACCCACTAATTATCAAAGTAACAGTTATCTTTTATTTACTGACCCCTGTATAATTACTACAGTAAGTCAGACCTTCCAAACGAAGCACAAAGTGCCAATAAAAGGCACTTCGTAGGCTGTACTGAGTCCCTCTCTGTCCACTAATTCCAGAGCTTGTTCTCAGAGCCTCTACAACTATGATTGTCTATGGGGAGAAGTTTCTAGAAACTGCCATATTGCAAGATGCAATGCTTTTAAAATGTTACTAGTAAGGAAGGATGTTCTGTTGTGTAGCCACCTCCTCCAAATCCAGACATGCTTTCAGAGGTCGGGGATGGTGCTCAGAAGACTTAGGACTCTAAAGATACTTAGAAGGTTCAGGAACAACCTGGAAACACCACGTTAGAAACTATTCCAGCGTCTACTGGTATAGATGATGAACCGAGCTAGGCTGTGGCATTGCGGGGAAGTGTCTGAGATCACGAGCAGCCCACCTGTTCCTGTACATTGCTTTCTCTTCACACTGTCCTTGCAGCAGTTGGATTCCCAATACACCGACTCACAGAGCAAGGGGAGGCCTCAGCAGTAAACAAACACAAATTGGTATGCTTGGGAATTGTATATGGCCCAACGGACCAAAGGAAAAAATTCTTTTACATTAGCCAGCTGTGCATTGGAATAATACACAGACCTCTGTGAATCATTTCATGGTTTATAAAACAAAGTTCTGTTTGCAATTGGCAAGTTAGGGAAATGAGGGTCCATGTTTGTTTTCACTTTCTATTTCTTCCGTTTGTCCAGAGACTCACAACTGGAATCTTTGGGTCCCCTTGGGGACCCATTAAGCAGACCTAGATCCTGCTTTTGATTGCCCCAGAGAAATGAGGCCCAGAGCCACAGACAGCCATTGGCCTCAGAGAATAATGGGTGAGATGGGGTGTTTTGATGTTGTTTCCATCTTCAAAGAGGGTATTTAAGAAGGTTGTCAGCCTCCGAAGGTGCCTATGAGACTAGATGCAAACTCCCCTGGGCCGTCTGCCTTCTTGGATACCCAGAGAATGCCAGGAATGATGCGGAAGAAGAGCTTCAGGTTTCCTGAGAATTGATGCTCTACCAAGGTGGAGCATGGACCTACAATACCCCGCGCGCGTGCGCGCGCGCGCGCGTGCGTGCGTGCGTGTGTATGCACGCGTGCCCACGCACGGACATGTGTGCGCTTGCACGCACACGCATGTGTGTGTGCTAGGGATGACATAAATATATGGTTTACTTCTATTTTGGTGATTGATTTTAGAGATGGCAAAAAAAAAAAAAAATCCAGGAGTTTTGCATTTCTAACAAGTTACCAGATGATGTTGAAGGACACATTTGAAAAACTGCCACGCCCAGCTGCATTCAGCAAACACAGGATTCATCAAACACTTTGGTGCGGGTGTACCTTTGCTGGGTCTGCCGCTATGTAGTCTCATTGGCTTAGAGTTCTCTGGAAACCCTCTTTGCTGCTCCACTCCCACCCCAGGCTCAATACTTCAGGCACCCAGGCCATTGCTCATACTTCCCATGTCATAGACTCATCCAACTTCCTCATGGGGCAATTCCTCCTCTGGAGGGGATGAGCATTCTCATTCTTTATGTAGCACTTGGTACCTCTCAAGGGATTTTAAGGAAAACCATCAGCATTTGGTAAAGGAATAAATGACTACTTCAGGATAGAGCTCTGACCCAGCATACACTGATAGCACCTAGATTATTCACCTGGAATGAAACACTATTTCTATTGACTGTGTCACATAATAAAATGATCAGGGCTTCTATTAGATACACTACTTTGTACTGCGTGTGAGTGTAGAGGTCAGAGGTCAAACCCACCTGTTGCTGTGTAGGAGTCAACCACCTTGTTCTTAGTTTGTTTTTCTTTTTTTTAATCCAAGGCCTCTTACTGGGCTCTGACTCACTGATTAGGCTTCGCTGCCTGGCAGCAAGCCCCAGGAATTCACCTGTTTCTACCTTAGCAGTGTAAGCACATGCCACCATGCCAGGCAGTTTCTGGGAATCAAACTTAGGTTCTTATACTTGTCTGGCAAGTGTTTTGTCAACTGTGGTTTCGCCCAGCCCACTAATTGCTGTTTTTTGTTTTTTTTTTATATATCAGATTATTCCGCATAAAGTATTTATCTACATGAAATGTCTGACAGTTTCTTGTTTCTGACATTCATACTAACACCTTGCACTTGCGGCCCCTGTGTCCTGGGTCTTTTCTAGTAGAGCAGATACTTCTTCCTAGGCTCAGAAGGTAGCCTAACTTGAGGCAGCTTGTGTAGCACAGACTGCAGAAAGACCATCACCTTTGCTGTTTGGTGATAGCAGTGGTATTAGCAACAATAAAAAATACATTTAAGTACCTATTATGTTTAGGAATTATGGATGGCCATTTTGAAGAACAAACACTTCTTATTCTTGGGACAGTTGGCTGAGATGGTACAGATGCTTGTACAACAAATAAGATCTACTGAGTAGAGAAACTGGGATCCACATGGACCTGCAGGCACTGGATGGGGCCAAAGTCAAACTTCATGCCACCTTGCTGTGCCTACTAAGTCTCCAAGGTATGAGAGGGATGCTGACATTAGTCATCAGAGTTAAGCCAAGAACTGAGCACCAGGGGGATGGGGTTCAGATGCTACCTTCACTTGTTCATTGCTGTGATAGGCTTTCTTTCTCAGTCTGTTCTCATCTCTCGGAGAGGCAAAGAAAATACCCTTGGGAAGAATATAATAAAACCCAGAAAGTACATGGTGGACCAAAACTGTTGCATTTCAAACACCAAGAAGATGAGAAGGCATCAAAAGACTGCAGCATGTTGGGGGTGACACATCTCCTCACTGTGCTAAACAGTTATTGATGGATCTACATGACAGCCATTCCTACTGAACAGTTTGTAGTAACAGTGGCGCCCACAGAGCGGCATTGAATGTCACCAGCAGGGACTGTCAATGGATGAGCAACAGCGGCAGCTCCCACCCATTGGGCACTTGTTCCATGCCAGGCCTCTGCTAAGTACTAATGACTGTCAAGCCATTCTCTCATAGGCCTTTTGATGCTCCTGGGAGTAAGCTACTGTCACTACTCCTCTTTCCTGGAAAAGGAAACTGAGATTCGGGCTGGTTACATGGCTTGTCTCCTAGGTAACACAGGGTAGAGAGGGTTTTGAATTCCAGGATGTTTGACCCATTTCGAAGGCACAATCCTATCTTAAACATATAGATACAGATGTATATGTAGATGTAGACAGATATATGTCTCATTTGCTCTAACAAGATTTCCAAATGAAAGCCAGGGGGTTCTGCCAGGGCTATGGAGAATGAGGGACATTTCTGAGGATAAAATACAATTCATCCCAGCAGCCACAGGAAATTCTTCAGGAAGAACTCAACTCCATTGGAAAAGGTGAAGTCAAGCAGGAGAAACGCAGCTCCATATTTACAGAAGGTTTATAGTTTTCGGGATCAATACCATGCATAACAGATGCTTAAAATTCCACAACAGCCCTATGAGGCAGAGCTGCTGTCATTCCTATTTTTGGTGGGAACCTGAGAGCAGCGTGGCTGGCCTATTTCAGATGCTTTAGCTAAACTGAGGTAGGACCAGAGACTGCAAGCTGGGTCTTCATGACTGGATCCCATTTTCACTCATCTCTTTGGTTCCTTGACTTTTAGCCTTTTAATTTATAAAAAAATACAACAATGAAAAGATATATAAAATATAAGTACCCTTGATAATAAAAGATGAAAATGAAGATAAATAGAAAGAAATGAGGGTAAAATCATCTATGTTCTAATGCAACACATTGCAAATTACCTACCATGCATGCATGCATGCCATATAGTTTGTTTTTAAAGAAAGAGAGATCATAAATCTGAGTTTGTAGTCTTCTTTTATATCACTGATAATATATTATGCCCACGTTTCCTTAGTTAAACATGACTCTATATGCAACCTTTGGATAGTCATTTTACTAAATGGCTTCAATCACCTCAAATTAAACTTGCAGGCCTCACCACACTTAGTGCTCTGTGTGCAAGGCCATTCAGGGAATGATTGAACAAACAAAAACAAACAAAATGAATGAAACCAAAAGATACCTCCCCGGCAATCTTAGCTAGGTTAATAACAACAACCCTCTCTCCCCTCCCCTCTCTTCTCTTCCCTGCTGCTCCAAATTTCACCTGGGGCCACAAGGCAGCCTAGAGTATAATTTAGTTCCAAGCTTTAAATTTAAATGACCTTTAAAATTAAAATTTAATTTTAAATGGTCTTTAAACTTCAGAGAAGCATCTTAAACTCAGTCCAAGCCAGGAAATCACAGAGGTGTCCTATTGCCTTTTTAGGGACAGTGTTTCTTGTATGTGGCAAGGAAAAGAAGAGGCTAATGTTACCTGGGCTGTGACCACTCTGATAAGGGAGAGGTCTGTAGTCTTAAGTAATCCCCCTAAGCCTTTGTAGTGGGCACCAAGAGGATCCCTCTTGCTGACTCACACTCCGCCCAGAAGAGAAAAATGCATCCAGCCATTGATGGAAGACCGTTCCCAAGCTCTCCCCTTACCAGGCATTGTCGCAGCATTAAGTCGATAACTCTCTGGCTGTACATCCAGACTCTCCTGCTGACCTAGGATGACATTTGTCATTAGCATACAAAATACCTGCTTTGCAGGCTTGTCATTCTCTGCCAGATCAGATGAGGGTTTCTCTTTAGAAAATAAGAAAATAAGAAACTGTGGAGGCTAAAAAGGCAGGCACAGGAGAGATCAGTGGGGTTAAGTGTATTTGGGGAGCATTCTAAATGAATAAGCTGTGGACACTTGCTTAGTGGCGTGTTGTGGCTTCCATCTCCAGGCATCATATTCGTCTACCCCTATCGTTTTTTGTGCTGGGCCACAGAACTGCCAAGTAAAGGGACTCTCTCTGCTTTGAATCCATGCCAACCATCAAAGCTACACGGGAGCTCTGTGGAAGCAAGAGGAGGGTCATGGGAGCTTAATAGCTTTGGGAACTCAGTTCTTCCTCTCCATGGAGCCCCATTAACAGAACAGTTCAGTAACATCAAATGACTTTGATCCCATTCCCCACAACTGCTGTTTTGTCTTCTTTACCATCTTCAAGCTATATTTCCTGTGGTAATTATTACACTTTATTTTCAGTGTCAGCTTATTTTCAAAGGAAAAAAAAATAGTCATGTAACTCAGCTAAAGGAGCCCAAATAGAACAATTTGTTATATTAAGCAAATACTTATTTGCATAATTCCGACTCTCATTTCTTTATTATCACAGCAGCAAAACTAACAGTAGTTAGTCCAGACATGTTGGGCAAGCCTGTGTGCCTTAGTGGGAAATAGAGAAGATGGCTGGGTGCTCATAGCAACTGACCCTCTCCTCAGGACCAATGCCCAGGAGCAAGTCCGGAATCTGCCCTGCTGTGCCATGGCTCTTGTCAGTATCACTTCAGGGATTAAACCTCATCCTAATGTTGTATTTTAAGATAATGCTGGGGGTGGGGTTCCTGGAGAGTTGGCTTGTGGATAAGGCACTTGCCATGCAAACATGAAAACTAAACTTTTGATGTCCATCACAACATAAAAGCCAGGCAGATGTGGAATCCTAGAACTTGGGAGGAAAGACAGGACCTGTGGAGCAAGCTGGTTTGCTAGACTAGCTGAATCTGTGAGCTGTGGGTTCAACAGAGAGAACTTGTCTTGATGAATAAAGTGGAGAAGGACCAAAGCAGGTAGCCAGTTACAACTTTGAGCTTCCACAGGAATGCTCTCACACATATATGCATATCTGCACCTACACACATGCAAACCCACATACACACATGCACCTGAATCAACACTTAAGAAAAATATTGAAACTAATATTAATTCAGGGTTAAAGAATCTGTTTATCATGAATGTGAGTTTGAGTTTAATTCATAGCACCATCTCAAAAAAAGTCATAAGGTTAAACATGAATTGCAAACTATATATATATATATATATATATATATATATATATACACACACACACACACACACATCTATGAAGAATAATTCTACCCCTAAGTGTGTATACATACACACACACACACACACACACACACACACACACACACTCATTTACTCATATGAGTCACTGGGCAACTGATTCAGTGCTTTCTCAAGCAAAGAATGGAAGGTTTTTGGATCTAGCATCCTAATTTGAAAGTATCTAATGTCTGTTCAAGACTCATTTACACGGTTGAATATTTAGAAGTTGGCTTTGTATAACACAGCCCCAGAGTCAGATACAGGAGAAAAATCCCAGCTCTGTCTATGAAAGCTGAGTCATTTTGGGTAAGTGACTTGACTTTAGGGATCATCCCCCTCTCAGTCTGCAAGACAAAACACAGACTGGGAGTGAAATGGCTTAGTGGGAAAAGGCACCTGTCACTAAACATGACCTGAGTCTGATCTTTAGGACTCATATAGTGAAGGAGAGAACAAACACCAGCAACCTGTCTTCTGACCTCTGCATGGGACATCACACACACACAAACTACACACACACACACACACACACACTAAATTAAAAAATATGTTCATCATTCAGAGCTGTCATGTCTCTTCTTGAAAAGGAGTGTGTGTGTGTGTGTGTGTGTGTGTGTGTGTGTGTGTGTGTATGCTTTTTAAGGTACCCAGAATGGCATCAAGTGTCAATCGACATCATTGGCTGTTGGTGGGTAATATGTGTACTGTTTAAAAGAATTCTTTCCAGTTCTGTGTTTGGAAAGTGCTCATCAGAATGGAGAAGTCCAGGGACCTGGATGGAGGGGGAGGTGCTGGGAAAGAAGTTCAAGGGGAAGGTGAGGGATACAGAAATCCATTTTAATTGCAATTTGAAACTACCATCTTAACCTCGCAAAGCTAAGGCATGGTCTTCTGTCATCAGAGCCTCCATTAGTCACAAGTGGGCCTGGAAAGAAAGGAAATTTCTTTCCAATTATCTCCCAGCACACCAGGGGATCTTTTCTCCTCCTCTGAAATCTTCTGCTAAGGTTACAGAGTTTATGGTTCCCATAATGCACATGTACAGTATCTATTTCATTTAATTCGCTATTAACACTTCCAGTTTCACTTACTACAACACAGCTGGATAAAAAGAACTGAAATCAACCATCTATGGTGGAATTGGAATGTGGCTGTTAGCTGTTTTATTTGTAAACCCACCCTACTCTCACCTACCTTGTGTCGGGCTATAAATTCCATCCCACGCACAATTATTAAATACAGCTTTATGATACACACAGTTGCCATGTCTTCCAAGGAAGCCCATTCCTTACTCTGGTTTGCTTGTACCCAGTCATGCATAAAATACTCTTGTAAAAAAAAAAAACCAAACTAAAAATTGAACAATAATTTGTATTTTTTATTTTTTTGGAGGATGGGAGGGGGTGGGCTGAGATAGGGCCTCCTGTAGCCTAGGCTATCTCAAACTTTTTATGTAGCTATGGATGACCTTGAACTTCTGATTCCCCTACCTCCATCTCCTCAGGACTGAGACCATAGGCATGTACCACAATGCAAGGTGTGTGTAGTTCTCTGGAATAAACTCCTGGCTTTGTACAAGCCCTTTACTAACTAAGCTATACCCACAGTCCCTGAAAAAAATTCCATATCTTGAAATCAAGATTTCAACATTAAAAATTCAAAGCTATTGGATTTTTAAGGTGCTGGAACTCCATTACCATCAAAATGCTTTCAGAGTCTCATGTGAGATAGCTCCAGCAAAAGAAAGAGGTCTACCTGGGGAGCTCTACAGGGATCCAATACAGAAACCCATATAGATATTTTATGGCATGTATACCTATTATATGGCCTTTTGTAGAAACACAACATCATATATGTTTCTGTGTATACAACACATCAAAATCCCCACTTCTCTAGGAATATTAGCTTTCTCTGCCAAGCCCCCAGCTTGGAAATGACAAAATAACAACAACAAAAACAAAAAAACAAAAACAGAGGAAGAGGGAGGAGGAAGTGGAGAAGGAGAAGGAAGAAAAAGGAAACAAAAACAAGAAAAGGGAAAGGAAAGGACAAAAAGCCAGTCCATGTCATTCCTCTATGACCTTTCAGTTCAAGGTCCTGACTTGTCTTATTTCAGCTACTGGGCTCCTAGTTCAGTTTCGCCAGAGGAAGGGAGAGTTCCTTTGGCTTGACTCGCTGTCACTTAAGTCCATCCCTCTGTTAACTAACATTTGAGGTCTATGCGATGGTCTACATGTGAAATGTCCCTCATAGGCTCCTGTATTTGAAGACTTGGTCCCCAGCTGCAGGTGCTGGTACTGCTGCCGCTTGGGAAGGTCATGGAACTTTTAGGAAGTGGAGACTTGCTGGAGGAAATAAGTCCCTGAGGGTGGGCTTCCAGGGTTTAAAGCTTGGCACACTTCCTGTTCTTTCTCTTTGCTTCCTGTGTGGATGCAAATGTGATCAGTCTTCAGCCTGCTTCCTTTCCCAGCCTGCCTGTTGCCATGCCTTTCCCACCATGATGGACTGTTTCCCCTATGCAATAGTAAGTTAAAACATACTTCTTCCCCACCTTGTATTTTATCACAACAACAAAATAGTAACTAATGCAGACTTATCTCTCACAGATATGTTTGTCATAATGAAGCCAGTGGATCAAAAAACTTCACTTTCTCTCTTTAAAGGAAAGGCTTCTAACACCCTGTGATACAGTGTCTAAATGGAGATTCTGTTTGCTTTTTACAAATTAAAATGGGAATAACAGGGTAGAGAAATGATTCAGCAGTTAAGAGCACTGGCTGCCACATGGTGGCTCACGACTATCTGTAACTCTGGTTACAGGGGATACAACGCCCTCTTTAGGCTTCTGCAGGTACTGCAGCCTCCAGTGCACAGGCATACCTTAAGATAAATACTCGTAACATAACTAAAATCTGAAGGAATTTAAAAACTGTAATAACATGGTGTTTATTTATAAAGCTTGCAATGGGTCTAATCCTCTTATCTTTCCTCATGTTGACTCATCACCAGATTTTTAAAGCAGGTATTGTCTACTAGTATTCTGTTAGAACAGACATGTAGATAAAAAATCACATCAATAATCATACGGAAGAAAATAATTTCCCCTACGTGACTGATGATTCCCATTTGAATCTAGTTTTATTTTGCACAGACTGATAAAGGGCTTCTACCACTGTTTTACGGCTCATGCATAGTTAAAATTGTCAAAAACACACACCATCCTATTGTTTAGTACTAATTTTGAAAAGGTCCCAGAGATTATCATTTTGAGGACTCTTTCTCTGCGTCGGTGGCACAAATGTCTTGTGTATCTTTAAATGTGTAGCTGAGTGTTCAGGGCTATGCCACGTTCATTGTCTATTAGGGCAGAGCCTTTCACTTCCAATTCTTTCTCTTTCCTTGGCAAGAGGGAGAGATGGAGAATGAGGAGTTGGGATAATGGGGTGGGACCCAAACCCCATTTTGAAATGGATGAGAGTTGGATCCTCCCAAAATTCCAGCAAGATTACACACATAAAGAAATCTCATCTGGTAAATATTACATTCTGTTTTTGTATTCGCTCTAGTTTTTACACGACTTGACAGTTTATGGTACTGTGCCACATTTCAGAGCTAAGGTTTACAAACATCTGGCTGTGGGCAGCATTCCATTCCTCATGGCCCCCAGTGTCTCTGGGATAAAGTGTTTGCAACATACCAACTGAGGTGAAAAATATGGGCTTTACTGAAGAACAACAGGGTATGCAAGGCATATTAAGCTTCTCTGGGCTCCTCTAGGGGACCCCCGGGCATTGCACAATTAACCCACTGGCTTCCACCAGATGAACTTTGGAGAGCTAGGGATCATTTGGCTGAGCGGTCAGTTGGTTGGCAGGATCTTTGCATGTTCTTAGAGAAATGAAAATTTCCCAAAGTAATCATCAGAGACATAAAGCAATGCCAATGCTTCAGTCGGTTCCACGGAACAGCTTGTACTTCCACCCTACTGCAGTATCCGTCTATCTCAGAGTAAGAACGTTCTCTCTTTCTTAGAGTGGTCATGGAAGAATAGATAACAAGACTGTTCACATTAAAGCATGCAGAATAATGCCTATACTTACTAAGAGCTACCAGCATCCACACACATTTCATCATTATTATTTCTATCTCATACTCAATAGAAAGAGGAGAATTACTTTAACATGGTCAGGTTTTGATGTTAAATTGCAAAACTAAATATACTGTATATATGTATTTTATTTTTCTTTTTACTTTTTGTTTAAATACTGTGATAGGATATTATTATATTGTTTGAGGCAAAGATAGTACAGTACACTGAAGAGTGTTGACTTGGAGTGTTTATTTAATTTTTTTAAAGACAGGGTCTCATGACCTTGAACTTCTAACACCCTTGCTTCTACCCCCTAAGTGATAGGACTACTTTATGTGCTAGCATACCTATTTTATTCAGTGCTGGGTGTTGGAACCCAGAGCTTGGTGCATGCTCTCTAAAATCTGAGTTACTTTCCTAGTCACAGACTGCTTTGTAAAACCTTTGGTTCTTATAAAATAAATAGTAGTTTTCTATCCCACATATGACATTCTCTAAGAGTTCTTATCTTCGCCTGGAGATGATGTCTGACCAAATCAGCAGAATTCTCAAAGTTATCCATCTATAGAAAGGGCCATAGACTATTAGACAGGCCTGTTTAGTCCTTGCAATTGTTTGAAAACTCGTGTGTGTGTGTATGTGTGTGTGTGTGTGTACAAATTCATTTTGCTGAATAGAGGACCAATAGATTCCATCATATCTTCGAAATGAGTCATTAAACACAAAAGGTTAATATCTATTTATGTCAAAGAGAGTAAAGATAGCAAGAGTAGGGAAGAGGTCTACATGGAATTAGGAAGGCACCAGGGGCTCCTGTCTAGCATGCCCTTTTCTCAACTCAATATTGGCCTTAATATTTCAGCTGCTGTGTATACAAATGTAATCTTTCTTTGCTTCCCTATGAAAATGCAACCTGAGGGTTCTGATTCACCTGGAAAAGGTACATAGTAAAATGCAGCTAGAAAACGAGTCTACTGCCAGGTGCTGAGTGTGGACTGTATGATTTCTGTGACAACTGACCTATGCTAGTGTCAGCATGCTGCTGGGTACAGGGTTGGCAGAGAGGAAGAGGAGAAGTGTGGGATTATGGGTAAACCATTAAGGGTCAATTCTCAGTCTTCTCCTGGGATAAAGAGGAAGCCCGGACATGACAGTCTAAAGCTTTATGGGCTTAATTTATAAAATGTTCAAGATTGCACTGATGTCACATAGGTCAGTTATTAGGATTAAATATGGAAACATATAAGACAAGTGCACGGCATGGTGTCTGGTACACAGTCGGAGAGAAGTAAATTGTACTTGTGCCAAGTCCTGTCACTGATTCCTCTATCTGTGATTTTCCATTTTTCTGATAGGAAGGCTGATGGTAGGAGAAGGAAAGAATGAATCTACAATCATTTGGCCTATAAACTCTGGAGTTGTACCAACAAAGAACATTTCTCCAATGCCATGTACAACTCACTGGTTTAAGGAAAGGTAATTTGAATAACACAAAGAGATCACAATTATATACCAAGAGTAATATGTATATACAGTAATATATATATATATATATATGTATGTACATATATATGTGTGTGTACATACACACACAAATAGCTACTATCAGTCTCATTAATGCATATAGATTAAGCTAAGTGTAAATATCAACTTAATATGACTCTGTGAAGGAGAGATAAACAGAAGTGTGTGTGTGTGTGTGTGTGTGTGTGTGTGTGTGTGTGTGTGTGTGTGTACACGTGCATGCACATTCACAGATGTATATAATTTATTCTAGAATGTGAATAGCTTACTACTAACACAGCCGCCACAGCTGTTAAAAGACCTGATTATGGCCGTTCTACAACTCAAGCAATCGGTGCCCTCCAGACAATGTTGAACCTCTACAAAACTCAACTAACACCTCACGTAAAGAAACCACTGCTGATCATTCTGACAACCAGAAGAATATTAGAGGAGACTTGGCCCTAGTGAGCATACTGGAGACACAGGTAGAGATCACACGAGCAGAAAAGAAATAGCACACCCCATTGTAATCACAATATTCCCATTGACAAATCCTTCAGACTCTTGTAGACTAGGCCCTGGCTCTTGTTTCACTGCCATGAAATATTACCCATGGATGCTGGTGTTTCAAACTCAGCTCATTGTTCCTCCTTATAGAAAAGCTTTTTCTACCTTCTTCCACTATTTTGTCATGAAGCCTTAAGCTCCCACACTAAAAAAAGAAAACCAGTAGTACAGCTGATGACATTCTCAGTTCACATGCCTGCCTTTTTCATTACTCTCCAAAGGAGCTATTTATACTTTCAAGGGAGGAGTAGTGGTGAGGGATCCCTGAAAGGAGCCCAGTTAAGCCAAAACTAAGACCAAGGATACAGCTAAACCACTATCAAGATCTCATATGATAGAAAGAAGGCAAGTCTGGGGACCAGACTGTAATAGGTCCAACTCCAACTCTTATCTCTAAATATCCAGGCTGTGTTACCTACAATGAGTCATTTAGCTTTTTTTTTTTTTCAATCTTAAATTCTTTCCTTAAAAATAAGAATCCCAACCAAATATCAAATGTACCATGAAGATTAAGTAAGCATTTACTAGGTAGCTAAAGAGTCTAGTAAAACAGGGAAACAATGCCTGACAAGATTTGAGTGATTTCTTTCTCCCTTCTGTCATTTCTCTGTCTTGCATCCTATCTCCATTTCCTGGCAGTAAACAGGAAGACTCTAATCTCATTCCAAATGTTTTCTTCCTGCATCTCACATTCTGGCCAAGACCTATTTTCCAAGCTTGTCTCTGAAAGTTTCCTATCTGTAAACTGTCAACACAGGCCTGTGCAACATTAGCCAAGATCTGCCTTCATGCAAGAACAAAGTCTAGATCAGATTCAGAGAGATGAACTTTTCCACTGAGAATGCCAAAGGGCTCTTGCATCTCCCATAAAACCCATCCATCCATCCCTAGAAAAGACAAAGTCAACACACTTAGATCACGTCTGTTCTCATTTTGTTAATAATATATGATATATATGATATATATATGAGATATATGAGATATAAATGATATATGAGAATATATCATTTCTTTCATTAATTCCCTTCTTTGAGCCCTGAACACAAATCTATCTGTTATTTTTTAATTTTTTAAAAGTTTTCTATTGACTATTTATTTTTCTGTGGTTTTGTAGGTGTGTGTGTGTGTGTGTGTTTGTACACATGTATGTGCATGCATGTGAGGACATGAGCACATACAGGACAACTTGCAGAAGACAGTTCTCCACTTTCATTACACAGACCCTGGGACTGGAGGACAGGCTTTCAGGATTGGTAACAAGTGCCTTTATCTACTTTACCATTTTGCTAATTCTTCTGACATATTTTTTTAATTAACAGAAAATTTCATGCATCTAGCAAATAATTTCTGATATTCAAATATTAAGCCAAGACTATCATTTTCATTAAGAGTGGTAATATCTGGGGTTGAAAGTGTATGTGGTTTACAAAGATAAATCACTTTATCACCATGAGCAAAGTGAAGGCTGGTATTCTAAAGCAGGGGGTACCAGGTAATATGGGAAGAGCCTAGTTAGACTCCATCTCTCCTGACACCATTGCAATCCAAACCACTTTCTCTATTGCTTTGATCATTACAGGGGCCACTTATGCAATGCCACCATATCTATTTTCTGGGATCTTTCCAGTACTTTTTTTCTGAGGTGCAGGCAAAGTACTTCCTTTAAACATAAACCAAACAGCAGGCCCCACCTATTTAAAATCATTCAAAGAATTCCCATCTAAATGAACAAAGGGCTAAATGGACAAAGCCTAAAATCTTTGATGAGATTTCAAAGACCATTCTAGCACTTCTCTATTTCCTAGTCTACTCAGCTTCCATATACCCTCTTTTTCTGAGTGGTATGTGCCTCTCTCCTGCTACTTAGTAATACTTAAAGGTGGTGCAAAACACAGATGCAGAACAGATTCTGTTGAAACTTTCATTTTCTTTCACACTAGTTTATCATCCTCATTTTCTGTACAGATGCTGTGCTTATTTTACCTTGTAATTGCTGTATATAGTGACTGGCATAATTATTTTATTAATCTCTCACTAAAGTATAAGCGAGATCCTTAATAAGCTTTCTCATCACTCATCTCCAAGTCTGTTCTAGACCCGAGACATACCATGATACTGACAACAGTTGTTGATATCCGGTTCTAAGCAGTTCATCAGCTAACTAAGTGTTACAACAAGCAAGGTGGGAAACACTATCCTGCTATCCTAATATAGAGAGTCAGAGGTTAAATAAGCTGCCTCATAGTTCCAGAGCTAGTAAGTTAAATATTTGGGGATTTGGTTTTCAAGTCCAAACTCTGAATCATTTCAGCTAATCACTTTTCTGATAGTAATAGGTACTTGCTTCGTAGTAGACACCCAGTGAGCAGTTGTTAATTCCTCAATGAATAATGATCAGGAGGCTACTAACATGATTCACTAGAAGGGATAATACCCTTGAATTTGTTCTGGATTGTAGAGGAAGCCATTAAAATGGCAATTCCAACAGGAAGAGTGGGGTCATCTCATAAAGCCATGTGGTTGTGAATACCAAAGCAGTCACCCCCAGGAGCTGTGCTCCTCAGCCTGGAAGTTGTTTGAAAATGCTCACCAGCAGCATCCCTGCTCCTGACTAAGCAAGAACCAAGTTTAAATATAGATGAGTACTGTGAAACTGCAGCTGCTGGGGCTGTAACAGGTGACCGTGTGATTTCTGTGTGTGTCTAGGTAAGCAGATTACAAAGCCTTTGAAAGTTGAGCCTGAGCCACAACTACCCTTGAGTGTTTATTCCCAAGAGCTTTTAATGTGATGCTGGGGACCACTGTCATTTACTGAAGGATTTGTCTGTTTGCTATGAATGTCAAGAGACTGAGAACTTGCCTATTTACCATGAATGTCAAGAGACTGACATTCATAAAGATGAACAAATACCTTTTACCTACAGACGCTGTGCCTCTGAGGAGGTCATTTGGGGCTGATGGCAAGTGAACAGCATAGAGGAAACTCTTGGGGGAGTCTTTTGTCCCAGAACAAGAGGGAGAGTGGTAAAATAAGGATTTTGCTGAGTGCAAATATTCCTGAAAGGATTTAACATTTGGAGAGTTACTTGCTCAACACTTAGTCAACAAGATGGACAGGGAACATTTACACAGACTAGAGCAGAACATAGGTCATCAAGAGGGATAAACAAGGAGGATATGGGGGCTCTGTTCTTGGAGAGCTGATAATTTAGTGTGGAAGGTCAAACACTCACTACCTGGACCAATACTTCCAAATCAACTAACACATCAGGGGAAAAGAAAAGTGCATAAGCTGAATGAATCAAAGTGAAAAGGTCAGTGGCCCAACTGCAGTGGGGCCACTTTGACATTCACAGGTCATTGGGTGTGTTGTGGGATAACAACACACATCTGATTTGTCACAAACAATCATAGATATGCTAAGTGCTAAAACAGAGATAGCCTTGGTGCTAGAAATCCAGAAGAGAGGATTATTGGAGAGGGATAATGTACTCTTAGAAGATAGGAGTGGTGTTAATGATGGGGCTAATGGTGGTGGGAGGGAAGTGAAGTAGAGAGGATATAATTCAGGTCACACAGGGAATGAAGATTAATGCTAGGATCTATCTGAGGGCAAATATCCCTAATATTTTCTACACTATCAGGCAGTCTTCCAAGTTATGAAATATTTATTGCATATGTACTATATGTATGTGCTATGTTTGAGTCTTGGCCTCTATGTTTTATTTTTAAATTAATTTATCAATTGTTTATGGGTGTGTTTACATATGTATGGAGGTATATATGCATGTGGAAAACCAAAGTCAATCTCAGATAATTCTTTAGGAGCCATCCACCTTTTCTTTTCTGAGACAAGACCTCTTGCTGAGACTACAGGGTACGATTTCTAGGCTAGTTGCCTGTACCAGCAAGTCTAAGGGACCCTCATGTTCCTATCTACCTGGGGCAGACATTGCAAGTATTTGTCACCAGGACTGGCTTTTTATGTTAGTTGTGTGGATGGAACGCAGGTCCTTTTGTTTATGCAGCAAGTACTCTCCTGTCTGAGACATCTCTCTAGGCCCTTTGGTCTCTACACTTTAAAAGTACCAGTGGTGACCCTCATTTTTATAAAAACTTAGTGATTGGAACTTTAAGTGGCTTAGTGTATGTTGTGGAGCCACAGATGTATCCTAAAGGAAAAGCTCAATGACTATTTGATGAGTAAATTGAGATGAACAGATAAATGAGTGTGTATCACCATGTATGAGAGAAAGATTAGACTAGAACAATGATGGACCTACAATACAAAGTCTGCAATAGAATTTTGAGGCAAGGGTGGAGTGTGAAATGACAAACAGAAGTCAAGAACAGAAAACACATGAGCAAATGGAAAAGATGATGGTGCTCGGCATCATATTACATCTTCAGTCAGGACTGCCATCATCATGCCCAATGTTATTTACCCAATATTCACCATGTGCCCTCCTTCATCTCATGCCTTTTTGTACTGCAAGGTAGGTGGCAATTTTTCTATCAATGAAACTTGACATAGAAAAAAAAACACCTGTAGATCAGATTAAAATCTAGCTCTCTGGGTTGGAAGAACTCTATTCTTTTTAATACACTCAGTTCCTGTGAGTTGTGAATGAGAAACATCTGCCACACGAAGTGCACTCAGTTTTTTAAGTATACAGTGCAGTTGTGATCCTGGACATAGAACCTACTCCTCTTTCCACCCACTGTAATATACACCTGGTACAGACTTTTGTTCGTCTATTTGCATGGGGGTAATATATTGGGCCTTTATAATAATATTCTGAGCTACAACATGTCAATAATTAATTTATGTCTGAATCAGTATATGCTAGGTGACTTTATAATTGCAAGAATAACTACAGTTAGACCAAGTACCTGCCTTTAGGAATCTTATATTCTACAGGACTATGAACAGAGAAACAGATCAAAAAGTAATATAAGTTAGAATGTCATAATGTGGCAAGCCTATCATAGAATGAGAGTGAACCATGGGATAGCCTGGACTGTGAGGTTAGTTGAAGTGATCAGGGAAGGCTTGTCTCCTGGCAGTGGTTTGAGTGGCGAGATGAGCCAAGGGTGAACACGTCTGGGTAAGTGTTTTCTCCTGAAAAGAACAGGTGTGAAGATTCTGAGATGAGCATAAAGCACAATGTGTTTAGTGAGCAGAAAGTCTCCAGTGTGATTAGATCATAGCAGGAAAACAGAGGAAAAGGAGGAGTTGGGAGCAGTTGACAATTAGGAAAGAAACCAGAGAGGTATTCTTAGATTGTGGGAAGAATTGTTTTTTGACTGCACAATAATTTGCTCAACTCTGAGTATGAAGTGAATGGTAACTTCCGTTTCTTCAAGGCATATTTGTTTTTCAGGAGTATAATAGAAGCAAGGAGGTCAGGAACAAGGCTGTTGCCTCTGTCTAGGTGTCAGGTGGTGGTAGTGTGGATGAGGTACTGAAAGTAGATCATGGGAAATGGTGAAGTCTGGGGCCACAATTTAGCATAGAGCTGCTGAGGCTTATAGGCAAGAATGGCTGTGTGCTTAGAGACGGAGTGAGGAATTGGAGTCACTCATAGCTTTCTGATGCCAGAACGGCATGAGTTAGGAACTATCTCAAAAATACCTTCTCATATTTTTTCATGACTTATTTTTTAAGTATGTTAAATAATTTAATAGGAAGTACTTTTTTTTAGAATGAATAGTTTAGTCCTGGTATTAGATATATCAAAATAATGGCTCCTTATGAGTGTTACTGATAAACTTCATAAGGATTTAACAGTTTTAGTTATTATTGTGCTCACACACACATACATACACACACACACACACACACACATACACACACACATATATGTGTGAGCAACAATGCCACAACATGACTACATGCTACAACATGTCAGAGGACAACTGCACAGAGTCCATTCTCTCTTCTACATTTAAATGCGTCCAATGAATAGAACACAATTCACCAGAAATGAGTAGCAAATTATCTCACCAGTCCCTCTTAAGGATTTTAAAGAAAAATTTCAGGTTGGTTCTGTATAGTCATACTAGATTAGAGTTTGAGGAAGATTAGAAATTTCAGTTATCTAGAATATAAACATGTTTGCATACAAAGAGAAGAATTATCATACAATTTGCAAATAAATTAATAAAATGTTGGACTCTTAATTTCCAACACACAAAGACATAGAAGAAAATGTAGTTAACACTAACACACACACACACACACACACACACACACACACACACACACACACACATCAGTCAAGGATCAGGAGGCATAAGCAGGCTGTAAGCTATGCCTTCTAATACCATGGTTTCAATTTCTCCAAATTCAAGACTGAAGCAAATCAAAATGTCAAATTACAAAATATGAACTATAATAAAAGAAAGCTAACTTCTACAAAACTGTAACTAAATCTATTCAAAACAAAGCTTTGGTAATTGGAAGCTGGCACTGAAGGCATTGGAAGATGCCTGCTCAGAGATTCCCACCAACCAATGTGCTAGTTAAAAATTACATACAATATACTCATGTGTAAACTCGTTACTGAGAAGCGTGAGAACACCCAGTAGGGCAGAGTTCTTGGATCTTCCCTGAAGAAAGCTGAGCAGCTCTGAAGAGCTGAAGTGGTTTCCCAAGAGATTGGGGCATATGGAGAATTCCTTCGCTTCATCCCTCCCACATGGCAGATAGCTGGCAGTAGAGGCTGATGTCAGACTCCCTGAAGTGCTTCTGGAAGGACTCAGAAGGAACCAAAGCTTTGCATCTCTTTCCTTCCTCTTCCATAGTTCTGAAACAGCTTGCATGCAAATGGGGGAGATCAGGTTCAAGACAAACTGCCTGAGTTCACCACGGTCTCAAGTAACCCTCACTAAGTATAAGGCAACAATGTGTATAGAGAGCGGGAAGGTGTGGCTTTGTTATGAGATTGTTGATAGTCTAGTCAAGAGCAGAATGAGGAAGCTAAACAGAACTCTCTCCATTCTTCCTTCCTCCCACCTGTCTCTGGATCCTCCTCCATCGTCCATTTTCTCTGATAAATACGGCTACATTTGGTCATCCCAGTTTAAGTCTGTATGTTCACACTGAACACATCGAGTCATAACTCCTAGCTCTATTCTCTTTTGCTCATAGCTACAGATGTTCCAGGAAAGAAAACTCTGTTCAACCCTGCTTGTGCCATGACCATCCTTGGTCCAATATGCCATGGCTGATGAACATAAAGATGCCTGTTAGAGAAATCGCCACCAGGCACCATGTCTACAGAGAAGGATAAGAGGCAGATTTTCAGAGTAATTCAGGAAAAGATGGTTCTGTGGCAAAAAACAAAAACAAAAACAGAAACCTATTTGCCTATCAGAAAAATAAATCACCAAGGACCAAGCAATTAGCTTTCTCTGTCTGAGGAACAACAGGAGGAAAACAACTGAGGAAAACTGATTTCTGAGGCTAATCTGGAATGGCTGCACTGAAGAGATGTTTGTACCCTCTCTTGCCAAGAGTTGTCTAAATGAGGACGTGTTACGATGAAACAAGAAGCAAATAAATGTCCCCTCACCAAAGTTTGCAATCTTTGCTCTACGTCAATTCTAAAAGCACAAAATCTGTCTGAAGAAATAAAACAAATCTTTAGGAACTAATACGAAGTGTTCAAGAACACACAAAACCGGACTGATTTGGGGAGTTTATGGGGGGTGGGAGTGGGGAGGGACTATTTGGGGAATAGGGGAGAAGGGGAGAGATGGGAGGAGTGGAGAGGGAAGGAGGGTTGTCAGGATGGATTATTTCAGAGAAGAAAAATAAAGTAAAAAAAAAAAAAAAAAGGCAAGAAAAACACTTACCAGTGGTGTTGAGGAGCAGCAAGAGTTTTGCTAAGGCAGTTAATAGAAAATAGGATAGCTTTGGAGAAAGAACTAGCTATCAGTTACATCATAGAAGACTTGCTAATAAAGAACACTTAAAAAAAAAAAAGGAGAGATTAGAAACCCAAGACGCAACCTGACCTCTCAAGGGTTTGTAAAGAAGTTAGGATGATTCACACAGACTTGAAAAAGTACCTTGAAGTGTCTTATGCAATTTTGTAAATTTCAAGTTAAAGAATTAAGACTTTATCTGAAAGTCACAGCAAAGGAGTGGAAAATACAAGGAAGTGAAATCACCCGCACTGGGGCTACTCAATGATCAACTCTGCTAACTTGGGTAGGTACATTTTATTTCTGTTTACTTTTCGTGTACACTGTAATATACTTTAGAGAACTGTGATCGTGCAGTTCATCCTGTTTTGCAACATATTTGTTTCACTACCTGGGTATTAATGGGTACTTTCCTCAGTTGTTTTTAGATAACGTTCTTAAAACTGCTTATATGATTAAAGGTATAACTTCTAAAAAGAAAGAAAAAAACCACAGAAAACCTTTATTTTTATTTGTTTTGAGTTTTAGAGCCAGAACACAATTTATCTCCAATATTTCTATTGTAATACTCTCTATAAGTAATCAAATGTTAAAGTACTTAATACTTTATATTCTCTATGTGTGTATGTATGAGTTTATGCATTTGTGTGTGCTTTTGTATGAGTTTATGTGTATGTGTTCTCAGGAGTTTACGCATATGTGTGTGTGGTATAAATTTATGTGCTCCAAATGCATGCAGAATCCTAATACGCTCTCTTATTGAGAAAAAAATTGTGTGTGTGCACATGTGAGTCTCTCTGTATATATATGTGTATGTCTGTGTGTGTCTGTGTGTGTGTGTGTGTGTACCACGAGGGATACAAGAACTACTTCTTGAAAGGCAGTGGTATTGAATATAAAGCTGAATAAAAGCCGCTGATATAGAATTCTTTAGATAGCTAAGATTTGATGAATTTGATGAAACTTTTCCCTGAAAAGTTTCTACTTTTCTACTGTTATCAGAAAGAAGAAAAATAATGATTTTAGTATTTTTAGGCCAAAAATATATTTTATTGTTTTTTTGCTTGTGAGCCTTGCCTTTAATGGCTGAGCCATCTCTCCAGTCCAAATCCTCAGATGTGGATATACAACATGGAGGAACATCAGAAACCAGGGCAGTCTAAAGGGGCCAGAGATGGGGGATGAAAATCTTGGGAGAGGACCAACAGGATACAGGTGATATGAAGTGAGCAAAGGAGTAATGGAGAAGGGTCTCTAACTGGGGAAAAGGGAGAGAGGCTGATACAGAAGGAGAAGTAGGAATGAGGAACAAATAACCTCAAGGTTGTTTGGTAGACTCAAAAAAGCATATAATTTTTATTTGCCTAAAGTTGTAATATATGGCAATATCAATAGACATTCTAATATCCTCCTTCCTCTTCCTGCCTTCCTCCTCCCTCCTCCCTCCTCCTCCTCCTCCTCTGTAATGGGGAAAATTTCATTGGGTTACATCCCCAAAGAATTACAGGTGGGTAATGACTACTCAGTGAAAGAGAATTTGCCTTTCTGTGTGATGAGCCCCAGTATTGGTTGTGCAATACACAGTGGTCAGCCTTGAAACTACCTGCACTAAAATGGACTCTGCTGGTTTTGTGTGTGTGTGTGTGTATGTGTGTGTGTGTGTATGTATATATGTGTGTATATATACATATATAATAATAATAACAATCAAAGAAAAGGGGTTATCGACTTGAGAGGGAGGGTAGCTAGGAGGGGCTGAAGGAAAAGAAGTAAAGTGATGTAATCATTTCAATTTTCAAAAGTGAAAATTCAAGAAGCTATTTCCATAAATTTTCAGTATTTTATATATTGTTAAGTAAAATACATTATTGACCCACAGTTAGAGAAAATGTATTCTAAGACACATATACATATTCATTTTCTTTTAAAACCTCACAAGGACCTCCTGGATAAATATTTTTCTTAACATAGTTTCTTAATTATGCATATAATTTTAGTAACTTTTTTTCTCTAGTGACACTCAGTTTTTTGACAAAAAAACATTATGTCTATACAAAAGACATTTAAATACCTGACTCTACAGCATAATCAATCACTTTTACAAACTATTTTATAAAACAGCACCTTAAATTTTGATTAGGAACTAGTCCTCCTTTTTCAAGGTTAGTCTTAAAACTAACAGCAACAACAACCATTGTTCTACACATAAACAGATGTTTGTCTCTCCTACAATATAACTCCCTTTGACTCTTTAATGGCCTCTGATAACCTCTATTACTTAGGCTATAGGATCCTGTAGTCTAATAATTTCTGACCACAAATCAATAGCATTAAAGCTGATAAGAAAAAAAATGTCTAGATTAGATGGCAAATTAGACCACTCTAAAGAAATAGCATCTTAGTTCCAACTATTTTGCTAGCTTTTTCCCATGCCACAAAACAGAATTCTAAGAGAACAGGATACAGATTTGGCCAACTTGCAAGACTTGGTGTTTTCCTCTTACCATGTAGGTCCCAGGGATCAAAACCCAGGTTGTCAGGCTTGGCATCCAGTGCCTATATCCACTGAACCATCTTTCTGAATCCAGATCTGGTAAGTTTTAATGAAAAGAAAGCAAAAAGAAAAGGGTTCAGGACAGAGGATCCCTAGAGGGCCATTCCAATGGATGGCTCCTTGAAGGACCCAGGAGATGTCACAGAATTGGAAAGAACAGATCATAGAGAAGTGAAAAAGCCTGTCTACTCTCTTACATTACATTGTGTATGTGCTCGTGCATGAGTACACATGTACACTGGGTGGTATGCATGCTGGAGGCTGATGTTAGATGTCTGTCTCCACCTTACTTTATTTTAGCTTTCTGAGACAGGCTTCTTGCTGAACTTGGAATTCACTGACTTTCAAAACTGGATTGCCAGTAAGCTCCTAGGATCCTCCTCTGTCTCTACCTTCTATAACTGTGTTTACAGGTATGCACAGCCATGCCTGGTTTTAATTTAGGCACTAGGGATCCAAACTAGGGCCCACATGCATGTGCAGTTAACACTTTAATCACTGAATGTCTCCTTATCCCCACTTTACACCATTATAAAAATCTTTCTACTGTCCATTTTTTCTACAAATAAGTGTATCCAACAACTACTAATTGAGCCTGTCTGTACAGGTCAATCATTCCTGGCAGCAGAGTGAGACATAAATTCAGGTTGGTGGCTGAGAATAATACTTCTCCTACCCTAACCCCAACTAGGACAGCTTACCTCCTGTTCTGGAGAAGCATGAGATACAACTGAAACAGCAAGCACATTTTTTAGGCCAAGTTCATATTTCTTGAGGATGTTCTAATTCTGGAGGTGCCCATCAGATAAATGTTTAGCGCTTGGATGCTGGTTTATTTGGGATCTTGGGCATGAAAGTGAGGGTTTCTCTTGAGACCAGTCTATGCCAGAGCTGTTGGGATCAAACCCATAGAAATGAAGGGGGTCAGCTTCCCGCTTTCTGGCTGAAGCCTTGTGGGCATGGTGGCCGAGCATGGGTGTAGATGCTGGAGCCTCAACAAGCTCAGCTGTAGCCTCCAGTGCTCTTGTCTGTTGGTCATAAAACTGACTCACGTTACCAATGGTTCAGGACTTGAAATCCTGACATGACCAATTAAATTCCGTATTTATATTCCTAGCAATTTCGTCTTGTCATTTGCGGTTTTCTTCAAATTACAAAACAATTAAATGAAGAATTTGGCAAAGAAATTGAACCAGATGCAAGTTCCTAGTCCTCCCCTCCCCCATGTTCCCTTTTAATGGCAGGGAAAAGAATGTAATTTGAGTCTTCCCCTGCTCTTCAGCTGTGGAACAGCTGAACAGGCATCTCGAAGGAGAAAGTGTCTCTTCACTAAAGAGTGTGATGCAGTGTTTTATCTGCAATGTTGAAGAGGAAAGCCCTTGAAGTACTGAATTCCCTCAGAGAAATGAAACACATGCGGACTCCAAGCACGGCATTTATTACCCTGACACTGCGATTTAGTCCATGCAAGGCACAAAAAGTGTCACTCTGGTCTACCTTTGATAGTCACACACACTGTGTATTTGCTCACAGTGCAATAAAGCTGAAAGCCAATTCTTAAACACAAACTAATCTCTCATATCCAAACTGGCCTAATAGATGCCAGGTGACATAATATTAGTCTATCCATTTAGATGAAGTCTCAAATTTTTAATTTTTCTACAGCTGAGTAATATGTAAGATCAGATACATTGTATACGCCCCACTTTCCCTTCCTATCAGCCAGGTAGAGAACTTATTCTTGATGGTTTGAGCTTGCTACCTGCACAAGCTCATTGTATCTCTTTAAAAGTACTTCAGCAAGGGGTATGATCAATAGACTCAAGACTCTAATGAACCTTGGAGGATAAAGTTCACATTGTTCAGATCAGAAGATATCTAACCTGGTGTTCAAGTGCAGGCAATTTAAAAGCTAGTCTTTTATATCTATTATATATATATTACTACAAATAAGACCTGAGTTGGAACATACACAACACACACACACACAAACACACCTTTAAGTGAGGAAATAGCATTTCATTCTTTATGGGCTGTTGTAAATTAATGTACAAAAAGCTCTCCTGGAACTGCTCTCTGCAGAGGTGAGCAGTTCCAGATACATTAACATAATACATACACACATATACATACATATATATGCATATAAATGGGGAAATATGTCACATTCTCTTTAATTTTTTTCTTTTTGTTTTAAAATTGTGTATAATTATGTATCTCTCTTTTGGAGTAATTTTACATGACTTCAGTTGCCTGAGGAGTCCAGAATAGGGCATTGAATCTCACAGAGCTGGAGTTACAGGTGGTTGTGTACCCCAACATTCTGACCCTCTGCTAAAGCATAAAATGCTGTTAATTGCTGAGCCATCTCTCAATCCCCTCATAGCATTCTTTATGGAATATATGCATATACACATACCTACACATGCATGCATATATATGCCTTTGAAATAATTCTATCTATATAATCTGTATATTGATCTATCAACTGTCCTTCTGCTGAGAACTGATCTTCATTTAAACACACACACAGACACAGACACACACACACACATAGGCACTCACAAAGGTATTTATACTAAAAAAAATTTGCTCATGTTCTTCTAAAAGTTAAGTCCAAGTGTCTCTGTCATTTTATCCTGAAGAGATCTATAGAAACCTCTCATAATGATTTCCTATGCTGAACAACACAGAGAAAGAACTCTTCCATTCTTCAGGACCAATAACTTAATGACCAATAACTTAATATCAGGAAAAGGGTTTTAGGTGGAGGTGTTACTATTTGCATGATGGTGGTTCATTTTTGTTATAACTATCTTACACCTCCCACCACAGATTTATGCTCCCATCACATACATACATACACATACACACACACACACACACACACACTTAGAATAAAGGAACAAGCTCTGGAATTCTTACCTCTCTTAAAGAAGACAGCCAGGGTGGGGAAATAACAGAAAAGACAGCACATGACTCATTGGTTCTAACACTTGGGAAATTGACTTGGCAAGGGAGCTAGGACACGCTATTTTCTTCACAGCAAATGCTCTCATCTTTTTTTTTTTTTAAATGGAAACTTTATGGGGTTATTGTGAAATAATGTATGGATATTATACTGGAGCAGTTCTGGGAAGAGGGTAAAACATTGTGGGAGAGCTGTCTGTCACAGATGTGAGAGATCATGTTAGTTGTAGCCCCATCACCTCTGATGACTTGTGGTATTTGTGGTCTCTCCTCTGTGCCCACCAGATTCCAAGTTAATGCTTGCTGTACTCAGCTCTTAACATATTCCCCGGAATTTGTAGTATTCCTTTTGTATTTTGTTTTCCTTTCCCAGACTGAATGCCTCTTATTTAAAAACAAAACCACATTTTCCTCATAAAAATAATGCATGATTCAGACTTCAGATTTACCAAACTCAGATATCTTTTTACGTTTGCATTTGTCTGTTTGTTGTGTATGCAGAATTTCCCATAGCAGCCATCATGGATGTGCTCAAAGCCCATCCACGTCTGGATCTGTGTAAAGCTTACAGGGAAATATTTATAGGGAGGAGATGTAGCTAAGATTTCACTATCAACATGGTAATTCTGAGCGTCCATGGGCCAACACAGGTGCCACTTACAAAGGAGGTGCTGATGCTATCTAAGTGAAGTGCCCCAGGTCTGCCTGGCATCTACCACAATGGAGTTGTAGGAACTGATGTGCTTTCAAGGAGAACCCTTGTCCTGAGATGTGAGGAAACCAACCAAATCACAGTGACTGTCATGTCTCATCACCAAGTCAGCATTCGCACTGGTCAAGCTGGGTCTGTTTTTCTTGGCATGGACAAGCTAAACTTGTGTCACTCACGGAGCAGACATCCACCAAATTAGAAACACTGGGACAGGCAATTTCTGTGATGTTTTGGTTTCAACAGGACCGATCTGTAATTATTTCTCCAAACAAAAAGAAAGTGTTTGACAGAGACATTTAAAGACCTAAAACAACTTTCTTATAGGAAACACATGGTTCTTCTCCGAATTAAAACACACCATTATGTTAATAAGAGGCCACTCAGCAAGTGGAATTTGTTAGTAATTTGTTGGGGGTGGGGAGGTGATCCCAAGGTAAGAGACAACTGACTTTTGTTAGCTGTCCTGAACAGATGCCAAGAGAGCCAAGTCCAACAACTCTGTCCTTAAAATGACCCTATTGTACACATAGGGGAAGCATCTTGGGGCCTCCAGGCGCAGTGCAACACTGCACTTTAGAAAACACAATGAAAATGAATGTCTGCTCCACATTAGTGTCTTCTCCTCTCGGCTCTGAATTGGATTACACAGCTCCAGGTAGACGTGAAGGCAGACAGGTACCAGTGGATCTCCTGTCATCTCACCCCATCTCCTGGCACAGGAACCTCAAGGCAAGACCTTTCTCAGATGGCTCTTTCACTCCATCTTTAAAACCTATCACATCTCACCAAGGGAAGAAAGGCTAACTACACATCCAAACTGATGGGCACTGGACCTGGAGATGCACATCTTTGGAAATGAAGCAATTCTGGAAGCACAGAGGCTATCAGGAGGAGAGGCTCACATTGAGTCAATCTTGTGACTAGCGCTTCAGATATTACTATAAAAAATGTGGATCCTCCAATGTTTCTAAGTGTGTGCTTCAGGGCTGACTTTGTTTGTGGGGGAATAGTCACCAATGCAGAGAAAAGTGGGCCGGGGAAAGTCTGAGAATGTTCTACTCATTTGGTTGTTTGGGTTTTTTGTTTGTTTGTTTGTTTGTTTTAACAAGACTCAGGGGAATCACGTCATTCCCCAATCTGTCATTTACTTGTATCAGGTCCTAACAGCATCCTTGGCAGCAGGGACTGACCTCTACATCTTGTTGACTTCTTTCCTAGCTATTTTTGCTCCAGAGCTAATATCCACGACATCACAAAGGACTCAGAATTGGTTGTGTGTTTTTACAATACGTGCTTGCTTTTCTTCATATTTATCAAAGGAAGCAGTCCCTGTTCTTTGTTGGGTTACCGACCACGTTGGACCATATTGAGGTTCTACTCTTGCAAGCATCATCCTTGGGTAATCCACACTGACAGTGAGCACAGGCTAGCCCTGCATTCAAATGTAAATGGCATTGGACAGGGACCCTGTGTTGACCTCTTAGCAATTAGCACTCCCTCAGCCTATCAGACTGTCTGTCTATATCTAAAATATTTAATTATTCCTTCCTTGGTTGATAGCTATATACTCTAATATTTGGAAGCTCTTTCTAATTTTTTAACTTTTTTTTTTTTTTTTTTTTTTTTTACTCATCTGAAAAGGTTAATTCAGAAAAACATTACCTATTTATGGTTATAATTGCATGTATTTGTTTTTACTTTATTTTATTCTATTTTGAGACAGGGTTTCTCTGTTATAACTCTGGCTGTTCTGGAATTCATTCTATAGACCAGGCTGGCCTTGAACTCACAGAGATCCACCTGCCTTTGCCTCCCGAGCGCTGGGATTAAAGGCATGAACCACCACCGCCCAGCTGCCATGCATTTATAATAAACAGTTTGTGTAAAATGTTAAAATAAAGATGATCAGATGGGTCACAGCACTTGCTGTGTAAGCCTGAGGAGCTGAGTTTCAGTCCTTATTGCTATGCACAAAGTTAGGCACAGCTGCAGGTGTCTGTGACACCCACCTTAGGGGGTAGAGACAGGTAGATCTTCGGAGCTCACTGAACTGAAGCCTAGGTCAATTGACTGAGGAACATTCAGCTCAGTGAGTGACCCTGTCTCAAGACAGTAAGGTAGAAAGCTGCACCAAGAGAAGGCACCTGCTGGACTGTTCTGGCCTCTGCATACATTTGCATAGGAATTTGCATCTCTATACTCATATAAGCGCACACAGCATGCTACACACACACCACTATATAGTCATGTACAACACATCCACCCACCTCCCACATAACCGCTCTGTGTACAGTCTGCCCTGTAGTGGGACGCTTGGAAGGTGTTTTGGTATTTTGGTTTCTTTAAAAATTCAAAATGGCTGGGTGGTGGTGGCACACACCTTTAATTTCAGCACTCCAGAGGCAGAGGCAGGAGGATCTTTGTGAGTTCGAGGCTGGCCTGGTCTACAGAGTGAGTTCCAGGACAGCCAGAGTTAGGACAGAGAAATCGTGTCTTGAAAAACTAAAATAAAATTTAAAAAAAATGGAGTTTGGACTGTTTTTTGTCCCCATCCCAGGTGTGGAGGATGATAATGAGCTTGATTCGGACTGTTCGTTGCCATTGGCTATAATTTGGTTACATGCAGATGTTTTGCCACATGTAACTTGTCCTTGTGATTGGATGCTGCTTGGACTTTTTGGAACATTTTCTTAGAGTATATAAAGATTGAGGCCCTGAGAGCCAGGGCTGGTTGGTTGGTCATTGTTGGTTGGTTTGTTGGTTAGTTGGTTATTGCTTAGAGGAACATCAGTTGAAGAAACTGGGTTCCAGGATTGTGAGCTGAGACGCTAGTCCAAAACACTATCAGCTCCTGCTCTCCAAGCTTTGGACAGCCCAAAGGGGCTGTGAATATTTCTTCCTTTCTCCCTTTCTATCAAGGCTGTCTACAAGGGCAGTGAAGGTAACTAACTGCTACACCACCCCTCATACACTAGGGACACACACGCACCCCACTATGACAGATTATATATATATATATATATATATATATATATATATATATATATATATATATATATATATATCTAGATATATATATATCTAGATATATATATATATATATATATATCTAGATATATATATATATATCTAGATATATATATATATCACACATACGCATACCACACACACCATACACAATACTCCCCACACACTCATAACACACTCCACACATGCACAAACACCATACCACACATACATCACATATATTCATATGTGCATATACACAGTCACCCACATACTACATACTCCCTCTGCATCCACAAACTAAACATGTATCCACTAGTTTGGAGAGTGGGGATATAAGAGAGAATTGTGAAATGCAGGGTCCCAACAACAACAGACAGTTGGAGAATGGCAGAGAGTGGTTCTCAGGATCAACTGGCCCTTCACCCACATTAGCAAGTCTGCTGTTTATGGTTTTCAAGGGAGGAAGCACAGCTAACATCTGGTGGGAGGAGGCCAGGGATACTATCCAAACTATCCTTTGTTGTTCAGGGTAGATTCTCCCAACAAGGAATCATCTGGCCCTGAAGCATCAGTAGCGCCAAGACTGAGAACCCTGCTCTAGAGCACTGCAGAGTAGGAGTGTATAGCTGGGGTGATTGGGCAAATAGAGTAGAACTAAAATAAATAATAATAGGTAAATAATCTCCCCTTGGTATCCTGGCCTCAGAGCTACGTATTTTACAAAGACTGTGTCCTTTAATACAGGCAACAAACCCTCATGGTAAATATTATGTTATAGGTAAAGAAACTGATGTTACGTAGTATATATGCTTAAGATCAGAGTTTTTGAATAATCACATTAGCATTTGAACCTAAGGTTATTTAAACTATTAACCATCATCAGAAACTTCGTGTCTACTGAAGCTAACAGGCTCTTCTGTCCAATTAATAAAATTGAGGGCAGCATGTCAGGGCATGCAAAAATGTATGAAAGTTAAAGCAAGAAGCCAAGGCATCAGGATCAGGAGGTGGGGACCAGAATCATAAAGAGACACCTAGAGGAAGAAGCAAGCAGGCAGGAAGTGGGACTTCCAAGTTGGCTTTGCTTTTCCAAGTGAAAAAAAAAATTCCAAAGAGAAAAAGAAATTTCAATCACAGGTTGTTCAGGACTATGTAATATTCCCTAAGAGTCTCCATCAGCAGACCCATTTCTTTATTCTCAGGGACATCACTATAATAATGTAAGTCATGGGTTGGTTTGTTCAGCATCCCTCAGTACAAGATTCAAGAAGAATTGGTTATGACTAATGGCTTTAAAATTCCCATGAATAAATTTAACCAAGGAGGTTAAAGACATCAAGAACGAAAACTACAAAAAAAAATGAAAAAATTGAAGGTAATATATAAAAGTGAAAATATACTCTGTTCAGGGATTGGAAGAATTAACATCGTTAAAATGCGTAATACTCCAGGTTCAGTGCAATTACTATTAAAGCATACAATGACATTATTCACATAGGTAAATAAAAAACAACAATGGAATTCACAAGGAGCCACAAAAACAATCCTGAATAGCCAAAGTAGCCCTGAGCATAATGAACAAAACCAAGATGTATTGAAATACCAGTCCTCAAAACATACCACAAAGCTACAGTAATTAAAACAGCATGGGGTGGACACTAAAACAGTCACTAAGATCAATGTAGCAGAAAAGAAAAACCCCAGTTAAGCCTGAATGTTTACAGAAAACAAACTTTTTGCAAAGGCACTGAGAACACACATCGGAGATGGTATTGTTTCTTTAACAGACGGGTGAACTGCATCCAACTCTCCATATGGAGATACGTATATATCCACATGTGTGTAGAAAAATGCAAACTAAGAAATGATTTTCACCATATATAAAAAAGGCTTAAGCTAGAGGCTATAAAAATATTACCAAAAACTACGAAATACTAAGATGCAGCTTTGAATAAATAGTTTCCTGGTTTTTTTTTTCTTCTTTCTTTTTCTTTTTTTCTTTTGGGGACGACCTTTAAACTATGAAGAAAAGAAAGCATAACTAGATACAGTGTGGATATATCAAACTAAAATTCTAATGAAACTGAGTAGAGATTAATACCGAGGATAATAAGGAAGTCAGATAGACCAGCCCCCAGACCCAACAGCCAAAAAGAATGGAAAACGCTGACAAAGGATCTAGGTAGATATTCCTCAGAGGACGATTTACAAATAGCTAACAGATATACGAAAGAAACCACTGGAAATTATTAGATACAAATTAAAATGAAAACCATCAAGAGGCATCATAAATTAAAACCACAATGAGATTATCTCACTCCAGTTAGAATGACACCATTATAGGTAACGAGCAAGTGTGAGAGAGGTTTGGGAGGCAGGGAGAAGAGGGACCCTTATTTATTCTCCGGTAACGGGTGCACCCATGAGTGTAGTCTAGTTGCGGAGATGGCTCCGTGTTGAGGACTTGGTTTGGCTCCTTGGAACCTATAGAAACCATCAGGAGTGGATGCAGGTGCCTGTAAGCCTGTGGCGTCTATGAGGCAGAGACAGGCAGATCCCAGAAGCTAGCCAGCCTGGCCAAAATGGTGAGCTTTCTGATTGAGTGGGAGACCTCATCTCAAGGTAGCCACAGAACAAGAGGTCAGGCCAGCATCCTACTCTGGCCTCCATGCACACAAATGGGCATATGTACCATTCACTCACACGCATGTGCGATACCCATAATTAATATGGTTATTATGGACATAGAGTGTAGGGGCACAAACAGTTCAAAATGAAACTACTTTATGATCCAGAAATTCCACTGTGGTGCATGTATACAAAAAAAAAAAAGAAGAATAAAGAAAATAAAAACCTAAACCCAGTATGTTGAGAGGACACCTCCCTCCATGATTATTAGTGCACAGGAGCAAGATGCTAACCACATAAGCCAGGCACAGAAGAACAACTGCTCGCTGTTCTCACTCAGGTGGGAGCTCAGTGCATTGATCTAGAAATGAGAATATAACAGTGGTTCCTAGAGACTGGGGAGGATAAGAAGTCAGAAGGAGGTTGCTTATCGGACGCAACATGCCCGGGTTTTCTTCATCGACAAAAAAACCAAAGGTTAAATCTAAAGTGGCGGGGAGGCTGGAGTGGCGGCTCAGTCCTTAAGAGCATCTGTTGCTCTTGCAGAAAACCCACGTTGGGTTCCCAGCACCCACAGCGGGTGGCTCATGACCTTTTATAACTCAGTCTCCCAGGGACTCGATGCCTCTTTGGACACCGTACTCACGTGGCATGCGCACACACGTAAGAAAAATACATCTTCTAAAAGTGATGGGCTGTACATGAAGCAGAAGTAAAGCAGTCCAAGGTTGAAATATTATACAGTCTGATTTGGTGGGGGCACTGAAACCAGGTCCTGGGAGGCCCTGACCTCACGGATCAGTCCTTTGGGCACATGGCTCCTCACACTCGTCTTTAGAACTCACATTCCAGGTGTGTAAGGAGGGAGGTTAATAACATGCGTCTGTAGGACAGTAGTTTATAATGCTTCAGTGCATCAATAAGCACAAATGGCTCCTTTCCCAGTGTTGGTCACTAAGTGCAAATGATGATTTTGGTATTTATTGCCACAGAAGAAGTTTATCTAAGGATAGAGATGCATCTATATATAAACAGTATTTGTCATTCAACAATATTTGTCTATCAGCCACCAAGAGTGAGGCACTGTGATGCAACAGCTATGTTAATAATGTCTCTGCTGAAACTCATCACTTAAAATCATTGATTTTGTTCCCTTAGTATGTGTGTTTGCACGTACACATGGAGATCGGAGGATAGCTTTACGTGTCATTCCTCAGAGGAGGCTGCCGTGTGCTTTGGAGATGAGAGTCTCTCTCTGGGACCTGAGGGTCACTAATTTGGTTCAAGTGACTACCCAACAAGCTCCAGGTATCTAACTCCAACTCCCTAGCACTGACAATACACATGCACGCCTCCCCACCACATTTTTACGTGAGTGCTGGAACCAAAATCGGGTTCTCACGCTTCTCGGTGCCCTGTTGACTGTTCTGCTGCTGGGACAAAAGCAAGCTAAAGGGGGGAGGGCCTATTTTGGCTTGTACAGTTCTAGAGGGATACATTCCGTCACAGCAGGGAAGGCATCGCATCCACCACACAGGGTAAGCACAGTGACAGGTACAGGAAGTAGGTCATGTTGCCTTCACATTCAGGAAGTAGAGCGTGAACAGGAAGTGGTGCTAGGCTAGAAAGTTTCAAGGTCCATCCCCAGCGATCCAGTTCCTTCAGTGAGACTCTGTCTGTAAAACGGCATTTCATTTATGTGCACATATATGCACAGACACACGCATACACACAATTTTAAAAAATGAGAAATGAATCTTAAGGGAAGCGAATAGTAAAATGATATGCGTACCAAAGAATTGTCTCGAGATAAAACGTATCACTTATTAGCAGTAGATATATGACTTGTATGTATATTTTATATACCTATATATCAGGTTCCACTGAAAAGCAAAATGCATGAGAGGAAAGCATTTAAGAAGAGTGCTCATCTAGGGACCTCTCTTCCAGCACACAGACTTTGGGGGCACCACTCGAATGATCCATACCATAGCAGTCCTGGTAAAAACCAGTACTCAGCTTCAGCCTTAGAGAACCAGACAGACATGCGCACTACAAAGTCATGTTATTCCTTTCAATACTCAGTAGCTGGTCGACCAGTCCTATGACTCAATCCATTTGCTCGGTCAACACTGTCAAGCCCCTTGGCGCTCAGCTTTGGCAGAGACATAACAGAATCATTTCCCCTCACCAAGAGAAAGGAAAAAGGGAACACATTTTGTCATCTCTGAGGTGATGTCTCAGCTCAGAGATATCTCTATCTCTCTGAAAGCCATCATCTTTAGACACCACGAGGCACATACAGCATCCCGAGGCGTGTTTTAATCAGGATGCCTCCCCACCTCCACCCCAGCCTGCCTTCATTCTTCTCCAGCAATCTCAGTAAATCACTTATGATTTTTTTTCCCTTATGAAATGACATTTGGCCAAGCTAACACACTCGACTGTATTAAAGGACAGAGCAAAGAACACCAGCATTTCTGTCCAGCTCAGAAGACAAACATCAGAAGCCTTCAAGTGCCCTATGGTTCCCCTGAAAAGAGTTCAAAAGGTCCTAATTCTTTCCCACTTGGCTTCTGTCTATTCCCAGATCTGAGCTGAAGAAGAGGAATGTGGGAATTTATTTTAAATTATATTTGGCTTTTTAAACCTACTGTGTTTTCAGCTCTGAAAATGAACTGAAGAGAAGTGTGGTTATCCGAAAAGAAAGAAAGAAAGTTCTCTCTAAATTATGCTTTCATCTGCAGTGTTTGGTTATCGCTGCAACTATTACAGCTTACCCTTGAACAGGATGTATGATCCAGGTCGCCTGTGTAACCCCGGGGAATTTTCATTTTTAAATAAGCGAATGAGTACAGAGATGGTTGCTGTCCAAATGGAATTCAAAGGGTTTAGGGTAGGAAAGCTTTAAAGATCTAAAACTATCCTGTTAAGACTAGCTATAGTTGATAATATGCTCAAAGTTCCATATATTTTATTGATCACATAGTCATTCAAAATTGAATATAAAAGTCATACTTTGTCTTTAGTCGGTGGCTCATACATACAAATGAGTTTCTAGTTTTTATAACCGGCTTAAACTCTGGAATTTTAAAATTTCCTGCACAGAGAACAAGTTCAATGGTCACTTTAAGTAAATAATGGTTTAGGGTAAGGAAAGGCCAGTATTTGTATAATTAATGAAACTGGTTATTACTGTTGTTTTTCTCACGAACAAATGCTTGTCATAAGATTAATTATGCTAATAACATGACAGTCACTGCCTAAAACATCAGGTTGTATTTTTCTGTAAAAAAATCACAAAATAGCCTGGCAGTGGTGGCACTTGTCTTTAATCCCAGCACTCAGGAGACAGAAGTAGGTGGATCTCTGAGTTCGAGGCCAGCCTGGTCTACAGAGTGAGTTCAGGACAGCCAGAGTTACAACAGAGAAACCCTGTCTCGAAAAAAACAAACGGTCAAATAAACAAAAAGAAGTCACAAAATGTAGGCTGGGGACATCTCAGTGGTAAGGTACTTTCTAAGTAAGCCTGCTTATCAGAGTTCGGATTCCCAAGCCCCAAAGTTCCAGATGGAAGAACATCTGTTCTACACATTACACATGTTTGTAATCTCAGCTCTCCTATGGGAAGATAGAAGAAAGAGAAAAGAGAGTCCCTGGAAAGTCATGGGCCAGCAAAGAGAAAAACTGTCTCAGACAAAGTAGAAGGCAAGCACCCAAACCCAAGGATGTCCTCCACCTCTACAGGTGTATCCTGGCACTCGGGTACCCACACACATGAGCACACACAAAGGGAAAACGCCATCAACAGTGCGAGGTCATTGTCACCGCTTTTCACATAAGGAAAGGTTCACAACGACATAAAGTGAGACATGAAAGCAAATCCATTCACATCCACCTCCTTTAAAAGCGAACATGAAAGGAGATGGAGGATTTGTTTTGGATCTGTTGCGTCAATTGCAATATCCTCTCGTCTAATGGGTGTTAAGAGCCTTTCCTTGAAGACTGCCCTACAGAACACCACCCATAAAGGATTGGCCTTTGAGGAGGGGATCTGATGCTTCATCATTTTACATTGTGTTTCTTTCAACATTGATGTTGAAAGAGCCTGAAGAGAAATCTTTCACCACACTGTAATAAGTGCACATTTTTAATTGTGTAAAAAGCACCAGAGTAGAACCTGAAAATGAAAAATCCCTAAGATGCAGGGGTCTATATCACACCAAATGACAGTTGCTTATTTATGACATCAATTTATTCTTCACTTTGCAATTACGTAAAAATAGCAGGAACATGGTAAGAGAGATGATTCGATTGATCGGCATTCTGAATTATTCATCTGATTTCAGTTGTTGACTTCACGTCAGACATTTCCCAATGTGTGGATCATAAATCAGGACCAATCTTTTTGCCACAGGCACTCAAAGAACCAATCTGATGCTTTTTGTATCCATTTATGCATAGAGCCTAGGATTCCCGGTATCCCCTTATGTAAAGCGAGACCATACATCACCCACTGATGGGTGGGGCTCAGAAAACATTCTCCCAGAACCCACACTCTCTGCAGAGGAAGGGAAGGTAGGAAATGGGTTGACCATAAACATAGACTATGCTTATGTTTCATGTTTACAATACCTTTGTACTCAGGACATCCATATATATCAGTACACCTACTGTGTTGGCTCACCAGTGAAGGACAAGGAGGCATAATCATAGGTGCAAACATTTCCAGACCTCAGCAGATGGAACCACCATACTGGACAGTGGAATGCCGAGCATCTGAGCTCAGGTGTTTTTATTGATCCAGAACTCCTAAGGTGTTCTGCTGATAGCATGTGCAGATCATTAGCAATCAAACATCCCCCACATAAACCTAACACCTGCAGACAATACAAAACACCAAGACCTAGGCAGTCCCTCACCTAACAGTGCACAAAGCAGTATTTTAAACACAACTAATAATAAACTTCTACAACATGATGTCTCAGCAAGGTGAAAATGATCCTAGTGCAGGGTGGTTATTTTGAGTAGTGGCATACAGGTGCTACCTGACCACTGTTGCTTCAGTGATCTCCATTGTGGACCAGAATGGACCCACTGTCTTCTCACAAATGGATCCCATGAGTTTAAGGGTACGTCATGATGAATGAGTTCCCTTATTATCCACGGTAACCTAGCGCCCTTACAAAGGTTCTCATGGTGCCACTCCACCACACTCCACCATGGTCCCTCATTTGAGCGCCACTTCTGGTCTAGTGTCATTTGTTCCTGAGACTAAGGAACCCTGCACCTCCTCTTCCTAATTCTCTTGCCTGACTTCCTGGAACAGAAAGACAGGATAAAGATGTGCTTACTTAACATATGAAACCACTCTCAATGCTCAGCCATTGCTCTCTTGGACATTAGCATGGTCTTTGTGGAATCTTCACAGAAAGGTATCTGTAAACTTTGAAGCAAATGTACTTATAAGGGACCATGGACACCTTATTCCCTGTTGTTATCTAAACCTTCCCTGGATTATCGATTTGGTTAAAGAAATATTATGTTAGGAGGAGAGAGATGGTTCTGTGGTTAAGAGCACTGGCTACTCTTTCAGAGGACCTGGGTTCAATTCCCAGCTCACACATGGAGGTTCAAACCCATCTGTAACTCCAGTTCCAGGAGATCTTAAACCATTTTCTGGCTTCTGGGGCACCATGCATACACACAGTGCAGGGACATACATGCACATAAATACCTATCCACATAAATTAAAGTAAAAACAAAGCAAAACAAAAACTATGTTTATCCCAGGCAAATATAATCATTCCCTACAGAGTTCTCCCACTATAAGCTCACACTGTTGTCTTTACTTCAGATGCCTGAATTTGGGACACATTAAATACTAGTCCAATTACAAAGACTTTTTTCCCCATCATCTTAAAATCCTAAATTCCACAGTAAAATGCTGAGTGGTCATTCTGTGGTTGAAGATGAAGACTGAAATTTTTTTTAATAAATTATTTTCCATACGACCCTCAAACAGCTACATTACTGAAAATCTCAGCAGAGAATGGGTGGCGGCTTCTCCACAGCTGCAGAGATCCATTCTTCAAGAGGTCCTTTACCTTCTCTATACCCTCGATTTCCCAGCCCATGTGAAACTGGAGACAAATCACATAAAGCAGATAGTGAGGCATAGGAAGGAGGAGTTAAAATCGTGGGTAGAGGTCTAATGACCCTCTGTGACCCCTTGTTCTACAAGGGACACTGATGGGCACAATCTGGAACAGTGCTTGCTCCAGCAGCTTGGATCAAGGCAATAAAAGCTGTCACATGCAGAGGACCACGTTCCACAACTTGCCACATCCTCACTCAACAGGACTCTTAATTTTCTGTGAGGTCTGAAGACACGGGAACTTTGCTGTGAGACACAGCAAATCCTTATTCCCTCAGCCTGTCCCACCTCTGCAGGCAGCAAAGGCTTCAACATCAGGGGGGAGTTCCTGCCAAGTGCTGAGGGGAGGCAGCTTTGCCTTGCTGCCAACACATGGGACTTGGCGTGCTCAGGCGTCTGTTGTGGTTGTGGATTAGGGCTGAGTGATTCCTGTTGCAAACACTGTGAATAATTCTAACAATGACACCGCATGCCGTTGCCCTGGTCTTTCTGCTCTCTGGGTCATGTTTCCAGCCACAGATGATTAGCAATAAACACTAATCAGTAATCTGGTCAGAAAGACAATGCCAAAGTCAAGGTCTGCCAGCAGAGTACTAATAAGACACCAGGTTCTGATTGTAATTAGACTTGGACTTTTGTTTTGAAGTTGGGTCATGGGGGTGGGGGTAAGGGATTAAAACAAAGCAAGCAATAGCAGTGAGCAGGTCCTCTGGCAGGATAAGCATCATCAATCTTTCTCATTTTCCATAGTTATAAAGTCTTGGAAACCATATGCCACATTATTCTCTTAAGTATTTGAAAGATGTTGGATCTCCCAGAAGGTTCCATTGTGGTCTTCCTCATGCTTGGTGGCTTTCTGTGTTACTTTGCTGATTGTAGAATATATACAACATGGCCAGGCTAAAAATATATCTGCATTTAATGAGAGTGCTGTCAGATACACCTCCGCCCCCATCTGCCCCCAATGTCAGGAAGAGACTCCATCCTTTTACATTCCTATAGCTCTACAGAGTTCATGTGGGGCCGATCTAAATGGCGTCTTATGAGAGGATCAGGAAGATAAGAGGCCTGTTGTTACTTGATATTTTAAAGTGTTTTTAAAAATTAAAATATAACTATATCATTTTCCTCTTTCCCTTCCCTCCCCAGATACCACCCTCCTATTTCTCAAAAATTGCTGGCCTCTTTTTCTTTTTTCTTTAATTGTTGATACACACACACACACATATCAGAACATATATATGTGTATGTATAAATACACACATATGTCCGTGTCTGTGTGTGCTCCTAAGTATGTAAATAAAACCTGCTCAGTTTGTATGAAGTTCCTTATATGTGTATGATTCAGGGCTGACCATAACCACTCCAGGGACTCTTCCCTAAGGAAGACGACTTCTTCTGCTCTCATCATTCTTTAGTTGCCTGCAGTTCCTTATCCAGGGTTAGGGACCCATGAGACTCTTTCCCCTTCCATGTTAGGATGCCCTTTGGTACCATCCTTGTTCAGGTCTCCTCTAAGCATCCATGTTGTTGAAACTTCATGAGACTGCATGTCCTAGAAATGTCATGGAATTTATTTGATTTTTAATCTTCCAGTAGGAATGTTAACTCCATTCACGTCATTACATCACAGCCTTTACCCCCAAGCCCAGGACATATGAACTTAATCCGTATTTCGAGCATATTTTTTCATGAGATGTGTGAAACCGTAAAGAATCCCAGTTCACAGTTTGTCTCTTTACAGGATCATTAGCATTACCATCACTAACCCTCACGCCATCATCATCACCATCACCACTGTTGGTACTGCCATCCACCCCATCACCTTTATGCTCTATGTTCCAAGCACTAGACTAAACTATTTACACATGCCATTTAATTGTCATAAACATTTGTGATGGAGACAGAATTAGGACTTTGCGAACGCAGGCATTGCTGATGACTTTTTTCACTTAACATGCATCCAGGGCTCATCAATTTCCTCCTTTCTGGTGGCTGAGAAATATCCCATCGAATTGATATACCACACTTTATGTTCACATTTTATTTTTTGAAAGTACATATTTCTTAGTCCTAGCTTATAAGAATCTTTGTGACTAGAAGCACGCATTCCGGCTATGATCCAAATTTGGGGAGAGTGAGTTCATATTCACACACTTAACACATTTTTGGATCTCCCCAAATATTTTTGCTTGAATAGCTTCTCCAAAGAAGTCATTTTTCTTTAGTGATTATTCCATTTGTAGCCAGAACTCTGAGAAAGCTCTCCCTTGGCTGAGAGCTAAAATCTTTTCTGCTAGGAAAAAATAAGAGATCTTGGTCTTGGGCTCTCCTGCAAAACCACACATGTAAATGATCATCTCTCAAAATTTTTACAAAAGTCCTGCGTATGATTACAAGTATCACAAGTCCTTTATCCCTTGGGTATGTATGTTGTATATAGTGTGAACTAAACTATGCCCGGCCATGCAGAAGCCAAAGGTCAACTTCAGGTTGACCTCTATCAATGTCTACCTTATTTTTTAATATAAAGTTTTTTTATTTTCATTTTTAATTGTGTGTCGGGGGGTCAGAGTGCAGGAGCTCCCCCTGGAGCTGGCAGTTCTAAACGATCTGATATGGGTTCTGGGACCTGAACTCACTGTGTACTCTTAACCACTGAGCCATCTTTCCAGCCTCATTTCCACCATGATTTTGAGACTGTCACTGAGCCTGGAGTTCACCATTTCAGTTAGACTGTCCAGTGCACCCCTAGGACTTGCCTGACTCTGATCCTCTGATGCTAGGGTAGCAAATGAGTGTTGGGGAATCCACATCCCGATTCTCATAGCTGTACGGCAAGCACTTTGCCCACTGAACCATCTCCTTAGCCCTGTGGTCTCTATTCTCACCCGTGCTTGCAAGATAGATGGTTTTGAGCTCTCCTCTATGCACCGCATCCTAGCTGAGCTACAGGCCCCTCGCACATGGTACCTGAACTAATTCTAACAGTCTTCTGAATTTGGCCCTTACAGCAAAGGTACAGCTAACACACATGAGTCCCAGATGAGGAGCTGTAAGAGTTGAAGTCCTTTAGAGCAAACAATACACACAAAGAAACCCAGGCCAGCTACTGCATTAGTAAAAACACCTCAAAGCTTAATTTTTTAAAAAAGGATATATATCAGAAGAAAATAAGCACATATCTCTGCAAGCCATCTTCCACACGCTAATGACCCCAGTCTACACAAGGCTCTTGCCCATCGTCAACTCCAAAGTAAGTACTTTTTCTGGGCTTGGTTGTGGGAACAAAGATAGACATCACTCCTCCCTGGCAGATCCTTCCATTATTTCCCTTTCCTCTTCTATACTGATTGAATTTTGTTTTTCCTTAAACCAAACCTGTTTTCCAAATGTTTTATGATGTCTACTTGTTTCTGCATGGCTGAAGCACCACAAAAGCCCCAGCTAGAGAATGTGGAATTTTCTAAACAGCGGGGTCAGAGAGCTTGAGGATATAAAGGTAATTCTCTCTCACGAGTGAAGGATGGGGAGAGTTGTAAGCTCATACTACCTTGTTCCTGTCACACCAGAGTGAGAAGGCAGATGGGATCTAAACACAGAAGTACATGTCAGCTTTCTCTGAGTCCCTGAAGTCACAGGTTACGCAAAGCCTTTAGAGCTTTGTGTCCAGTACATTCACTGACATGCCAAGGATTTTTCCTTTTGCATACTTCATATCCTCACAAGAAGAATTTAATGCTAAGTTGTTCAGATCTTAGGCTTATGTGAAAAGTCTTTTCCTCTAAGACAGAGGTTACAGTACAATGGTAGAAAATCCTAACTGTAGAATGGTGTGTCTCTAAGAAAAATATTAGAAAGGAATCCCTAAATGTGGCTTTAAAGAAAACAACGAATTTCTAGCAAGAAGGTGGCACAGAAGCATATCTAGACACAGCGTGTAAAACATACCTGACCTGGCACAAAGTAGCTACCTTAGGAGACTGGAGAGATAGTTCAACCCTAAGAGCACTTGCTGCTCTTCTGGAGGACCCAACTTTGGTTATGAGCACCTATATCAGACAGCTCAGAATTGCATTCAACTGCAGCTCCAAGGATGCAGTGATCTCTTCTGATGTCATTAGGTACCAGCACCCCACTTACATACTCACGAAGATGCACACATGCACACACACATACACAAATATAAATAAAATTAATTTAAAAACCCCACAACTTGCTACCCTAAAGCTCCATAGCTTCTCAGTGTGTTTTCAGTTCTTCTAAACTTGGCCATCCTGGAACACTCTCAGCATATAATACATCCTTAATTCAATTTCTGATAGTCAAATGTTAGCATGTGGATCAGCAAGCCTTTAATAAAGCATGCTAGATTCAAGCAAAGCTATGTTCACTTTTGATTAATAAGTAGATTAGTTATTTCAAAGGAAACTATGAGTCAGAAATATCAAATGGCTGCTTGAAATCGGGGCCAAACAGGCCCTTATTGTGAGTCACTCATGGCAAGATACACTTGAATATATACAATATTCACTGGGGCCTCGTGCCGAGGGTGAGCTGCAAAATCAAAGATTTCAGGAGCGAAACAGGGATTAAAACACCAGGTTAAGCAATAAATACTGTTTTATTTAAACTGTATTTTACTTTCATCATCAGCATTATTATTATTGGATATGTAAATAAGTGTGTATGGAGAGGGGGTGCATATGCCAAGACCTGCGTGTGGAGTCCAGAGAACAGCTTTGTGGAGTTGGTTCTCTCTTTCTTCCATGTGAGCTATGTGAGATATAGAGATCATACTGAGGTCATGAGGCTTGTGCAGCAAGTGCCTTTACTTGCTGAGCTATATCCCAGCAGCCTTCAAAAATCTCTTTTAAAGAAAAATCCCACATACTTGCGTTTTATTTCATTAATCTTGGTAATAATTTGCTAGCAAGGTAAGTCCCTGTATTTCTAATGTGATTTATCCATCTACTGCGAAATTGAGCACACATCAGCTAGCTTCTCGCTCTCTGTCTTCTCCTCTGTAAAATGGACACCACAACAGCACCTACTTTAAAGATTACTGTTCATTCTTAATGAGCCAACTCGTGGATATCTCTGAGGATAGAAGCTAGTGACTAGTAAGTGTTCAGTTAGCATATGCCAGGCTGTATGGGGTTAGGAGACAGCCAGGAAGGATACAGGCATTGTAAAAAGGAAAGTAAGTGATTGTAATGAGAGAGAGAGAGAGACAAAGAGAGACAGAGAATATGAATTCTAGAAGGTCATACCAGAGCATGGTGGGAAATGAGGCTCAATGGGTAACACAAAGACTGAATGGAAAGGGCTTAAGGGATAAGGTGGAGCTGTGTAAAAGTAAATGAATAATTCTAAGGACTCTTGATTCCCAAATTGTAGTGGGACGACAGGACTTTGTGGAAGAGAGGTACCAATGTCTTCTAGACAAAGACCCTGAGGAACACAACTGCTGCTGAATCAAGTGAGCTTTGTATGGTGACAGAGATGGACGCACTGGGGAACCACAATGTAGCTAAGTAGTAAAAGGGTATTAAAAAGGTCTTATTTGATGCCATCACAAAGTGGGAACCGTTCTGTAACTAACTATTGTAATAAACTCTTTCCAGAGAAGACTTGAGGCTAACCTGAAGTGAAGAAGCAACTATTTCTCGTAACACAGGGTGCTTATTCTTTCTGTAGTTTGTTCTATAATCTGCTTTTATGTTTGAACAAAACTTCAGAAAGGTCTTGGCTTTCAGTATACTTTATTATGGTCACAGAGTGGACTTATATGACATCAGTTAGATGAGATTGTGTTCACCAGGAAGACACTGTGGTCCAGCTCTGCTTTCTAGGTCAGATGCCAACACCAACAAGGCCCCTGTTGGTGTACCGGGCTTTTGTCTCTCTTAGTGGGTACTCTGTACCCACCTCAGCAATATAAGTTGTGGGTTCATGCTTGAATTTGACAGACTTGCATGTTTGAACACTTGGCCCCCAAATAGTGGCGTTATTTTAGAGGGTTGTGGGACTTCTGAGGCATGATTACATGACATAGGCCACCAGGGGTGGGTGTTGCAGGATATCCCAGCTCCTGTTCTAATACATCTCTGCTTTTTGATCCACCAGTATACGAGAAGCTGCCACCTCAAGCTCCTCCTACTGAGTGATTAGCTCTGGTTACCACTTTCCAATCAAATGGGCTATATCCACTGGAATCACGAGCCAAAATAACCATTTTTTCATTAATAAGAAAGTCACTCTCTGGATATAAGATAAACTGAGAACCAATGATGTCCAGTCGGCTAGACTACTAAACTTCTCCCACTAATGATCCCAATTTCATGAGAGAAATTTTACACAGCACCAAATAAACAGATATGTAAAACAGGTACATGAATAAAAACCTTATGGATAATAAACTCGAAAAAATTTACTTTAAAACACAACTTAGGAAGCACACACACACACACACACACACACACACATATATAATTTTGTCATTGTTAAAGACAAAAGCAAATATTCATACTAATGAGATGGATATGCTGACTTATTTTTCCTTCAGGAATTAAAACCTGGCTGAATATTTAATACTGCAGGATATAGAGTATCTTCACCATTTTTCAGTTCGGTCAATGTTTTGATTATATAATCAATCAATGCTAAGGACACCCCTTTACATAAATACATAATACAAAATGACAAAAGTATGTTTAGGGCCATTTAAGAAATTGTTGGAAATCCAGTCCTGATTGCAAGCCAAACGTCATTAAATGATTTGTGGTGAAACTCAAGTCTGTAACTTGAAGAGCAATTTTTAAGTTTCCTTTAGATTTGTTCATTTTATTTTATAAGTATGAGTGTCTCACTTATATATACATATGTGTACCCCATGTATGCCTACTTCCTCCCACCCCAAGGTTAGGAATGGGAGTGGGACTCTCCAGAACTGGAGTTGTGGATGGTTGTAAGCCATTATGTGAGTACTGAAAACTGAACCTGTTCTACAAGAGCCATGAGCACTCTTAATTTCTGAGATGACTCTTGGTTCCACAAACTATCTTAAAAAAACAAATATCCTAACACAATATATTCAAAAGATTTCCTAATTTGGTATTTGTACCCTAAAGAATGGTACCTGGAATATATTAAAAGTCTTTGTTTTCTTTAATTAAGCCGTCAGGTTTCTAGATGTGCAAAAACCTTTGTAGCAGAAACACTGCAGTTCACAACACCTGATAGTCTCTAATCCGAGCTGAGGTTTCAGGCAAGCCTTCATTGGTGCCACATGATGTGATGGTATGTACAGTGCAAAGTGTACATGTTGTATGTTCAGAACGAAGGCTGCAGTGAAGTCCCATGATGCAACACAGCCAAGTACTACCAGAAACACCTTAGATGTATTGCACAATTAATTGTGGATTAATTTTGGTGGTTGTGCATTAGAAACTATTGCCAACATTTTCAGGACCTCCACATTCAGTTATTAAATTCATCATGACCCCAATTTAAGAAGTTGTGAACTAACCTCTGCAGTGGACATTGCTACACTGCCCAAAAATCATAGCATGGAACTTGAAGAAGACTACATAAATAGGAACCATTTTAACCCTTGTTTAATAAATGGAGAGCAGGCTGAAATGGGTCTGTAAAAAAGTAGCCATCTAGCAAGTAGAGCAAAGATCCAACCTCTGATCCATCTGAATAACTCTCACCAGGACATCATGGAGAATCCAGAAGCCAGAGTCCTACAGAGGAAATGACATCAGCTCTGTCTGTCACTAGAGTCACTTGGTGACTTCCAAGAGAATATTTGAGCTTTATTCCTTGAGATCCTGACTTAAAAGATCTGCATGAGACCTGTGCAGCTATTCAGCACATCCCGGGTCCTTTAAATATGAAGCAGATTTGAACATTAGCACAGAAGAAGAAAGAATCTAAATTCTGTCTGGGGTTAACAATGGCAATGAATAACTTGCGTACCTCTCTGATGCAGGATTGGGGGTAGGGGGGAGAAATCATGCTATTCTGCAAATTTGATGGATTCATTCATAAAAAGGAATAAAAGCCAAACCTGCAAGTGAACACTCTTTCCCCTAAGAAAGCCTGTTAGCAGCCAATGTCCCCAGATTCCCTGAGCATCATGGCAGCCAAGAATGGCAGCAGGGTGGGGAGGGGGAGGCAAGACTTTCTTAATTTTGCTCTTAAATGGGGAAACAAATGAGCCACCTCTAAGAGGCAGAGTTTTGCAAAGGAAAAAAAGGAAAGACCCATGTGTCTTTCTCTTCTCTGCTTCAAAACAGAAGTATTAAGCAGTTTCCCTAATCTTTCCTCCCAACTAAGTAGAGACAAAAGTACACTTGGGATGGAAACTGCATCCTTTAGTGCCTGAGGAGTAGAACAATTGTACCAGTCAGCTGGAGAAGGTGAGCATAATTATATCAGAGGAAAGTGAAGGTGGCGATGGCTTCATTAAAATGGTTCACATTGCTCTCCCAAAATAGGCATTGCTCAATTTGAACAGTATGTGTGTTGACAGCCACCACAGGGGCACAACACAAAAGCCCACACAAGTTGCAAAACAATAAGAGGTATTAAGCATGAGTGAGGCTTGGAAAGTGGAATTAACCTTTAAATGGCAGGACTATCTCCCTCACAAGCTCTGGCAGGATGTGAGCTTGGTGCAGGGTGAGACTGTGACACAGGGGCCACAACTGAGGAATTGAAAATGACCACATCCCCATTCAGTGGACCCTCTTCAGAACAACAAAAATGTTTTCCAAGAAAATCATCAGTTTGCCTTGGTCCTAAAAGTGTACCGTACTAGCTGGTAAGACAGGCACCAAGCGGGGAACAGGTCACTCAGTGGCTCGGTGTGTTGGGTACACACACACTGTTGATAAGACACGTATAAGGGATTGATGAGTGGGTTTTTAAATTTTAAATATAGGTATGTAGTTATATATGTATGAATGTATGTAGGACTATATGTACTAACATAGGGTATCATACATCCCAAGCTGGCCTCAAACTTCCTATATAGTAAGGATGACCTTCAACTTCTGGTTCTCCTGCCTCCACCTTCGGAGTGCTGGAGTATAGGCATGTACCACTATGTCTGGTTTATTTATATAACTCAATCTATGGCACTGGATCAGGTCCAGTGCTCCATGCATGTGATAAACAAGCCTTCTACCAAACTCAGTAACACAATTGACAAATACTGCTGCTAAAAATGGGACTAGATAAATAAAATTGGTAAATACATGACAGAAAGAAATCACAAAATATGACAAGAACAGGGAATACAAGTAAGCAGACCTACAACTAGGTGCTTCAAGGCTCTGCTTTGTGCTCTCACTTGAGGGTTGATTTGGGCATTCCACATCCTCTCTGAGCTGCAGTCTCCTTACACTGGAGGAAGATGTCAATAGGTTACCACTGATCTCCACCAAGGAGCAGCAATGCTACTCTTCCGGGCCCAAATCTCTGAGATCAAATTGGATATCTATAAAGTATTGAGACAAATAAGCTTAAGTGAAAACATACCCACACCGAACAGTTGGTTTATGGTTACTTATCATCAAGAACACAACAGAACTAACAGTGACTTGTGGCATGGGATGGTGCAGAGATCAGCATCTCCACAATTCTCACATTCTGTCCCTCTCTTCCTTATTGTGTGTGGTCATTATGATTGAGGTCTCTGGTCAGAGAGAAACAGATTAGTCTCTGGTAGATTATTCCCCAAATTACTGCATTCTCAGCCAGCCTTATTCGTGTATCTCTGTTTATCATTCAGTAATGGAAATGTGGTGGGGAACTGAAGTGATGTTAGGACCCTTCATTGTCCCAGCTCTAAAACATAGATGGTAATACCTGATAACATATTACCTCTTGGAATTTCACTGTGACAGGTCCTGTATGTCCTCCAAATGAGTGAGATGGTGTGGGGCATGTGAGCTACCCCCTGACACACAGTGCTCAGTATGTTGATGCAAGTGTTGATATTTTTATGGATATCTGTTTTGGTAACTATAAACCATTGGCTTTTGGAGCAAAGCAAAGCATGTGTGCTAAGCTTAAGTCATGGCTATATCCAGGATTACTTTGGTTGACTTAGAGATGGGATAATGACCTCGTCAAAACAATGAAATAGTAACTAGGAGTTCAGAAGAGGGCATCAGAAACAGTGTGGGATCTGGAGCTACTTCAGCCATTCTGTGAACATGTGGCGCATGACATAGGTGGTAGCACCAAGGGACAGGCCACTGTGCAAAGCGAGATGAACACTGTCCTGGTCCCATCAACAAACTTGGAATCAAGCAGCATGTAAGGTCATCGCCACCTTGGTCTACTGGTTAAGCAAGCCCTGTCCAAAGCCTGTGTTTGTTCTGGTAACAAAGTGAGCCACCTTAGCTAGGAAGGAGTCTTGTTATTTTTCCCCATTGCCAAAATAACAAGAACATAATATCAAATATCTGCAGTTCACCAGCATATTTCTGTTATGCTTGGGGGAGAAATGTACTCCCTCAAAATGGAGCCAATATAAACCCTCCTTTCCTTTGGCAGTGTCTTCTTAGGTGTTTGGTCATAGCAGTTAGAAAAGTAACCAATAGAGCAGTAAAGTGACCTACATGTTATTTCAGGATCATGCACACAAAAGATAGGAAACGAAACTACTACCATTCAGCCTGGGACAGTCTGAAACTATGTTCTGTTCAGCATATTGTTTGAAAACTCCAAACAAAGGAGGAGCGATCAAATTACTAGGCCCATTGTGGAGCCTCTGGTCTACAGTAAGTGATAATGTTGATGGTTGATAATGTTTTGTAACTTACTGTGGACAGACATATGACTCACCTCTTTCAATCCGCACAATTATATTCCTTATTTTCAGATGGGGAAACCAGGATTCTCCAAAGTTAAACAGCTTTCCCTGGTAGGTGGCAAACAGAATTCACACTACACCACATCTTGCTCACTGCTCAGATTGTGTACACTGTGGTCACCAGGGTGATAGAAACATGTCACAAATGTTCCAAATGATTTTCACTTCAAAAAAAAAGTTCATCTTTCACTCCCGTGGGCATAACTAGGAGCAAAGATCAAACTCTACACTAGGAATGACATTAAACACCTAAGGGTGCTGTTCTTCATTTGAGAGTAAATTATTTGCTGTTGCTGTACTGTGCTTCAGAACACTTTGTAGCACCATGTTGTATGTCATAGCTTTTCCTGGGGTGACACAACACACGTCTATTCACCCCAGATAGGGATCCAAGGACAGACTCCATCAAAGTTCAACTTAGTGAACCAATGAGTTTTATTGGGATTACTTTGGGTGATGGGTTACTGACAGGAACAGGAATGACTCAAAGACAGCTGCATCACCAAGGCCCACCCAAGCATGGGTGACAGCTCAAAAAAAACCAGGCACTTGCAGCCTGCAGGCAGCTCAACATGTTGGCTAAACCTCTTCCCGGCAGCTCCGCTGGGTTCTGCTTCTTCCAGGCTTCCATGGGTCTTAGAAGGACTTTGACCTTTTATTGCGTACTCTGGCAAGGAGGGACTAGTGAATCTGGTGAGTTTCAGGAACTTACTGAATCTATTTTGAGTTGTTTACCTTCCTGCTTAAAGAGTTTTCCTGCAGGATGGAATGTTTCAATCTCAGAGGAAATTTATAAAACACACCATCACCATATGCAGATATGTACCCAGTTTTATGGTTGAGAGTTGCTGGTCTAAACCAAAGACTTAAAAGCATTATGGGAATGTCATGTTGACTCTCTCCAACTCCATCTTCGCCATCCAGTATCCTTTGTGGACCACACTCTTTCCTGACTATAGTCAGTCTTCAAAATTTGTAACAAAATGAAATCAACACACCAAGTCCTCTTTCAAAGAATAGAAGTGCAAGCAGGAAATAGTTTATAGATCTAGAGTAGTTTTCCAAAAAGCAACAAATTCTTATTAAAAAGTTTTAAAAATTTTGTGTCTGTGTGTCTGTGTATGGATACATTGCATGTAACTATGTTGCCCAAAGAGGACAAAAAGTGTATCAGATTCCCTGAAGCTGGAATTACAGATGGTTCTGAGCCATCTACTTGAGCTGGGAACCAAACTCAAGTCCTCTGCAACAGTAAGAAGTATCTGTTCTTAACTGATGGGCCATCTCTCCAGAACCCCCTATAATAAATTCCTGAAGAAAAAGCATCAAATAATCCTATCATGAATGCTACATGATTTTAGATTTACTGAACACTCCTGTGGTCATAGCTCAGTCCTGGGAAAACTATCATCAACGGGATCATTGCTCTACTGACACAAGGATATTTGGGAAGGTAGTAAATTATGAACACTCTGGATGGCCCACTATTCATTTATGACAAGGTTTAAGTGGAACACAAATGAGCAAGCCAAGTCTAGAAGTCTCCATCTCCATTTTCAATTTCTCCTTTCTGTCACACTTTCTATTACTCTCAGGGGTTTATTATCTCAAGAGGTTAATATTTTGTCCACTTAAACTGAGATGATCTTGTAACTCACTCAGCATAATGCTTTTATAATCTCACTCATCAAGTGATATGACAATTGCAAGACAACTGTGTTTCATTTTCCTATGTTATGATCTCTAATCCAAATGACTTTGTTAATGTAATATTAGAGGCAGGTGTTGTACATAGAATTCAAGAAGTTGTTATTCTTAGCAGTTAGGAGTCTATTAGGGACCAATCCATTTCATTTAAGTACCAATGACCTAAAGGATGAAGAGACCTTTTCCTAGTTAACTGTCAACTAGGCCTGCATAGAGTTTGCTGAGAAGATCTTCTCAATTGATGGAATGCCCAGATGAGAACAGGTTTGTGAGCATGGCTGCAGGGGTTGTTTTGGTCACTTACTGATGAAGGAGGGCTCAGCCCACTGTAGGTGGCACCATCCTCTAGGCAGATGGTCCGGACTCTATATGAAAGGTAGTTAAGCATGAACACAGGAAACAATGTTCCCTGTAGTTTCTATTTCAGATTCCTCCTTTAACTTTCCTCAATGATGAACTGTGACCTGGAATTGTAAGATGAAATAAACCCTTTCGTCACCTAAAGTTGCTTTTTGGTCAGATTGTTTTACCACAGTATTAGAGAGGAAACTAGAACAGACCTAAAATATGAGTGTGAGGACAGAGCAAAGAAAATTGTTCTCTCCTGCCCTGCTTAAAGCTTGAATAATAATCCTAGCAAACTAGCTAATGGACATTTCATCAACATTTGTTTATAGAATGATAGTGGGCATGGGGAGAGTAGAAACAGAGAGTGTAGTTCCTTACTGAAACAATGTTTCCTCTAACTGGAGAGAAGAGAAGGGAAGACTACTCATTAGGCAGGTTCAGTTTAAAGCAGGCTGCTAGTAGCTCAGCTGCAAGAAGGTAATACAGGTAGATCAGAAAAGAGAGGCAATTGTTTGAGTTTAAGTAGCATGGTGGCTGTATGGAAGATAAGATATGTAGGGGTTAGAGAGAAACTAAGGCAAGCAAAGGACTCATGCTCCACAGTTGGGCTCTGGACCAAAGGGGATCTACTCAGGAATGAACTTCTACCAACATCACTGAAAGAGAGGGAGGGAAGACATTCTATATATGAGAACTTGAGGTCAGGGATGAGAGGGCAGAACCCAGGCATGCTGTGAGATGAGCATTAGCAGACACAGGCACGGTACAGGTACCATAGAGACAAGTAAGTGAAGTCTAGCAAAGAGCATTTTCCTTTAACTTACCACAGTGACACTCAACCAAGGGCGATCCTACCCCTCAGAAAACACTGGAAACTCGTGGAGATAGTTTGATTTTTACATCTACCTGAAGTGGTTAGGTGGGGTTCAGCGGTATCCCAATACTTCTTAATATTTTGCAACACTCAGGACTCCCACAACAAGAATGTTAACCATTGTCTAGGCTGCAAAACCTTTGCCTAACAGTGGCTACACCTTTTGGTTTGTAGTACTTGGGGGCCTGTTCTCCTAGCTCCCATTTGTGGCTTTTTAAACATATGTTTTTCTACAGTATTTTTAAGTTTGCAGCAAAACTGAGTAGGCTCAGAGGTTTCCCCATACCTCTCATCCTCTAGCACTGACTGTGCATGTAGTATATGGCTTTTTTTTTTTTTTACATGTAAGAAACTGAGACAGAGAGTCTCCCATAGTGTCAGCTAGGGATGGCTGGCCTTCCAATGCCCAAGCAGTCTGTAGAGTCTGAAAGCTGTGGCTCTTGGGTACTGAACAACTCTTTCATGGTACGTGAGGGCAACAGTTATATTAGAAGCACGTGTGGGGTGGAGAAGGGGTCAGACTATGCATGTTTCTGAAGACCCAGAGACTCTTCATTCAGAACATCTTATCTACTTTAGACTCTCATGATTATTTTCTAGGATGGATGAAGAAGAGTCTAAGACACAGGAGATAAACTGACTTCAAAGGGAACTCCTCTCTAGGCATTTAGATGTCTTTGTGGCTGTTCCTCATTTTTCCCAAGAAGTCCTAGGTATCAGCTGTTGGGAGAGGTGAACCATAAAAAAAAAAAAATTCTGGATTCCAGTCAAAGTAATTCCATTAGGGGTAGAAATGGCTGGCTGAAACTCGAGGAAGGGAAATCACTTAGAGCAACAGCTGGGCCCCGATGACATCACTCCTGCAAATCAAAGGAAATGAGCTAATCAAATATGCATAAAAAGCCTTTTTGGTTTGCTTGCTTAGAAAGTTATGATTTGCTTTTAAGTGAGAAGTGAAAAAAACTAATCTCTTTGAAACACGCTGGCCCTGATATTTTGCTTCTTTCGATTGTTTTCAGTTATTAAAGCATGTGTGAGAAGAAAACTCTGCAAATGTCCTCAGTTCCCTGGGTGTTAGAAGGCACTGTCAAAGGAATGTTGTTTTCACAGGTCCCTGCTACACACCGCATGTGTGATAGCCCCATTGGATGCCCTCATTCTCAGTGAAAAAATTAAAAAGAGCCATCCCAGGGTCTTTTCACACTCTCCTCTCTTCTGTATTCTGGCTTTCTTTTTCTGTTGCAGGCAAGTAGGTATCTATTGTGGTGATGAACCACACGAACTACATCAAATTACAGCTGAGTTGTGGATAAAATTAGAATTAAATAGTGTTAAGTAAAAGAGTCAGAAGGCAGGGAATTCAAAGTCATCCACTTCGTTTAGGGCAAAGCAAGACTATCCCACAACTCCCTGAGGATGGAGGCAGGAGATGGTAGCAGACAGGCCTGGGACTCGGGGGCACTGGTATAATCAGAGACAGTACACAAGGAACTAGTGTTTAGACTTCCTTCAACTCCATCTCTTGCTTCTGCTGGCCTCTTATTACATAGCTAAACTAGGTAATGTGAGCTGAATCTGGGCACTGCTTTCAGAGAACCAGCAGAGTCCTTCCTGAGGGATAATGTGGAGGCTGCCAGAGAAGGTTGCTGGTTCTGAGGAGGAAGATGTGGTGAGAGGAAGGGTGTGGTGATGGTCCAGATACTTGTGACACATGCCTGGCCATTGAGATCATCCAGCAGTTAGATGCCAGATCAGGTATCCTGATGATGACTATTTTATTATCAATATTGTGGTTAGAAAATTTAACATAACATCCATCCTTTGAATGGAATTTTAAGTGCACAACACAGCACTGTCAACTATGGGCACAGTGTGGTCCACCAGATCTCTCAAACATGTCCATCTTGTGTAATTGAAATGTTATACCCAGCAACTTTCCATTCGCAGAAACTTTCCATTCCCTTCTCCCAGCCCTGGGAAACCAGCATTCTCCTGATACTTCATGTAAGTGGAACTTTGTAGGTGTTCATCTTTCCGTAGTTAGCTAGCTGCTATGGTTTCAATGTTTCTTTCAGATCATATGGGATCCTAACCTCTGCTGCAGTGATATAAGGACGAAAAGCCTGTTGGGAGATGATGAAACCATGAGGTGTCAGCCATGAATGAGATATTTTATTATTGCAAAAAAGGGTTGAAGAGAGCTAACCTTTTGTTTTGCTTCCCGTAGCCACGTGATGGCCCAGAGTGTAGGGCACTGTCTTGAAGCAGAGAGCATCCTTCACCAGACCATGACCTTGGACTTCTAGACCTGTGAGGAACAGACTCTCACTGTGTACAAATTGCCCGTTGCTGAGTGGCTTGTTACAGCCACACAAATAAATGGAGAAGTTTAGTTTACTTTCAAAAGGCTCCTCTTAATGGAGTCCAGGTACACACCCTAAAGTTCCAAATCCCAGAGTATCTGCCTTCTGACTTGGGGTTGGACTGGGCTGTCTGCACAGAGGAAGGTCTCCCTGAGTCCCATCTCTTAAGCCCCTCAGTTTATGTCACCGCTCCTAAAGGAAGAGAGCTTTTCTGTGAACTTCATTATAATATAACCATATATTTCCTGCCTTCCTCTTCATTGGAGGCTTGTCTTTTCGTTTCAATAGAAAGAAGAACACAGACAGTTCTTCAGAAAATCAGTCTCTAGAAGTGTCCTAAAAATGTTTTTTTTTCCCTCTACAATTAGCACCAAAGATCAAACAACATGACTGAAAATTGGGCATTTTTAAAAAGTTCTGTATCAGGAATCAGCACATAAGGACATATTCAATAGCAATACTCAACAGGGAAGTACAACTCTAAATCACAGTGACATTTTACATTCTGCCCATTAGGATGAGCACTGTCAAAATTCCCAAGTAATAAGAAGTTTTGGTGAGAAAGAATTAGAGGATGGATGGCCACTGCGGATATCAGCAATAGGGGAGCTCAATAAAGAGGAAATGAAAACTATCTCAAGACCCAGCAACCTTATTTCTGGATATAAAATCCAAAAGAACTAAAATATCTGAAAGATATATCCAAAATAGAATATCCAAAAGATAACTGCAATATCCAAAAGAACTAAAACAGAGTCCCAAAGGGTTCTTTCTATGTCTCTGTTTGTGGTAGCTAAACGTGGAAGCAAGTGGCTGTTGATGGAAGAAGGAACAAAAATATACACAATATGATGGAAAGTGTCACTGGGTGCTGACAACCACACTCCCAGGCAGCCCATCCCCAGGAGCAGCTGACTAACATAAAACAGCTCTGTGGGTTTTGGTGAACTTTTTTGTGTTGTTTTCTTTCTGTGTTTCTTTGTCTTATTTGTCTTTTGCTTGTTTGTTTTTATTTTTGTTTTGTGCTTTATGGGGTTTTTTTTGGGGGGAGGGCTGTTTTGGGAGGGATTGGGAAAGGGACAAACATGATCAAAATATATTATATAAAAAAGTTTTAAGCTTCGTGGTGGTGGTACACCTTTAACCCCAGTACTTGAGAGGCATAGGCAGGTGGATCTCTATGAGTTTGAGGCCAGTCGAGTCTACAGAGTAGGTTTCAGGATAGCCAGAGTTACAAAAAAGAATCCTGTCTCAAAAAAAAAAAAAAAAAAGTTTTAAATAAAAAGAAGAATGAAAATACTTTGCCACACTATTCTTCCTCAAAAGTGTGTGTGTGTGTGTGTGTGTGTGTGTGTGTGTGCGTGCGCGCGTGTGTGTGTACAACATGGAGGCAGAGATATAGCTCAATTGGTATGGTTCTTGCCTATCATACACCAGCATACAAGAAACCCTGGGTTCATTCCCCAGCACCACATAAAATTGAGCCTGGTAATATACACCTGTAAAACCATGGCCCAATAGGTAGAAAAAAGAGGATCAGAAGTTCAGGGTCATTTTCAGCTACATGGTGAGTTTGAGGCCAGTCTGTGCTACATGAGACCCTGCCTCAAGCAAAGAAAAGAATAAGTAAAGGACATGTTACTAGTCAGCCTTAATGAAGAAGGGAAATTCTGGTCCATGTTACAATGTGTGTTGTTATGAAAAACAATCATTGTATGATCTAGAGCAGATCAACTCATACACAGAAGCAGAATGGCATCTGTAAGTTGCCAAGGGAATGGGCAGTGGGAAGTTATTGCTTCCTGGGTGCAGAGTTCCATGTTTTCAGGATGAAGAGTTCTAGAGTTCGTTAGTACCTAGTTATAAGACATCATAAATTCATTCAACATCACTGAATGTATACTTAATGTAGCTAAGGGGTTAAATGATAGGTATACTAGAACAAATGAAATAAAAGATCTTAAGGATATCTAACACTAACAATATTTCCAAAAAAGCCACATGGAAACCTGCTACTGTAGAAGTTTCCTTTAAAAACGGTATGTCTATATACATGATAAGAGTTAAACAATGCCCCTACTAGACACCACAAGCTAAAAAATAAAAGACCCAGTGCCAGGAATGGGTTTCTTCCTTTAGAACTGTTGGCCAGTGAGGCCCCAACATCACCCTGAAACATTATAGCCTATTTCCAACATTTATATTTACACTCCAAAACTCCATGGTAAGACTTTATTGCTGAAGACCTCATATACTTGAGGCACAGGACATGGCAAAAATCAAGCTGGTACTGGCTTGGAAGTTTCACCTTCACTGGCTAGCTTTCATAGTGCTGGAAGGTTCTATGCAAGCTACTAGAGGAGAAAAATAATCATCAATCATACCTAGGTATGAACCCTGTGAGATACAATAATGACTGGCCTGACAAGACATGTCTACTGGTACAACAGTGGCATAAATGTCAGGGGAGTAACCAACCGGTTTCTGAGATGCAACCCATGCCTAGTATCATTAATGGACTAAGAAATCACAGCTAGAAAAGTCATGGACCTTAGTGGAGAACCTACTAATATTATGCTGCTAAATGGATATAATATTAAACCAGCTCCTGAGGACTTATTGATGCTTCCATAGATCATTGCATCTCTCAACCCTCATCTATGAAGTAGATGGTAACTAACACAGAGACCAACAATTGGTAAAGAGATAGAGAATAATATTGCAGAATGTTCAATCCTAAATAGAACTTATATAACAAACACTCAATTCTCAATGCTCAGGGATCAGAAGAAGAGGGGCAAGAAAGAGCATAAAAGCTAGAGGTGGTAGATCAGCACCGCTAACAGTGTCTTCCTTGACACAACAGAGAAGTTGCACATAGGAACTCACAGAAGTTGAGACATCATGCATAAGACCTGTGTAACCACAAGACAGACCAAACTCCAGCAAGGAGACAGGAGTTGGACAATAAATCCCACTATGGAGCTATTGCAATTGTTAGCTTCTGACAGAGGGAGAAACTTTTCTCCAAGAATGTAGTCCCTGGTAGGTCAACCATGCTCCAGTGGAAGACCACATGTCCAAGACTATGTGGGCAGCACAAATTGGTCTTAATGAGATTGTTAAAAAAGAATGGTATTTATGGAAAGGGAGATGTGGAAGATCTGGGGAAGGGGATGAATATGTGTATGCTTTTTTATATTTTTATGCATTTAATTAAATGTCTTTCATAGGAAGAAATCCAGCTTAGAGGTCATAGCTGCTCAGTGATTTGAAAAGATGGATAACAATACTGTTAGTATGCTTTCAGTCTGAGTGCTACACTAAGAACAGGGGTCTCCTCTAACCATCACCATGCAGGCTAGGTATCACTGTTCTTTGTTTAAGAGGAGGGGACGGATTCAGAGAGAGTAGATATTTTTTCTATCCTTGTTGCATTTGTCAGCTAGACATCACCGAGTTGAATACCCTGAGATAACCACACTCAAGGCATTTTTAGAAGTTCTAAACTCTGGTAGAGTGGTCTGTTGTTTCTTTGTTTTTGAACCTCTGATGGGGCAGCACATGATAGAGGGAGCATATCCTTGAGCAAAATAGTTCACTTTATGGTCAAGAAGTGAGCAAAAAGGGGGAAGAATAGACCACAGTCCCACTGTAGCTCTTGAGGGCACAACCTTGTTGACCTAAAACCTCACAATGGGCCCCACCCATTCCTCCCAAAAGCACCACACAAGGAAATAAATCTTGAGCATATATGTCTTCTAGAGACATTCAGGGTCTAAACTGTAGCAACCATGCGTGTTGGACTCAGAACTGTGAGTATGCTTCCTTATGTAGCTTCTATTCAGTGAATCTCTTAACTAGCTATATGACTCCACTTTATTTAAGAAGAGAGTAAAATGAGATGCAGAAATGACATCCATGACAGCTGTGGAAAGAGGCAGGGCCAGGATGCAACACAAATTTGTGTGACTGTAAATCCACAGTCCGATTCCACTCCAAGCCACTCAGTTGTTGATGTTCTGAATTTTGAGAACAAATCTGTTGTTTTCTCAGTGACCTCCATCTTTATTTGATGACTTGGATATATTCCACTCCGTTCGCAATTTAGAGGTGATGATGCTTCTTTTATTTTTTCCAACTAAACAAGTATTTTATGTGTGTATGGGCATTTCTATGTGCATTCAGTGGCTGTGGAGGCCAGAAGAGGGCGTCAGATCCTCTGGAACTGGGGTTACAAACTGTTGAGAGTCAGCACCATGTGTGTGATGGGAATCAAACTCCAGGTTTCTGGAAGAGCAGGGAGGGCTTTTAACTGCTGAGCAACCTCTCCAGGTCCAAAGTGAGGATTCTTAAACTCATTGAGACTGGGTGGATGTGAACATGACTATGGATACAAAGCTAATGGTTGGTAGCATAAGAATGCAAAGCCAGGCAGACAGTCTCTAGGAAGGGCATGTTCTCTAGACACTCAGCGACTAATTATCATACAGTTAGAATTGGCCCTGAGGATTTGGTGGGAAGCTTGCAACTGACCAACCTGGATTCAATGTGATCTTTAAGGATGGAATGGGATGGTGTCCATTTTAGGAACCAAAAGGACTCTCCGCTATTTCTTTAGTTGAATTTGTCCTCTTATATGTTAATTGAGCTTTGTTCTGTGTTCCCTTCTAAATTCTACTAAATCCTCAGGCTGCTTGACTCATTGAAGCCATTTGAGCTGCTCTTGGTAAAAACTAAATAGTGATCAAAGTGCTACCTGCTTCAGACGGCTCTGCAGCTGAACTTCAGGATGGGTGTGAGATATGTTTAGAGTCCAGCATACCCTACTTCAGATAAGATTGCTTCTTGTGGTACAGTGGCCACATGTGGCATGTGGAATGATCATGACCTGTACAAAGGAGGTAAACTGAAGCACAACAAAAATCTGAAGAGCAAAAACTGACACAGAAGTGGTATGGGTCTGTCCCAATCCTTTATGATGGAATGCACATAGAAGGCTTGTGTACATGCTTGCATGCATTTGTGTGTGCTGCTTGTGTGTGTGTGCATGTGTGTGTGTGCTGATGTGTAACTCATGTGTGTATGTGCATGTACATGCCAGAGGGTGAGCTCAGGTGACTTTCTCCATAATGTTTCACCTTAATTTTTGAGACAGGGTCTCTTACTGAACCTGGAGTCAGCCATTCGGCTAAACAACTGTTCTATAAGCCTCATGGATCCTCCTGCCTCAGCTTTCCCAACTTTGACATTAACGTGTTACTGTGCCTGGCTTTTTACTTATATTCTGGAAATCAAATGTAGATGTCAACGCTTACACAACACTGAGAAATTCTCCCTGTCCTCAGGAGACTTTTCTAGCATGAGTAGGGTAGGAAAGCAAAGGAAATATTTGACTGATTATAGTTATGTGGTCAAATTAATTTCCATTAGAAAGTCCCTGATTATATATGTTTTAGTTAGTTTGTTTGTTTGTTGACTAACTGGGCTTTTAAAGATATTATAATATAGGCATTTGCAAAAAAAAAAAAAAAAAAGAAAAAAGAAAAACAAACTCAAATTGTGTTGCTAATGTTTGTGTGTCAAGCAAGGCCAAAAATGGGTATTATCTGCACAGGGATTCTTCTGTCCTGATCTCTTTATTAGTTACCTTAACAGCCTTGTGGGGTCAGGATCTGGGCTGTCTGTATCCCCAAGTTAGCATAGAGGATACTGAAGAAGGAAGTAGCTGATCAGCTTCAAAAGCCTCAAGGCACTGGGAGCCTGAATCAGCTATTGCCTGAGATATCCACCTAGAGTGATTATCTTTTGGGGGGTGTTTTCAGGTGAGGGACTCTCATCTAATGTCTACTTATCTGGTATGGTATCTGGGATGTTCTCATCTGCATTTGCTTCCCTGGGATGTTCTCATATGGGATAGCAATCCACAGGGCTCTTGGAAGAGACAGAGTCACCCTTATCTGTTGGAAAATGAGGGCAGCCTCACCCCAAACAAAACCAAAAGGGAAAAAAACATAGGTACCTTATGGTTTGGTGTATGGCATTCTCTGGAGCAATTCTTATACATGCTACAGCTCGATAACAATTGTTCTTTTCTGAAGGAATGAACAAAGCCTCCACCGAGGTGTCAGGATGCTCCAAACTTCTGCCTGTAGGATGGGGGTGAGTGGAGATCTCTGCTATTCTTGGTTTTCCAAAGGATACCCTACTTTGCTTCAATATTCAGCACATGTAGCCTCATTATACATCAATGTATGCGTTTGTGGTGGCAAGTTGGCCACATTTGAGTGAGGTTCATGGGAGTAGTGAGATGAGGGTGTGGTAGGACAGGAGTATGACCTAGGTGAAAAGTCAGAGCAAAAATATTAAGGGTTTGAATATCACTCCAGTTTAATAAACATACCGAGGACTCAGTGTAGGTCAAGAAAACACAGTTCAGCAAATCTCAGTAGCTTAAAAAGAGCATGGGTTTCATGGTTGCATTTCTCAGAAAGAAAGGCTACTTAATGCAGTCTGGTGACAAGGATGGGCACCAGCCACAAAGATTGGTACATATCTCTACTGTGCCATTTGCCAGATGGGTAAAATTTAACATGGCATATAATGGGGTATATAAGGTATTATATGGATAATTTTAAGACACAGCTATAAGGTATTATAAGGATTATTTTAAGACACCGCTATTTCTTAGAATTGTGGGGACAACTGAAATAAAGAGAAATGCAATCGAGGTTTAGGAGACCGCCTGGGATATGGGATATGGGAGGTGGCTTCCATTCAACACCTCATATTCTCTTCTCCTCTGCCAACTGGACCAACATTTCTCCTAAATCTTACCCAAAGTTCTTCCTCTTCTGAGTCTTCCCTTCTTGCTGCCTCTGTGATATTAAAACTCCAAATAACCACTGGGGAGACACAAAGTGTCAGGATGAAATGAATAAGATGACAACTCTGAGGGTGAGCGAGAAGACTCATAGGAAAGCCCCCATTCATTTTCAGACACGTAAGGTCTGCTATCATCTAATTATCTTCATCATTCTTGGGAACCACATATTTCAGAGACATTAAGAATAAGAGCCTTAGGGCTGGGGAGATGACTTGGTGGATGAAGCACTTGCCATGCAAACATGAGGATGGATGTTGGAATCCTCAGAACCCATGTAGAAGACAGGTGGGATAGTGCACACCTGTAATTCCACTACCTGTATCCCTACAAGATACAAAGTAGACATAGAACTCCTGGAAGCTCATGGGCCAGCTAGCTGGGCTTAAGCAGCAACCAATAACAAAAGAGAGACCTTGCCTCAAACAAGACAGAAGGCAAATGTAAAAACCCAAGGGTGTCCTCTGACCGTCACATCTGTACAACTGCACATCTGTACTCATACACATGAATGTCTTCACATGTACACACGTCAAACACACACACAAGCATGCACACATACATGCATGCATGCAGAAATACACAAAGAATGGGAGCTGCAGAATCCAAGCTCCGTGCTTGTGTATTCTTACTCTCTTAGGAAACACAGCAAGGTAAAAAGTTGAGAGCATCTCAGTTGCCTCAGTAAAATGCTGAGAGTGGAGTGATGTCACTGGGCCTTGTGAGGCTCACAGCTGATTACCCTATACTGTGCTGATCTGCAGTAAGTGCTCACCAACTGTGAGCCTTTGTAAATCTGTCTATGCAAGTCTTTAAAAAGACAGGAGGACACTAAGGCTGCCCAGAAAGCTTTGGCCCCCAAGATTTCATCCCTAAGCTTCCTAGCTCTTATTATTTCACCCAGAATCAAGAAATTGTGTCTCCTTACAATGAGTCCACCCTTTCCAGAAGCTACCTAAGGGAGGAAAGCAAAGTCCAGTTTACCAGGTTGCCACCTTCTAAACATAAGAATAACTACAGAGATGCCTCCATGAGCAGAGGCAGAAATGAGTGGAGGGCTTGAAAGTTGAGGGGAGGAGGTATGGTCCCCCAGTTTCCAGAGGCCTAATTGCAGCACATTCCTGGGTTCTGCCGTCACTACACCAGAATGCAAGTGCTGGGGCACGGTGGGTGGACAGGAGTCAGAATACCTCTGGGAGACACAGAAAAACGTACGCTGACCATTTGCAAACATATGGGCATATTCCACAGTGGAGCCAAGTGAAACCAACATCCCTGCCCAGCATCCTAGAGCCAGTGCAAATAGGAACTTAGTGTTTCTCTAAATACACAGAGTATATTACCTTAGTCATAAAATTGGGGACTTTCAAATCTAATTTGTTCAGGCCTAGTACTGTTGAAGGCTGGGCAGGGTTCCAAAGGAAATCACCTCCACGCAAACAGAGATTAGCAGTTCTCCCCTGTAGACATCTGGGAGTGATTCCCTATAATCTCCAGTAATTGTGGCTGCATTACATTCAAACCCTGTTTTCAATTTTCTTAAACTTCTAGACTGATTGTGTTATTAAATCATGCTGGCTGATGTGTTTAATAAGGACCTATTAAATGTTTATAAAATTAGGGAAATAAATACGGGCCTCTTAGATTGCCCAATGGATCTGGTAACCTATTGTTAAAATAACAGTTCTGTTAAAGGCACTTCTCCTGACTGTAGAAGCTGGTACCTGCTTTAAAACACCACCCCAATGTTTGTGACAAGCTGGTAATTCTAACACTCCATTTGCTGAAAGGTTTGCCTGCCTCCCTCCCAAAGAGAGACATTCATGCAAAGAAGACCCAATGAAAGATGTAGTGTTTTGGCCAACAAACCAGACATATCACCTCTGTTTTCAATGAAATAGGGAGAACTCCAATTTCTAGACTAGACCTAGAGAGCTCAGCTCCGTTGTTATTGTGGACACCTTCACACCTGGCTTCATTTCAAACTGGAAATTGCACTCAGTACTCCAAGGCCTTCAGTAGGAAGGTGTGACGGGCCAGCAGAGAGGGAAGGGAAATTTGGTGAAGATTTGCACAGCTGGGAGACGGAATGCAATCCAGCCTTCAAACAGGAAGACACACTTGAAGTTATCTATCTACTGAACATCTGCGATCATGGGTGGCTTGTAGCTACAGAAGTTCTTTTAAGTCACACCACACTCAGGCTAGTTCCGAAGACCTATCCCATTGGCTTTTGGGGATGAAGTCTGGAAGTAGTTGTGGAAAGAGATCTGGGCTAATAATGACTTCTAATAAAACAAAAAAACTCCCGGTTCCCAGGACATGAACTGGACCAAGGCTTGTATCTCATTTCATATTATGCAGTCACTTGACCTGGGAAATTCTCCTCCAGGGAGCCTCCTTCACCTTGTAGCTAAAACAGAGCTATTTAGGAGCACCCACCTCCAAGGATTGCTCCAAAGATCTGAGAGGATGGCAATGTCTGTGCACAGTGGTCTGGCACAAGCAGAGACTTCTAAAATGGTCGCTGGAATTAAAAAGGGAAGCAAGGAAACAGAAGCCACAGTCGACATGAGTGGACATCTTTGAAACACTCAGAGCGATCCTGAAATGATGGTTAACAGTGGATATTAGAGCAGCATTAACTGTCTACCCACCCTCTAAGTGTGGCAGGAAGCAAAGCACTGTATGGGTCTCATTCAGAGGGTGCCCTAACACAGCTCCACAACCATAACCTTGGTCCTCCTTGCCAAAATATGCTCAGCTGCTGAGCCTTAAACCACAGTTTCCTCTACCAGAGACCACAGCTCAAATAATTCTGTAATCTCCGGGACAAATGCAAACCCCACTTTCTTGGCTGAATTAACCTTTGGGTTCCCCCTGAGGAAGAAGAGGGCAATTGGACATTTCTGTCACTTAAGATTGGGGAGGGCAGAAAATGACATCACTGCCATGAAATAAACATGCCACCCTTAAAATGCTTCTAACAAGTGTATACTGTCTTTGCTGCTTGCCCACAAACCCCACTCTGTCCCAGGGCGTCATAAAGTGATGCAGGGCTGGCCTGGTTCACATTAGGACTTTGAAAGGTTGGTAGAGAATTGGATATAAGGTTAATATTTGGCAGAACCTTATAAATGACCTGATTGTTATTTTATATGGGCAGCAACCTCTGCATTACCGCCTCTTGCCAGAAAGGCCCCGTGTCTGGGCTGGGTTGTTACATACAGCAGGGTCCCAAGCCTGCTCTGACGACAACACACTCGCTTTGCATGCTTGTGCATATGTTTGCTGGGATCGTGTACAGAGCCTCACTTGCACCAAGCTCAAATGCTGCAGAAACCCAGAACAGCAATTATTTTTATGTATTTCCCCACCCCACCCCCCTCAGGGGAATTTCTCCTAGTTTAATTGTCTGGAGGATTGTTTCCTTGTGGGATTTTATTTCAAAACACTTTTTTTTTTTTTCTGAAGAGGAAGGAAAGAAAAGATAGAATTAAAAAAAAAATAAACTCCTTAAACACACAAACCTTCAGTCACATAAAACTTCACCAAACTCTGTGCACTGAAATTAATAGAGGTATTTCCTGGTGCATACGTTTTAAAATTATTTATCTACAGATACATTCAGAATTGATTATATTAAAGGTGTATAAATCTCGCTTCCCTTCCCCCACTCCTTGGCCTTGAAAATGAATTCAAGCAAACCCACTGAATTTTAAGTTAAGACAAACAGGGGGAGAGCTCATTTGTCTCCAGTTATACATGAAATGGCTCGTAATAGCGGATGCTGAGTTCATGAAGTGTATGTTCGACCCCCTTTGATATAAATTCCATCATCAGCTCACAAAGAAATTGTATTTATGCATAAGACAGTGTTCTCCAATGTGAGCCCTATAAATTACAAGAACAGGAAATCCAAATTTATAAGATGCCATTTCTGGATTTATTTTTAACGCTCTCTCCCACATATTACCAAACAAACGCCACATTAGCAGAGCATGAAAGGCTTTTTACTGGCATAAGCTACAGCCATGACATTCACAGCACAGGCTGGGCTAAGGCTTAAGTGCAAATTAGAAAGCAAAGACAAAGCACGAGGAGGAGCCAGGACCCGGGTTCCTCGGAAAGCCCAAAGGCTCTTGTTCCCTGAAATGTGGATAGGATATTTATTTGTTCTGGAAGAAATATCAGTGTTCATTTATCCTCCCACACCCCTCACAGTGAGACAAAGTTCAGGGTTTTTTGTTTTTGTTTTTTTGTTGTTGTTCTTTTGTTTGTTTCTTTTTACCCTCGCTAATTTATTCCGTAACTCAGGTGCCAAGTCTGGAGAGATGGGTCGGTGATGAACAGCAGGTAGATAAGGAACACAGATGGTATCTTGGGAAGCTGTGAAGAGGGAAGGTGAAGAAGACCACACTGTATGAAAGTCACAAAGACCCGAGTTCGGTTCCCAGCAACTATATCAGGTATCAGACAGCCACCTGTAACTTCAGCTTTAGTGAATCCGACACCTTTTCTGGCCCCTGTGGGCACTGCACTTATATAAACCGCAACACACACATACACACATACACATACACACACACACACTCACACAGAGGAATTAAAAAGTAAAAAATAATTCTGATACATGCTCATTCATTTACTTAACAAAAACTTACTGACTACTTAATATAACTCAAGTATTCGACTGAGGACATACACTCTATTAAGAAGGACACAGCAGGAAATGTTAGAATGTTCCATCTGAATAAGTCATAATAACCGTGTTACTAACACTAACTTTCATCAACCAATTGCCTGATGTTAGACACCATTCTAGGTTTTCATATGTGTTAAAATCATTTATTATTCTCATAACCCACTGGGGATAGATGCTGTTTATTTAACATAACCGTGAGAAAACCAAAGTTGCATGTAAATACTCATAGCTAATGAGGAGTAGAACGAGTGTACCAATGGCTTCAAGGCCAGTGGATTTAGTCACTGTGCTTACTAGTGGGCATTCCGAATCAGTCATCCACCTCTCATTTCTGCTCTTTGCTGTCTGCTGGCCTTGGGCAACTACACAGCTAACTACACAGCGCTTTCTTTTTCTACCTTTAAAACGGGTACACTCGTGTTTTCTTTTTCATGCAACAGGAATAAAGATGGAGGAGCAGGTTACCCGAACAGAAGACAAAGCCTGCCCAGCCCATGCTGGGGATGTGTTTTGTTTGTTATGGTCACCACTTAACAAGTTGCCCTTTTATTACAAACAAAAGATTCATGAAGACTATCACAGTGTAACTCTCCCAGGACCTTCATCGAGGAAGGACTGACTTAGACAGGCATTGTTTCCAACCGGCACCTGGGTTTCCGATACCCAGAAGGTCTCAGGTCATGAAAGTTGGCCATTAAATATCTACTGCCTTTCCACAGATTAACTCTACGGGGGGGGTGTGAAGTTACTTCTATAACTTTATAATTCAAGCTAAGGTGAAGATTAGTGGTACTCAATACAATGGAGCTGCCTCAAGGTTCCACTCTGCACCTGAAATTTGCACATCCAGCTTAGCTCTGAGCCCACCACCACATTCTCAATGACTTGTGTCTTCAGGAGAGGTTTGAGGAGTGCTTCTGACACCTTCACACTCTTGACAGTTCTGTTTTAAAATACTCAAGTTTCAACTACTTAATAACAGTTGATTCTGCTCAAAGTGTGGGCACCAACCCCCTTTTCCATCTCTGTCTTTGAAATCAGCTGTTGAGTCCTTAGGGTCTTATCTTCAGTCTCAGGCAGTATCCTTGGTAGCAAGCAATGGAGACGGAACTGAACTGACTGGTACGGAAGAATTTATCAAAAGGTCATGGGATGACACACTAGTGAGAACCAAGCTTGGACATCATTAGCATGAAAGAAGACCCCCATCTACTACAGAATCACAAGTAGTTGACTGTGCTGGTGCTGAGCCATTGCTGCATGAGCTCATCTCTCTCTCTCTCTCTCTCTCTCTCTCTCTCTCTCTGGACCAAAGTACTTTGGAGACCACCATTCTCTTTTTCCTGGAAACAGTACAATGTAGTAACCATTATCATTGCCAAAGTACTTTGCCCTGGTTCTGTTGCTCTATCTCTGAACACAAAGCTAGAAGTAAATGTCCATGATTGTGCAGTCTGGGCCAACATACTCCAGACAGGACAGCTTTTAAAGCAAGTTTCTTGCATCCTCAGATTCTGTAGACAAAGGGCTACCTTATCAACATGGGATACGATAACTATATACCACAGTCTGGGTGGCTTAAATAACAGACCCTATTTCTCACAGCTGTGGAGGTCAGAAGTCCAAGACCAAGGAGTCAGTACATCCAGTTCCTTATAATGGTCATCTGCCTGACCTGTAAATAATCATTTATTCCCTGGGCTTTCTTTTAAGGACATCAACTCCATTATAGAGGCCCCACTTGTTTAACCTCACTGAACCTAATCATCTCTAAAAACCCCATTTCCAAATACCATTTTACTGGGGGCCAGAACCTCAGCATTTTGAAACAGAGAGAAACACTAATTGCACAATAGATGTGGTCTCTTTGTACCCTCAAATCTCAGAAGGAGAAGCCTCCAAAATCAACAGTTCAAGTGTGTACTGCCACCAGCCAAAAATTATGACAGAAGTACTTTACATCTTTCCTGTTAGATCAGTGATACTCTGACTTTTCTGCCTCTACTCAGGGCCATTCATAATGTCTAGAGAACTGGGAAGTGTGTTGCTAGAATCTAGTAGGCAGAGTCCAGGGTTTCTGGTAAATACCCAACAATACCATCTAGTGGAGACATATACAACAATGGCCCAGGATGCTAATAGAACCAAAGCAATGAGACCCTGAGTTACAACGAATGTGTCGTACAAGTAGGAACACTTGTATTGGTCTTATACAGTTCTGTGTCTTGTTAGCAACCCAAAGAGTGAAGGTTGAATTAATAGATATCTTTAACAGCGCACTAGATTAATGGTAGAGAGGTCAGTAGTATATTATCCCATTTGACTTCTGGGTTATTCTTGGCCATCATGGATTACAGCACATGGCTACACATGAAGCAGAAATCTAACACATTGCTATTAGGCTGGTTAGTTTTTGTTAACTTGACACATATCTAGAGTCATCTGGGAAGACGGAATCTCAATAGAGGGACTGCCTCCATCAGGGATTTCTTGTAGATAATCTAATTTCTTGAATAATGCCTGATCTGGGAGGGTTCAGTCTATTATGAGTGGTTGCATCCCTGCATAGGTGGAGCTGATGGTACAAGAAAGCAAAGTTAGCAAGCCAGTAAACAGCATTCCTCCATGGCCTCAGCTTCCGATCCTGCCCTGACTTTCTTCAAATTTGGACTGTAATCTGGAATTGTAAGCTGAGCTATAAAGAAATAAACCTACTCCCCCAACCCACCACGGTGTTTTGGGATAGTTTCATCACAGCAAGAGAAGGCAAACTAAATCACATCAAATTAATGAAGTCAGTGCAAAATCCATACAGAGCCATGCCTAGAAGGCCATAAATAACCCAGCCATCCCCTGTGCTTGCTTTCTTTCTACCATGACCTTTTACCTGGCTTAAGCTTCCTTGGTATTCTTCCCCTCTTGGCAACCATGTTCCTATTCCTTCTGCCTGGAATGTCCTCTTCTCATACCACTCCACAGATAACTACTGACTCACTCTGTCATCCTGCAGGACATGACTGACACGACCTCTTTCCAGTGGCATTACCACAACCACTCTATGTAAAGGAGTGCCTTCCACCCCGTTCTTGTCATTTCTGGTACCTACTCCATTTCCTGCTTAATAACATCGAGCATTATCTAGCAGACATCAGACACTGCCAATCTGATATAGTTATTATTTTTTTCCACCACCAGGAGGATAGTGGTATTTAAAAAGAAAATATTTCTGATATATAAATGCATTGTATGAGTGATCAGCAAACATTTGCTCATTAAATAACTGAGTGCATAAATCTCAAGATTTCTAGAAAGCTAAAAATAAAACAGCCTCCAAAACTGACTTTCTAAAATTTACAAAACAGCAGACAAGAGGGGTGCAACAAACACCCAGAATGTCTGGGCAATTGGCAATGTTTGGGGCTGGCACTGGAAGAAATGCACTTGACCTGCCAAATGCATCCTCTTGAGGCTCCCTGTGTACCAGACAGTGCCCAGCGGTTCCAAAATTAGTCTCTGTTTCTCACAAGTCTATGTAAGAGATGTAACTATCCAAACGTTACAAATGAGGAAAGTGGGGCTCCTTTTTAAATAGCCTTCTCCAGAGCAACAGAATTGGAAGGTTAAGGAGAACAGGAGTGAACTTGGCTTTCCTGACTACAAAGCTCCTGACACTGAACCCAACTTGGAAGGACTTTGAGCTTGGCCTGGAGGGACAATTTTCATGTAGCCTGTACCAAGTGGCCTGGTAGACGTGAAGAATTTTAAGATTCACAGAAGAGGAAGCTAGTCACAGTGTCCCACACAGAAGACTTCTCCAGATCAGCATCAAGTTTTCCGACAACTAAAAATGATATTATAATATCTGTGTGACATTTCATATTAAACTCTGGACTTCACTCAATGATAAGTGCATTACTTAGGCTAGAAGACATGTCTCTATTTCACTACTGATAAAACAGGACCATTGAATGGTAGTATGACTTTTACCCACAAGACACGGGGAAAGGAATAGAGTTTAGTGTCCTTTCTACTATTCTACCCTCAATCAGTATAAAGTAGAAAAAATGGCTCAGCAGTTAAGAGATCATTCTATCCTGAAAAGGACCCAAATTCAGTTCCCAGCACCCCAGTTAAAAAGCTCACAACTTCCCACAACTTCAGCTCCAGATGATCCTGTGCCCTTTTCTGGTCTCTGAGGGCACTGTATTCACATGCAAAGACACATATACATGTACATAAAATAAAAATATAAAAATCTTCAAAATAAAGATGAATATTGGATGCACACCCATATGTAAATATATATATAGTGTTGTGTGCATATGTATTTCCAAGTTTTATATGAATGTACATAGGTTTGCGTGTGTTTGCGTGTGTGCGTGTGTGTGTATGTTATACAAGTTGATAACCAAATCTCAAAAGCAACACCCTGCTGTTAGTCCAGGCATTAGGTTCTCTGCAAGTTCCAGACACATGGAATTAAAAAGAATCAGGTTGTGAGTGAGTCAGGACATCTGGTCTCTAGACTTGACCTTTCCACTTTCTTCATGTTACAAAAGAAGATTTGTGTCATATGATCTCCAAAGAGGAAGGGCCAAAGTGTGCAGGACCTCCAGATCGCTGCACAGATGTTCTCTCCCCCGCAACAGCTGGATCTCTCCTTTGACAGGTTCATTCCTCACTGCCTAGCTTAAACTTCACTTCCTCAGGTGGTGTCTCCTCTCAGCGCACCCTGAACTTATACTGAATTTAGCACAGCAGTTTAAAACTCCTGTTCTAAGTCTGTTCTAAGCCTGTCTATCCTTCTTGGACATCATTTCCCAAGGGATAGGAGTCATTTGATTTTCCCCTGTTTCTTGAGACCAAGAGCTATCCCTCAAGCAGTGCAGGTGTTTCTTCATTCTATACAGGGCGAAAGGAGGCAAAACAGATTCTAAGAGTTAGGCTTAGCCTCAGTTCCATCAGGTTCTATGTGTGAGATATATCCCTGAGTATACTCCTCTCCCCCTAGCGAAGCTTCAAGGCTGGTAGTAAACTATAAAATGTATACAAGGAATCTTTTGCAACTTTACCACATAAATATCGGATCTCTGTGAGTCCCTCAGTCCACATCTTAGTTTTCTCCTATCCTTAGTCTGTGTCAGATGTAGCCAACAGCTCCTGAAGTGATCTTTTTTTTTCTTTCTTTTAAATCAAGAATGCTTATTCAAATGAACTGAGTGTAAATTCACTTGATAATGTTGCTTGGGAGTGTCTGTTTGCAAAGGCACTTTAACCAACAACACAGGAAGACTCATCTTACGACCTTATGACTTCACCCTGTCTCAAAGCAAAGTGTTTCACCCGGCACGGCCTCTTTCTTTCTTCAGTAGATTCAATGCCAAATGACTTTTGATCCATTTCAAAAGTTAAACTCTCATTCCAAGGATGAAGACTGACGGCAGTCAGAGTTATTCAGAGTACACTTGGACTTGAATGCTACCGATGGCTGTCTCTTCTGGAGAAGAGCACACTCTCTCATGGTGACTAGTTTAAATATGGTAGCATGTAAGTGGTTTATTATCAGAAGACACTCAAATTACTTTATATAGTCACAACTCAAAATGTCTTGCTTGATGTGGCAACAGCTCTTATTTAACTGTTCTTAGATTATTTTGATGCAGAAGTTTATTTTTAGTTATGTTTAAAATGGTTGTTTTATGCATTGTTGGGTAAAGGGCTGCCTAGGCCTTGGCATTTTGTATGGTCTTCAGATGTTGGCTTTATGTAAAAAATGTTTGATTGCTCATGATCTGCACATGTTATCAACAGAACACCTGAGGAGCTTAGACATCAATAAAAACCCCTGAGATGAGATGCTCAGGATTCCACTGTTCAGAAGGATGCTTGCCATGATAGTGGTTCCCTCTGTTGAGGTCTGGCAGGGTTTGTACTTAAGAATATGCCTCCTTGTCTTCCATGGTGAGCCACCACAGTAGGTATTCAACTACAAGTAATGTACTAATGTGGGGGAGGACATCATGCCAGCATCATCCAATGTTGAGACAAGGCAAAAAAGAAATTCCAGCCCACACAGAGTCTGGTAAAGTACATTCAGGGCAGCTCCTAGAGGACAGAGATTATATATTTGCAAAAATAATGAGTAGAAATCTCCTGAAGGAAGAGGAGAGTGAGAAAGGAAATAAATCTCTATGAAGAGAAAAGGCTGTGAAATTAACAAGTAAGTGAGAAAGAAAGCTTCAAGGTAATATCTACAAAATAGAGGCCTTTGGAGAAAGAGAAAGAAATTTTCATGCTAAAAATAAAGAATTTGGCTGGGAGCAGGAGACTAGCAAAGTTTCAACCACTTTCCCATCATGCAGCCGACCCTAGTACAGGCAAACTGTGTGGCTACATGCAGTGTACTCCAGTGGCTAACCACACTCTCTCCTGCCTCTGGCAGCAGCTGAGGTGAAGGAGACATGAGCCAGACCATACTGTTTTATAAGCCAAGTTTTCTGATGGTGTTTTGTTTGTGTGAAGCCCAAGTGGGACTTGTGGTTGAGATATATGAAGAAGTCCCTTATTTAAACTGAATAGTTTGTTTGTTTGTTTGGTTTGGTTTTTCCTGCAAACCTGACTACAAGCAGTCCAGATACTGGTGAGGAAGTCCTGACAAGACCATATCTGCCGTGGTGATGAGAACTCCACCCCATGAGGTAATCCTTCCTGCAGACAAGGAACACCTGTGATGATGCTAAGAAAAGCATAGGCTAAAAAAAAACCAGGACTAATGGTTGCTGCATTATGAAGAAGTCTTTCTGCTGGAGTGCTCTACTGAACTTTGAATTCAAACACAAACTGACCATTTTTTTTTTCCTGAAAACCAGAGTCTATCTTAAAATCTAGAAAGTATTTCCTCAGGGTCAGCACACAGAAGCTGTCTTCCAGAACTGGCTGAGGTTGTATCTTGTGCTGGTAGCCGAATGTGGTACAATAAGAGTCACCTAGGTGGTACTAGTTTTGAAAGCATGAACGGGTCATGGAGAGCAACTGAGGCTTGGCACCATGAAGAGAGCCCAGGAGAGGCCATTGGTGAAGGTGCTGCCCAGTTGCAGCAGAAGACTCCAGTGTTCTTAAGATGCCAGTACCATGGGCTGGTCACCAAGGACAGCAGCATCAGTGGAGTGGAGCCAGCTGGAGCCTGGAGCTATGTGTGCTGAAGAGGGCAGAGCCAGAGAAGCAACCCAAGCCCTTTGGAAGAGTCTGTGAGTAAATTCCAGAAAATTGGACACTGATAACGTTTTTATGATGTCCAAAGACATTGTGAAAAACTTGATAGATGTTTGATTTCATTTGGTTCTGTCCTTGTGATTGTTCCTCTTACAAACAGTTTTGCTGGTGTAGTGTTAAACTGAAGAGATAAAGCATTTTTTTTTATTGTATTATACAGAAAGGGGGAAATGATGTAGTTTATTTTTAGTTATGTTTAAAATGATTGTTTTATGCATGGTTGGATGAAGGGATGCTTAGGCCTTGACATTTTGTATGGTCTGCAGGTGTTGGCTTTCTGTATAATGTTTGATTGCTCATGATCTGCACGTGCTATCAATAGAACACCGGAGGAGCTTAGGTAACAATAAAAACCCCTGAGATGAGATGCTCAGGGTTCCACTGAGCCAGCATGGCATTTGCCATGATAGTGGCTCCTCTGCTGAGGTCTGGCAGAGTTTACACCTATGAAAATGCCTCCATGTTATCTTTGCTGAGTCGCCACAGTAGGTGTACTGTGTCAGTATTTGGTACAGACATCTTGATATCACTTATGCTAGGCTATACTGTCAGAATGTAGAGCTCATAACCGTCCCTTGTGACTGCTGCATCTCCAACAAGAAGTACAGCATCCTAGAGAAGGGCAGTATGATGGACATGCATTCTAGCTTTCCCAGGACTGTTTTTATTTGCTGTGTATCAGCTTGGTGTTCTTCACAGCCTTTTACACTCAAAACATCCCACTTTTAGAGATAAGCACTCTACCAACAGATATATTTGATTAATACCAAGTATAAAATAATGAATGAGTGATGAAACAGGTGAGTCAGGCCTCTAGTACCATCTAATATGCGTGACGAACTGATACACTTTCTGAAAAGAAACAAAGGGTTGGAGATTTCTCAGTGTTTAAGAAAATGTGCTGCTCTGCCAGAGAACCTGAGTTCAGTTTCCCAGCAACTATATTAGGTGGCCCACACTGCCTGCAACTCTAGCTTCAGAAGATCTGATGCCGTCTTTTGCTTTTGTGGGCACCAGCACAAATGTGGCAAATACAACATACACAAAAGTAAAAATCAATCTTTGAAAAGATAATCAAAAAGACCTGATTTGTAGAGTGTGAGGAAGGCTGTGAGATGATGACTACCACCATGGGCAACTGCAAATGTCAATGTGCTATGGATGGATAAGGGGTTGGGAGGCGAGTATGGGCTGCTACAAACTGACACTTCCGCACCACTGTTCCACGGGAGTCTCAGCTGAGCACAGGTAAGATACTAAACTGAAAAATGGGCACAATGTTTGTTATATGCATGGATGATTAGCAATGAATATAGAATGATAAAACTGATATGCCAGTACCAGAATGGGAACTTGTCTAATCATCAGAAAACAGGGATTACAAATAGCCAGGATATCCAACTAGAGCAAGTTATAACGTTGGCCCCATGGAGATCAAAGTCACCACACTTTGACCTTCCTCTTCTGTGCTTAACAAACTTATACAATCTGTCAAATGTGGTGAAAGCCAAATGTAAGTATGGTTTCCAGGTCCTCATAGCAACCTTTTTGTGTTCTGTGGAATCCTGAGTTGGGTAGACTAGTTATCCCCGGTGTGTGATGCACTGTCACAGAGCTGTGAGCAGATCACAGAACACTTCCAATCCATGCTGGGAACTCCTGCTGGCCTGCTCTACTGGAGAACATTCTGAAGCTTCTCTGTTACCCTGATGTGGAAGTGAACTGCAGAGGAGTTAGACAACACAAGCAAAAATCTCAACCTTCCTTTGATTTAGATAGAAAAAGAAAATTTAAGATAAGAGAAAAATAGATCAAGACTACAATTCTTAGAAGACACTGGCAGACATTTAACTCTATTTGAGAAATAGCTAGTATTTCTGGCAGATGAATAGATCAGCCAACAGAGAATGGTAACAGATTAAAACTCTTCCTTGGCATCTTGTAAGGTGGTTGGAGGATGCTGAATGGACCTGCTCTTGGGTGCTGAGATGCCTTCTATCTTCTCCTCAGAGATCAGAGATTCCACAGATAACTTTCCTGCAAGTTGTCAAACTCTTTGGATAGTTGCGTGACTCTATCTTCACACAGTAGTTAACATATTCCTAGTAGATTGGGGTAGGCAGATGGACATGTTCCCAGTTTGGAGGGGATAAAATGTAATTAGAATTGCTTTTGACTCACAGTCTGGTTTAAAGATACTGAAGAACCAGTGAGATGCTTCAGTGGGTACAGGTGCCTGATGTCAAGCCCGACCACTTGAGTTCAGTCCCTGGGAAAAACAAGTGGTACAAGAAGAGAACCAACTCCTGCAAGCTGTCTTCTGACTTTCATACATGTGCTGTGGCACACATGTGCACATACAAATATCATAAAAGACAGAGCACACTTACATATCACATAGCCAGACTGACTTCCTAGATATGTAACCTATGTATGCTGGTCCTCAAGTACCTGTGGTGGGAGTGATCTCTTCCATGGTTTAACTCTTACTTGTTGCCATCTTGAAATTCTCAGTAACTATTCAACAACAACAACAAAAAATCTGAATACTAAGCCCCATAGTCTGGTTATGTCTTTTAAAACACCACTGATGGAGTCAAGGTTACCATTTATAAAATTTGACATATTTTCAATACAAAGAAAGTATCTTGAGAGAGAGAGAAGAATATGAATGTATGTAATATGTATATGTAATATGAATTTAATCAGGACATACATACAGTGACATAGATTTCTTCACTTGTCAACAAGGACATTTATCTGAACACACAAAACAGTTATAATAAAAGACATAGTAGAAAATAACCATGTGGGGCATGGTGGAGCAACACAGAAAAAGTGTCTAGAATGAGGGAAAAAATTAGTGAGGGAAGCTAAAAATGGAAAACAGAGGTAGACCAGTTGCCCAGACTGCCAAATGTAAATTCCACATCACTGCCTATGTCCCCCTGAATTTGCCTTCACCTCTTTCTCCTTTCCTCCTCTCCCCCCCCCCTCCCTCTACTCTTCCCATAATCATTCAGTGAACCTTGATGGGAGACAATGAAAAATATAAGAAGAGAGATGAGAACAAAGTCCTTTGAGCATCACAAGAGGGAGGCAGCCATCCCAGCTGGTGAGAAGATATTTGGAAGAACTAGCATTGTAGTTGGTCCTCGGGAGGTGGGACTGTCTTGGATACAAGGTGACAGAAGGGTTTTCTGAGGAGAGAGGACACTGAGGACAAAGGCATGAAATGAGAAAGCCTAGGGGTGATTATAAAGACGAGTGCCTAGCTTTGTTCAGCTGGAGAACAGGGCTTGTGAGGAAGAGCAGTGGGTGGCAGTGCTTTCATTTCTCCCTCTATTGATTCTTTTCCTAAATATTTCAGAAGAACAGAAGCCACAGCTTGGAGAAGGGCAGGCTGAGCCAAGTAACTGGTCCTTGGAGACAGTCTCATCTCTGTCTTATACTGTGATGTATCATGATTCCCAACGTGGAGACTGTCAGTCAAAACAGGGTCGAGTCATATGGTGCAGATAAACAATTTCCACATTTATTTCAGTGGCCTAAATATGTTAACAAGGTTTATTTACCATCCTTGCTGTGCACCCACAGCAAATCAGCTAGGGCTCTGCTTCGCTCCATGCTGTCTTCAGCTAGGGATTCAGGCTCAACAAGACTACCATCTGGAGCTCTGCTGGTGGCCGTCAGAGATGGAAAGCAAAATAGCAGCTATGTACTGTCTCTTAGAGGATTTGGCTCAAAGGGGATCCAGGTCACCTTTACTCACAATCTCATTGGCCAATAAAAGTCTTATTAGCATACCTATGGGCTGGAAAAATGTAATCTTGACATATTACCAGGGAAAGTGATGTTGGGAGCATCTAATGTATGTCAATAATAAATACTATAGCATATCTCAAGCAGTTTGTTCCAAGACAATCTTATGACTTTTTCCTTTGCTGTAACAAAATACCTGAGGATGGGAAAATGTTAGGAATAAAGCTATAGGTCACAATTCTTGCACCAGGCTTGACTCAGTTCAGACGATAATGGCATAGCAGATAGCACCTCCTTGGTGGGAGTACGTTCATTAGGAAGGCAGAATGTTGAAAGAGAACAATGATGTACTCTGATGGGAATTTATTTTCCCAACTTGTCCAGCACTGATCCCCTCTCAGGGCAACACCCTCGATGTCCAAACTAGTTCCCTATCTAAAGCTTCCAGCATTTTAAGCCTACACACCAGGGAACTTCCAGCACATGAATTCTTGGGGTACATATAAAAACAATATCCAAACCATAACAATACATACTAGCTATTTGAATTTATGTGAATTAGAATTTAGTAAGTGGTTTTCACTTTGGTGCTTTGGCAGGTGAAGTTGATAATCAAATTTATTTATATACCAGAATTAATGATTAAAATAGATTTACCACGTAATCTTCTTACATTTAGTTTCAAAATTAAATTCTTGGTACATCAGGCATTGTCATCCCTTTGGCTTTTATTTTTACTGCTTTGCACTGAATTTTCTCTAGTTTATGGACACAGACTCACTTTCTCCTCTTTTGCTCATGCCAGACATCACTAATCAATGATGGACCTCTTTTCCATTTAGTCTCAATTTTAATCCTCCAAAGTTAGTGTTCCAGTTAGCTACTGCCACATGGCCAGTTTTAAACAAGATGTAACCAAGGTATTATGGAAGGGTCTATTTATGATGAAGAGCATGTCTGAGCAAGTCAGCAACATATCAATAGGAAAGATTCTGATACATGCACTGATTCAGTTTCATCCTTTAGTCAACAAATATAACAGCAGTGACCCAGTCTAGGCATGACTATGTCACAGACAATGCTGAGAGTCAGAGTACGTATGGGCTTCTTCTTCAATAGAATGAACATTCTGCAGTTATCAAATACGTAAATGAGTTTGAGTATGGGAGTCTGAAGGTAAGAGACATAAATAATTATCTTAAAAGTTAGAGAAGACAAAACTAAAATTGAAGAATACATATTTGAAAGTCCAGAGAAAGAGCCAAGAACCTGAACAATCGCTGAGGGAATTCCAGAGGTAAAAAAAAAAATGAAATGTATCCAGTCACAGTAACAAAACCTGTCTTTATTCACTCCAAATCATCAAGTCAATTGAACAACTTAGGTGCTTTATAAGGCTTGATTATTATCCTTGTTGATCTATGCATTAGCATGTCCATTATTTTTATTATTCAATTATTCACTGAACACTATGTGTCAGACAAAAGACAGTTATAAGGGAGCCTCAGTGTAATAGGAATTCCTATCTTCAAAGAGTTCCCAGGCACGGACCAGGAGCTGAACAGGGACAAGGGAGGAGGCAGAAAAACAAACAGTTACAATACAGAAATACTATGACAGTGGTACCACAGAGAAGGGCTGATTATCTTTGGCTGTACAGGGGAAAGTGCATCGTGCCAAACAGTGAATGGAAATTTTCCTGAGGAGGAGAAAGCCAAAGACACAGAGGCAGAGTGAGTATCCACCCAAAACAGAGCAATAAGCAGTGTCTGAAACATTGGATGGAAATTGGCAGTTTTGCAATGGTGAAGTAAAAGATTAGGTCAGGGCACTTGGTAGGTGTAATCCATGACCACCAGAAAGGTCCTAGGCTGGAATTTCAAAGATCAGCATAGGAGTGCTAGAAATATTTAGGAGTATGAGGTTCTCCCACTGATAGCAACCTATTCCAGTGCTTCCTATCTTGCCTGTTCACAGGACAAATTGTACATAAGTCTTCCTTGTTCTGAGCTTCAACATGGGCTTCCTCTCTCTCCCACGGCCTTTTGTCTCAAATGTAACAGAACATAATCTTTCCAAAGGTGCAGTGCATACTCATAATAAATAAATAAAATACTCTACTGGAAGATATTCTCTCAGTCAGTGGAATGCAAAATTTCATCTTTAAACACAATCCAACTAACCTCTACTGCCCTGTAACTCTAGTGTCCTCATGACTGTTGGTGACAGGAAGCTCACAGTGTAAGCTTGTGGAACTTCAACCCCCTATCACCAAGAGGACTTGGACTTAACACCAAGCAGGGTTATCTTCCAGACTTTTGAAGACTTACCATGTGGATGATACTTAAGTCTCACTGTATGTGTTTGGAGATGCTACTGAACTAACTCAGGCTGCAAAGGGGGGCTGTCATTGGGCTGCTGCTTGTGGCACATTTCATTGTTGCTTCTCCTTGGAGACTAACCCTCTGTTTGAGGTGTGTGTAGCAGAGCAAAGCTACACATAAAATCTGTTTTTTTCTGTGGCATTTAGAGAGACCCATTTCCTTGCTGCTCTTACAGTATTTGGCCTCCACTGTCATGGCCTGACAGATATGTGTTCCTGTGGCATTACATAAGCAGTACTTCCGCAAGGAAGGTAATGACTTTTCCAAGTGTTTGCAGTGTTAACTTTTCTGATACACCCTACAGGATGTATGGTTCTCCCTAGCTAGTAGAATTTTATTTTCCCTTTCCGAGAGACCAGCCCCACTGAGACTTTCATTTCAGCTCTACTGTTCTAGTAGAATGAATCTGGCTTGCATCCCACTAACAGAATTCACAATTGTCACATTACAAAATATGGTTTCTACCTCAGGAAGCATAAAGAAGAAGCAAGTGGAAGAATAGGTTCTAAGACAATGCAAGATACATTCTACATAGGCTGAGCTTGACAAACAACCAAGTATTTATCTCCAATATCTTCTCAGGGAAGATTGAGAGAGAGATATCTACCCTGAGCATCTTCAGAAGGTCCCAGGCTTCACTCTGCCAACAGTGCCTGCAGATTTCTTGTTACGGAAGAACAAGAGAGTTCTAAAGGACCATTCCTATCAGAAGGACCTTCCACCACATCACTCCATCCCAGGATCTCCATTGTGGTTACCAAGGAAACATAGGCAGTGGGATTCAATCTCTAAAACTATAAATTCTTTCCCATAAGCCACCAAACAGCTGGCAGATGTTGATGAATTTGACTCAGTACCACCCAGGAGCAGAACTATGTGGACAAAATGTAGGAAGCTTCCAAGTGGATGACACAGCGGGTCACACCCTCCGTTCCTCATGGAGGAGGCTCAGGCTCTCAGGCAGAAGAGCGGCTTGCTTCAATGCTCTTCTGAGCTACTGGGCCAGACGTAAACCCCAAACTTTCTCCAGAGCAGTTTCTTTAAGACCTCCTGCTCCCTGAGGTAGACATGTCCCATAAAGGCAAATGGATGTTTCTGGCATCACCCTACACAGGCAAGGGTCCATAAAGGCAGTCAGGTCTGTCTGGCACTCAGCTTACTTGCTTGTACAAGAACCTTCCAAACCTTCTTCGCTCCTCTGAATTGAAATACCAACCACAGGAGAATGGGTTACCACTTAAAAAGAAGAGCTTGGAACATGTGACCTTGCTTAAGGGAACCAATGAACCCTTCTCCGTGAGGACAATGGCTAGATGTAGTACAACAGGGGGATTCTGATGGAAGGGCAAGGAAGACAGATGTTATTTCTACATCCAAACATATCTGAAAGACACCCAGCTTCTATCTTCATGGCCCACCCTCTGGGTCTTTCTTGGCTACTGTCAGAACTGACTTGTCTCCCTATTTTTACCCTGACCCATTTCCAATCCATTCTCACCGGCAGCCCAAGCCATTGACTTAAAACTGATGCATTCATCTTCCTTGGCCACAGCTCTCTCAAGACTGACAAAAAAGCCAATTACCTGCTGTGGTCATGAAGGGGCTGACCTCTGCTTGCCTCTCTGTCCTCATTTTTGCTCCATTCTCTTTCATTTGTTACCCCGACCTTGCTGTTTCCCTCTGAGGCCACCCAGGGCTTTCCTTCTGCCAGGCTATGGCCCCTGTTGGGTCTCATCTCATAGGTGGGTTCTTGTTCCTTGTTCCTCCCCTAGAACTACAGCATCACCTTGTCAAAGACCTATTCCCTGGCCACCTGACTAAAAGAAGCCTTCCCTCCATTATCAGCTGCCTTCCATGCTCTTGCAACAATATACCTCATAAAAGCAAATGAAACAAGGGGGCGATTATTCTGGCCACAGTTCCAGGGCTCAGGGAAAGGCATGTCAGTTGGAGGATGAGGCAGTTGGTCACATTGCATCCATGATCAAAAATCAGAAAGAGATGAATGCTAGTGCTCGATGAACTTTCATCCTTTTATGGAGTCTAGCAGCCCGGCCTATGGCATAGAGCCATCTGTATTTTGTGTGGGTCTTCCCACATCAATTCACACAATCCAGAAACTTCCTCATAGGCATGCTCAGAGGATTGCCTCATCCGTGATTTAGGACCAGGCCAAACTGGTATTCAGTATCAACCATCACACATCCTCTCCTCCATCACTGCATACCCGGGATAAACTCAACATCTGTGAAAGAGTCTTCCAGCATTTCAACCTCCCCGATGCTTTATAACTGCCACAAAGAGAAGGCCGCGGCCATTTCCCTTCCTCACGGACTCCCTCTACTCAACACCGTTCTCGGTGCCGCCACAAGACTGACAAAGGATCTCCGTGCCAAGGCCCCATTTTTCCTTTTCACTGTGGGGATAAGAACAGAACATTCCTCTCAGACTCAACAAGAAGGTGACACCGTGCAGCAAAGAGTTGTGAGCTGGTGCCCCGCTGGTAACAAGTGCTCAAAGATCTTAGGTGTTGGGGCTGGAGATGTTGCACAGTTTGTTAGCGTGCTTGCCTAACATCCACAAGGCCCTGGGTTCCAACCTCAAACACCCCCAAAACCATTTGTGGTGGGTACATGCCCATCATTGCAGTGCTCAGGAAGTGAAAGCAAGAAGATCGGAAGTTCAAGGTCATCCTTGGCTACATGGTGACTATAAGAATAGCTTGGCCTGCATGAGACAATGCCTTTAAAGAGTTAAGTGTGAATATTGGTGACTGTAGTAATGTAACAATAATTATTATAGTTATTATAATTGTTATTTTGGTTCGCCTATACATGACCTTAAATCTTAATGGAGTGGTATATAGGTTGTCTATGCCTTTCTGGTAGTGTGTGTGTGTGTGTGTGTGTGTGTGTGTGTGTGTGTGTGTGTGTGTGTGTGTGCACGGCCTGTTCTCTCATTTTCATCATGGTAATGCATAACCCCAGCCTTCTGTTCTATTCGCTTTTATACCAGACAGCATTTTACCACAAAAGAGCGGCTGCTGTTTCTCTAACGGCAGTCACACACTTAATGCTTCAATTTCCACATTTTATTTTATATGTAATTTAAAGCCCATGGTGCCTTAATTGTAAAATAGGCCTTATTAAAATAATAGCTTGAAAACCAGTGGGGCTCCCTGTGCCAAGCAATGAGGGTTTTTAGCGTAACGGCTGTTTACTAGGATTTAAAGAGAGACACAACCCAAATAAAGCTGTAAAGACATTTCCAGAGTGAGTGATGGGCCAAGGACCAGCTGATAATTAAGCTCTTCCCCAGCCCCCGCACTGGGTGCCCCCCCCTTCTTTTGGTGCTGTCTGGAGCTTTCCTTAGCAATCCAAAGCACACTCTTTACTGCTTTTATGATTGATGAGGCGGGGAGGATGCTTCAGTACGAGGCAGCTACGCAGTTCTTTGATTAATGATGCTGGTGGTGCTCCCAGAAGACCAAAGAGAATAACACTTATCAGAAAGGCAGCTGATGCCTCGGAGAGGGACCACAGCTCCCAGGGACCTGTCGATTGTGGGACTGGGGGACGGTGCTCCCTGAGGGTCTTTAATGCAGCCATATCCCAACCTTGCCTTTCTGAAGGCCAGGGAGAGAGGTTATTAAGTTCCACTATTTCACTAATCCAGCACTGGCCAAAGTCCCCTAGAAATCTCTAACACGAAGGAGCTGCCAGCAGTCTCTGGCACTGTCTTAGCCTTAACAGATTTTCTTCACTGATTTTTCTTTCTTAGGCAGTAAAAGTCAGGTAAAGAGAGTTTATAGGTTAAGAATCTTAACTGCTTCTACCCGTGGAGCTTTGGCGTTACTCAGACTTGTGCTAGATGCTCCTAATAGCTATGAGGTAGGTGTGAATATTCTTCTTATGGCTAAGGAAACCTAGATTCAGAGTACTATCTGGTGCCAGCCAGGTTTATCTTGAGATGGGGAGCTAGGACTCAAGTCTGATGGTCCCAGTGTCCAAGTCTGTGTCTTGGCTCCTCAGCAACCCCGGACTTCCATGAGGAGAGTCATAGAACTCACGGGAAGATGTCCAGCTAGGCTTTGTAACACCTGGGATTTAGTCCCTGCTTGTGTATAGAAGTTCAAATGAGACACTAACTTCCCTGGGTCTCAGAGTCCTACCTATGAAATTAGATATGCTCTGACCACCTCACAAAGCTTGCACCAGAATCAGATATAGTCACACTCAAATGTTTTTGGCAAATAAAATCCCCGGTGAACTCTTTGTTCTAGTGACTCCACAAAGAAAAGCATGCATGGAGCAAAGTTGTGCAAATGAGGATGCTTTGTTTCCAAACAATCTAATATTGTTTCTGAGACCAAGACGTGTGTCTTTGATGAGGTACGTGAACCCTCTGAATCTCAGCCCTCTGCCCTGCAAAACCAGCTCAATACTCGCCTCTCAGCATCGGCAAGAGCATCCCATAATAGTGCATCCATAGAGTGGCTTACACACTGCCTGGCACCTGTGCCCCGGAACGTTAGCTCCCATCATCATTTCTTTCATGCCTTTCCCTCCAAGCCATGGTCTCCTCATTACCCCCTCAGGGGGATCCATGCCTGCCTCTCCAGCTGCCTCTCTGGACCCTTCCAGCACTGCAGACTGAAGGGGGAAATCTGAGTCAAAGAGAGCCCCGAGGCTCCAGCGCTGCGGCTTTGAAAGTCAGTATGCCTGTCCACAGTGGCACTCACAGGCTCTCCAGGGAGTGCCTCCAGCATGCAGCTGAGCTCTGCTCCCCAGCTTACAGCACAGAGTAACTTTGTGAGGTCAAAGTGCCACAGAGAAGACAGGTCACTGAGAGAAATGCATCCCTGTAAGGAGAATTTGAAAGCGAGGCAAGCCAGATGGCCCCAGCACCCTCTTGCTGCCACACAGAGGCTACAAACACCACTCTGCAACTTCCCAGAGGTTTTCACATCCTTCATGCTAAGAGGGATATGTGGGAGTGGAAACATCAGGTAAACATATACCAAAACTTGGACCAAAACTGCAAAGGAGAGCATGACGTCTTTCACAGCATGTGAGCCTAGATAGATCTGGGTTTGAACCATGACTCTGCCATTTTTGAGTTCAGGGACCCCCCCAAATCCCTAATCTCCCCTACTGTATTTCCTTCTAGAAGGAAGAAACTCAGTATGCTGTCACATAAGGCATTTCTACTGCCTAAATAGTACATCCCAGCTCCACCCTGATGGAGCCCACTATGTGATCACTGTCTTAAGTAACCTCCAATTACTTTATATGAAAAAAGACAGGATAAAATGAAATAAAGAATACAAGAAATCTATAGTAGAAAGCATTAAACAGATGTCAGCTATATCCTAGTGAAGGAGAAACCTTGACACCTCAGTGAGTCAGCACAATGACAGTTGGTTTCTCACTCATGTAAGAAGGGAGATTTCTTTTCCATCAGAGAGCTGGGATCTTTACCTCTTCTGACACCATTGTGTCACTCAACCTGTGGCTTTGAAGTTAGCCATGGCAGAGAAAGAGGATGGAGGAGGCAACATGGCTAATGTTTCCCTTTGACACAGCCACAGTTCCTAGCACTTCTGCACATTGTCCCTCAACCAGAGACGATTCTAACGGCCCATCCCAACACAGGGCAGCTGCCCTTACTGTAAACAAGGTGGACTGCCCAATTCATGCTGTCAGTCCACGTTGTGTTGAGAGCCCTCAGCACTCTGCCTGGCCCCTGGTCAGAGCTGGTTGAGCACCATGGTCAGGGCCATTGCTTCTGACACTGTCCCTACCTGATTGATTCAGTGTAACTCAGACTTGGATCAATGCTCTCGTGTTCCCAGCCTGTGAACTGTGTTCTGAGGAATACCCATTACATTTCTGTGGCTGTGATTAAATACCATGACTCAAAGCAACATCCTGATGTAGCACTTGTTTTGGCTTATGGTTTTAGCATGATAAGAATCCAAGATGGTCAGAGAGACATGACCATAAAGGAGGCTGGAGAAAGATGCTGAGAGACCATGTCTCAACTGTTCAGAGGAAGCGGAGAAAGTGAACTAGGGTAGGATAGAAACCTCCATGGTCCACCCCCAATGGCATCCTTTCTCCAGCAAGGCTGTATCTCCTAAAGGTTCCATAAGCTTCCCAAAACACCACCGCCAACTGGGGGACAAATACTTAAATCCCTGAGCCTATGGGGTACATCTATCTTTCAAAACACCGCATAGTGTGTGTTAGTTTCTCACTGTTATCAATGTTACTCTACCTCTGTGCTCCCCTTTTTCTTTTATCTTGCCCTTAAGCAGACGCCTAACCCAAAGAACAGCTGCAAGGTTAGGTAATAATGTGTGATGTTCAGACACTTACGCTGTCCCCTGTGACCTTGTACCAATTCATTCAGAGGAGAAGCAACCAAATGCTCCTTCCAAGGCAGAACATGAGCTGGATCTTGAGGTTCACAGTAATCCAGAAGTTAGATCATTTTAGCCTTCATTTTGGATGAGCAAATAGAATTTCAGAGAGGTTAAGAGACTGCTTTGAAGTCACACAGCCTGAATGAGGAGAGAGCCAATTGACCTGAGGCTGTATCCTATCAAGGGGCCTCCTGACTCTCCTCTTGAGGCCTCTAAGGTTGGCATCTATTTTCAATAAGTTGTTACACACATTGTAAACCTTTTAGAAGCCTTATTATATCTCTTCCCCTGAAAGAAAAACCTGGTACATTGATTAATCCAAGTTAATTGTGCAGAAGACAATGGTTAATGTATTACTCAAACTGGGGCTTTCAGTCACTATCATGGTCTGTCCTAACGCTGGAATCTGCTAACCACTAATGGCCATTGCCAAGTGTTGTCCTGGCTACTGTGGACACTGTTATTGTGGGGCAAGGATAAACACATGTAAAGTGTCCCCAGATCATATCATAGGAATAACAGGTTTCCATTCCAATCACTGGAATAGCACAAGATTGCTCTCTCTACCCTCAGTGACACAGGGAAGAAAAAATGTAACTCAGAAATCATAAACTCCACGTGGAGATTCAGAAATAAGATATACAAATAAAGCATTATGTGAATTTCCTCAATTTAATATTACTTTCAAGTCTTTTGTAGTTCCTACTTGCTGGATACAATGTCAAGGATTAATACAGGGCCTACTGTTATGAATCATAATGTAAATATCTGATATGCAGATGGTCTTAGGTGTCCCCAGTGAAAGGGATGTTCAACCTCAAAGGAGTCATGACCCACAGGATGAGAACTACTTGCTTAGGGGGAGGAAAGAGAAGGGAGCAGTGATGCAATTATATTATACTCTCCAAAAATAAAAGAAATAATTTAAATAAATAAATTTAATTCACATCTGACCCCATGCATTTCTGATTAGGGTTTCTCTACCCATCTTGCCAGGATAATCAGGTCTCATAACATGGCACTGGGGCTCACAAGGATTAAGTAGCTGAACCAGGCCACATAGCAAACGTCTGAACTGGAATTCAAACTAATTCCAAAATCTGTTTTTCTTATCCTACCAAATGACAAGATACTACAGAAGGGGAGGTCCTAACGGTGTTTAAGGGACATATTGTTTTTCCCAGAATTCCTACAGTAGATCATCAATATGGTACCTCAGAGGCTAATTGTAGCAACAGTCTGTCTGAGCCAACAGGTAGAATTCTGTCATAGAACAGTCTGTTTCCACCAGAAAAACTTCATCCTTGTATTTATTACACTGGACTCTCCCACAAATATTTTAAAACTGTAATACTCTCACTAGGCACATAAAACAGAAGGGAAAACCCCACAGAAATCAAAACTATTGTGTGTATGAATGGAAGAGGGCCATATGTGTGTCACACACAAGTGTGGTCACCAGAACACACCTTGTCAGAGTAGTGATTCTCTCCTTCCACCATGTCAAAACTGTATTTTAATATGATGGACTCAAATTAGAAACTAGATGTTAAGGCTCAGAGATGAAATGATTTGCATATAGTCAGACAGGGTGAGAGATGACAGACAGTGGTTTAGAGTTGGACTCAGTAATTCTTTTAGTAAAAAGCAAACTGGTAAGTATCTGGGGGTTCTGCAGATCATACAGGCTCTGCCACAGGTCTTCAGCTCTTCCAGCACAGTGAGAAAACAGTCACACTCGGTAAGTAAGCAAATGAGTGTGAATGAGTCAGATAAGCTTTGGTTATGGTTCTGAGATACCCTGAGAACTGGACTGAGCCCTGCCTGGTGCGTGCAGACCTCTGCTTTAGAATGTAGGGTTCTCAGCCTGTTTGTGACTTTTCTATTGGAACAAAGGCACCTCCTTAAGGACAGATGGCTGTTACTGTCTTACACTGAGAGGGAATTGAAAGATCGTGGTTGCAAAGTACATGAGGATTTCAGAAAACAAAGCACATGTTAACAAGAAAGTAGACATCACATGTTTGTGTGGTTGGGGGAAAGTTTCAGGAGGATTTGGGATATGTAGTCCAGTGGTCATGCAGTTGCCCAGAATGTGTGAGGCCCTGGGTTTGAGTCCCAGCACTATCAAACAAAAAAATGCAGTTAATGTGACTTGAAGGAAGAGCACTACCCTGATGATAACATCAATGTGTCTTGAACTAGGAATGTGAAAAACTTGATTTTGCACTGCCCCCTCCCCTGACAGATGTATTTTAGGAATAATTAGACATGGTGTTTGGATGACACTGTGGATTAGTCACCAAATGCTACCAATTGGCACGTATTAAAGTGGTTAATCTTATATGTGAATTTCACTTCCATGTAATTGTACAGTTCATTGATAGTTAAATTCCAGAAAGCCTTGAAAGGGAATAGAAATGGTATGGCTACTGTTCTAGTGCAAAATGCTAGAAATTGAGGTGTTTTAGGGGTCTCCAACAGACACTAATTTCTCACAGTTCTACAGAGTAAGGAGTCCATGATCAAGGAAATGACAGATGTGGTTCCTGGTGGGGTTCTACTGGTGGGGTTAGTAGATACATGGTTTCTTACTGTGTAATCATGTGGCCTTGATGCACACGTGTAGGGAAAGGAAAGAACTATGCCACTTTCTTCCTATAAGAATATTAATTCCACCATAATGGATTTACCTGCATGAACTAATCTAAACCAGATTACCTTCTGAAGGCTTGAGCTGCAAACACCACCATATTGGAAACTAGAACTTTGATTTGAAGGAGACATAAACATTAAACACGTGGTGATAACTAAAAGAAGCCAGGTACAAAAGGCCATTTATTATCTAACTCTGTGTAAAATGTCCATAGTAGGAGACGCAATAGAGGGAGAAGATTAAGTATTGCCCCAGGGGGAGTGTGTAAGGGCATTAGGAAGATGGGAGGAACTAGAACGTGACAGGAGGTTGTGTGCATGTGTGGAGGGGGGAGGCAGAAAGCAAGAATGTGTATCTGTAAGTGTCTACATGTATGTGGGGGTCAGAGGTAAACCTCAGGCATCCCTGCAGGTCAATGGTTCTCGGCCTTCCTGATGCTGCAACCCTTTAATACAGTTCCTCATGTTGTGGTGACCCCCCAAACCATAAAATTATTTTTGTTGCTACTTCATACTATAATTTTGCTACTGTTATGAATCATAATATTAATATCTGATATGCAGATATCAGATAGACAACCCCCGTAAAATGGGGGGGGGGTCTCGACCCACAGGTTGAGAACTGCTGTTATAAATGATGTTCACCCTTTTATTTGTTTGCTTGCTTTTGTATATGGAGTCTCTCTTACTAGGCTGAATCTTGGCAAGTTAACTAGAATGACTGGGAGCCAGCTACAGGCACCTGCCCGTCTCCCCACTTTCAGCAGTAGGATTAGAGGCCCAAGGCATCTTTCCTGGCTTTTTTTTAATCTTAATTTTTTCTAGCTTTTTTTTTTTTTTACATTTTAATTTTTTACTTTCAACATGGGTTTGAGGAAATGAACTCAGGTCCTGTGCTTTTGAGGCAAGTGCTTTTACAACTGAACTCTGGTCTCAGCCCTAAAGCACTTCTTTGGTAGTGATAAAAATGATTTGAAGTAAATTGCACTAATAGTCATATACCACTGAATGTGCTACGAACTGTTGAACTGTACATAAATTGTGTAGCATGACATTATTTTTCAATGATGGTTAAAAGAAAGACATGATCACTTAACGGTTAAGTGTACCTGCCACTGGGTCTGATGACCTGAATTTGATGCCTGGGACCCACATGATGGAAAAACAAAAGAGACTCCTTAAAGTTAAGTTGTCCTCCCATCTCCAAGCACATGTTCATGAGCATATGCATGTGCATGCACGTACGCACACACACACACGTAAATAAATATAATGAAAATAGTTTTTAAAAGACAGGCTAGAAAGAAGCCTTACTGCAGTGGTTCTCAACCATCCTAATGCTTCAACTCTTTAATACAGTTCCTCATGTTATAGTTACCCCAATCATAAAGTTATTTTCATTGTAACTTCATAACTTTGCTACTGTTCTTAACTGTAATGTAAATATCTGATATGCAGGATGGTTTTAGGTGACCCCTGTGAAAGAGTCCTTTGGCTTCCAAAGAGGTTGAGACCCATAGGTTGAAAACCACTGCCTCAGTGGCTAAGCACACTCTCAGCTTTGGCAGAAGACCTGGCTTTGGTTCCTAGTGTCCATATCAGGTGTCTCATAACTGCCTGCAAAGGGTTAATGACCTAAAACAAAGAGCCTCAAGCAAGCAACTCCTGACTCTTATCCTGACAAAAACACCTGCCTGATAGGAAAGCCAATGTAGTAATGAGAATGTCTGAGTCAGTTAGGAGCTGGAGACTCCTGACAAGAGGTCAACATGCAATAAGGACATCCACTGGCACTATTCAGCTCGGAGACTATAAAGAATAAATCCACAGATAAACTTTCCCAACCTGAAAGTTCCCTTTTCTGTCCTATAAAGCATGAAAGCCCCATGCACTTTGGTACAGTGTCCATTCCTGCAGAGACGCTGCTGCTCTTCATTGTTCTAGACAATTTGCTTCTATAGAGGTCAGTCTCCCATTTCTTTTATTTCCACAATGTTTCAATCAATCCCTATATGACACCGTGTAGTTCCAGTTCCAGGAGATCCAATGTCCTCTTCTAGCCGCTGCAGGTACCTGAATGCACATGCACATACATACACTAAGGCATACATATATACATATAAAATAATAAATAAATCTTCTTTTAAAGATCATTGCAAAATCACTGTAGCAAGGGGACTGTCTTCAAGTGGAAGAGAATACAGAGTGTGAAGAAATGAAGGGCAAAATAGAATGCTGAGCCACAGGGACAGGGAGAAAAAAAATGGACCAAAAGAGGTAGAGAGTGGCCCAGCAGGCATCCCCATGAAAACTATTGCTCCACATCATTATGGTAATGGGGTCCTTTGAAGACATTCCAGCCAGGAATTACTAGTCATGTTTGAAGATTTTAGGTTTAAAAATTGCCCAAGATATTAAAACTAAGATTTGCATGATTTAAAAAAAGATTTGTATAATTAAAAAAAAAACCCAAGATTTGTACAATAATACTAAAATCCTTATTTTAAAAAAAGCAATCACAATGCACTACCCTCAAAGAATACAGGCTCTGGAGGTTAGAGACAGCATCATTTACTGTTAATCTACTCTCTTAGCTACCCTCTTAATCTACCCTTAATAGCTCCCTATAGCTCAGTGGGGAAGCAAGTTGGACTTGGCTGTCTTCATGTGCTATTCCATGTTTCCATGCTAAGAATGCTTGGGGGCTCGAGAGATGGATCACGTGGCAAACTGCTTGTACAAAGATGAGAACTTAAGTTGGGAACCCTGGGACCCACATAAAAAGTCAGGAGTAGTGTCAAGCTTTTATAAGCCCAGAATTGAAGAGGTGGAGATAGGAAGACCCCTCGACTTGATGGCCTTCTAGTCTAGTCCTATCTGTGAGCTCCAGGTTCCGTGAAAAAAAAAAAAAACTGTCTCAGCAAAATACAGTAAAGGGCAATAGAGTAAGACATTAGAGTAACCTGATATCAATCTTTGGCTTCCACACACACATAACTGCATACACATATGCACACATGCACACATATGCACACCTCCACATATGTACAGCTACCTGTACACACATACACACACATACACGCACCAAGTGCTTTGAAATCTATGCCCAACATAGCTCTTTATCCTTCTCCACATGGCAAAGGAAAGGAAATGTGTGGTAAAATGTGAATTCTACTCTCTTCAGCGTAACTTACATAGGTGTGGCACAGTTGAGGCCACTACAGGAAAAACTGATTTCAAGTCCTGGCACCACGATTAGCTGATTCACAAAAGATGTGCATCTCCATTTTCCCCCTTCACATCTGTCCTGTCTGCTTTTAATTTGGAGGAACCAGTTTTAATTTAGTGGCAGGATTGTAAACTTCATTTCTGCAAACACAGAATGACATACTTTGTGGAACAGGAGACCTCTGGCCAAGATCTGACTCTTAAGTAATTGATGGCAATGAACTGAGAATGTTCCAACACAAACACTCTCCATGGCAAAATCCCCCCATATCATCTGGATGGCAAGCAAACCTTACTGGGCTATTGCCCATTTAAATACAAGCCATGTCCTGGACTATAGTTCTGGGAGCCTGAACAGCGGCAACTCAACCCATCCTACAAAGGGAATGTCTTCCCAATCCACAGCTCCCTCTCATCCCCCACTTGTTGGGAGGCTGTAGCCCAGTGCACAGATTTCCTCATCTTTGGGAGTGAAGCACATCAGGAAGGAAGCTTCTGCACTAGGGACTGTTTTGTTCTGGTGAAAAGGACACGCTTTTCATCACATTTGAAAACCAATTTTTAAAAATCTCACTCATATCCAATATTCTGTGTGTGAGAGGGAGAAAGAACAGGCATTGGGTTACATCACCGCTGTGGTTTAAGAAATCTTTTTCACAATCTGTATGCATTCTGTTGGGTTTGGGGTTTGGAAAGAAGAGAGCAAAGCAAAAGGGATGGATATATGAGACAGAAAAATAATTTTTCCTCCAAGCAATAAAGAACGGGTAAGTGAACGGGGTGGTGGTGGTGCACCTTTAATCCCAGCACTCAGGAGGCAGAGGCAGGCAGATCTCTGTTGAGTTCCAGGCCAGCCTGGTCTACAGAGTGAGTTCCAGGACAGCCAGAGTTAACAACAGAGAAACCTGGCTCAAAGAATCCAAAAATAAAAAAGTTAAAAAAAAAGGGAAGCAAATGGAACAAAATGGAACTTCCATAAGATTGGAATCTTCTAGAATATACAGATGGTGCTTCAGAATCATCATGCAGTTTTTTTAAACATTTCTTTTCTTTTAAATTAATAAATTGCATGTAAGTCTGTTTATCTTGACTCTCCACTGAATTCCCACCACGGTGCCTACAACAAATTAGGTTTTAGGATGTATTTTTTTTAAATATGCAACTGAGGAAATGAGTAATTATTGACAGCTTACTGTATGCCCAACACTCCCCATCAAGTTTATGGGGCGCCCATGCAGAATCCTAGCAGGAGTTGGCTACTCCTGGGCCTGGGCTCTTTACATCCACTGCTAGTCACCATTTCTACGGAGCCTGAGGGAAAATCATTTAAATTATGGAACTTGTAGCTTCCTCAAATGGAAATGTAAACAACACTAGGACCTATCTCCAGTGTCTGTTTTTTGGGGGGGAGGGGGAGAGACCAAAGGTAAAATCTGGTTAGAGACACTTTTAGAACTTCGTTGGTCCTACTGATGGCAGTTGTCAAACTGGAAGTGGCACATGTCGTGATTCTAGTTGGTCTCCCCAAGATGTCCTTGGGTTGCCACCTTTATTTAACACAGATTTGGTTATCGATTTCTTCCTCCGAAGTGAGGCCACACCATGCACTGCTGCTGATTTAAGAGCCAAGAGTCCCATTGTCCTGAAAGTACTGTGGGTTTTATGACAATCATCTCTCCGTGGAGGGCAAGGGCACCTGTTCCAGCACAAACAACAGAACGTTCCAGATGGTTCACTAAGTAGTTAGGTCTTTTTTATTTATTTATCGATTGATTTATTTTATTTTATTTTTTTGCCAAGCTTGTTTTCCCCTAATTTAAAATCCCTGCATATTTTAAGTGAAATACAACCCACATGTTATTGGTCGAGTAACATTAGGGAATGAAGTAGAGAAAAAAAGAGGGGAAAATGAAAATGAACTCTTAGAAGCAGCAACTGAGGGTGTGGATTGCATGAGCAGACTCTGGATACAAAGGTGAGGACTTAAATTCCTTGAGACTCCACCCAACCACGCCAAACGCCTAACTCCATGTTGACTAACTCTACAGGGTTCCAGGTACTGAGAATCACACAGAAGGGGCAAAGGTTATCCCCAAACAAATTAGAAGACTGATCAGCAAAGAACCCTTGTAGGGGACCCAGACAGGAAAGGCTTTTGTCTGGCTGGGATGTGTGGCTTCCGCTGTAATTAGTCAACTCTAAGGTGGTGCGAAATCACACATATATAGGCTTTGCCTATGTAAGTGAAAGTCAGGGTTTTTGTTGTTGCTGTTGGGGCCTCTGGTCGCTGTGACAAAATGTTTGACTGAATAATTTCAAAAAGAAGGAAGCCCTATTGGCTTAGGGTTTCAGAACTCTAAGACAGTCACCCTTAGCTCTGTTGACTCTGGGCCCACAGTGAGGCAGAACGAGGGGGTGGGGTGGGACACGTGGCAAAGGCTTTCTTAGGAGTCAGGAAACAGATAAGGAAAGGGAGGTAGAGGGATGGGGAGAGGGAGACTGTGCTAGTCAACTTCCGTTTTTATTCCACACGGGTTCTCCACTCGGTCCCTTGCCTCCAGTACCGTTTGTAGTTAGTCCTCTCTGGACTGTATCATTTATAGTTACCCCTCCCTCTCTGGAAATGTCCTCACAAGCACACCCAAAGGCAAGCTCAGCCAATCTCTTAGGAGCTTCTTAATCTAACACAGTGAGAAAACAAGATGAACCATCACAAGCGTGATCCAATTTATACATACTTACTTATACATAAGATTTATAGAGATTTATATCTAGATATATATAATTTATTTTATACTTTATATAAATATTTATACATAAATATATTGTCTGTACATATATGTGCTTTACTTATAGATAAATATACTTCTATAAATAAATGAATATTTAAATATATATTTTTGAAGGACAAGAAAACCAAATTTAACTTACAGGCTATTGCTTGCTGATCCTCAGATTAAATCATACCAACAAGTACCACTCCACACTCACTCAGCAGATACCTCAGTGCTAGTCAAGGAAGAGGTTGGCTACGACTGAGCATACACTGAAACTCAATGTCGTAACTGTCGTAACAGTTTTTAGGGAAGACTAGGTTCAAATTCCAGGCCCATGCATTGTAAGCCATGTGACTTAAGACAAACTAAGGATTCTTTTTTTGTAAGCCTCAGCTTGCTCATCTTTAAAATAAAGACAGTCATACTTCCAATCTGATGAAATATTATAACATCATTCACGAATGTGAGTAATTGACATTATTTAGCCTTGGGATTCAGTATGAGACATTACAGAAAAGTTCCATGAGACGTCTGACATCTAGTAGCCAACTCAAGTTCAGAAGAAAGAAGGCACAGATCTGGGGACTGATGGTCCTGGTTCCAGGTCTGCTCTGCCAGTTATCTAACTGCAAGTCACATATGGCCAAAGGCATTATTTTTTAAAAGTCATATAATGTAAATTTAAAATGTAATAGTCACCGTATCATTTTTAGTTTATAAGCCACACAAAACCAAGCTGTAAGCAACATCTGGCCTTCGGGCTGTAATTTGCTGGCCTCTGCTCTATTCAACAGAAACAGAATGCAAAGCACATCCTGTGGCACACATGTGATTTAATACTGTGTGTGTGTGTGCGCGCTCTTGAGTGTGTCAGTGTATGTTTGTATGTGTGTTTTAAATGCACACAAGTATGCATGCAGGTACATATGTTCATGAACATGCTTGCAGAAGCCAGAGGAGGACCTTGGGTATCTTGCCTTATTGGTCTTTACATTATTACTCAAATATTTGGAGGCAGTAGTTCTCACTGAATTAGATAGCTTGTGAATTGGCTATGTTGGCTGGCTAAGGAAATTCCTATTCTGCCTCCTATGTCACAGCCTAAAAGCAGAGTGACAGGCTTGCCATCATGCTCAGATTTTAAAAGAAGTATTTTCGTCTTTATTTTAAAGAGGAACAAGCTGATGGATTTTTAAAAATCCATAATTTATCTTAAGCCACCATAGTTCACAGTGGGTGGGACTGGGAATGTGAACTCAGGTCTTCACACCTACAGACCATGTGCTCTTTTCCACTGAGCAATAGCCTATGTCCCATAATTTAATATTCTCTAGAAACTAAAGTAGGCATGAAAACCATAGGGAGGTAATTCTCATAACAGTTTAATATGACATATTCAATCTACTAATCTGTCCATAATTAGCAGTACAATTTATTTATAAGCCATTTTGAATGCTTTTTCATCTTTTGTACTAAAATTTGAATTCCTATTTGAAGTGTACACTCACAGTTGATCTCAGGTGGGAAAAACCATCTGTGACAAGGGGGAATATTTTGGGCCGGACAGTTCTTTTCCAAGATAAGTATAGCATATAACTAGATTGTGTCCCTAGGGTGATTTAGTGAGATGTATGAAAGGTGTTGAAAACAACCTCTGGGAACACTCTACATACGAAATTCTCACTGCCAATAAGAATCGTCACGGATTGCAATAATGATAATGATTAAGAGGAGGCAGAGATAGTTTGAATCTTTCTTACTTATGGATAAAAATTCTTAATCTTGGGGATCAGAGGCCTTTTTCAAGCCACTGTAGCTTCTTTGATCACTGCTTTCGGGGTCCCAGAAGGATTCTGCTGACTCTTTGGAAATCGACTCTCCTGAGATGGAGATCAGAAGCAAAAGGCTTGGCAATAAAACATGGTGTTTAAGGGACAAGCCACACAGCCCATGTCCTCAAAGACCCTGTAAGAGTGGGAAGCATCCATTCTTAAACACTCAACTACTAGGCTAGCTCTCTAAGAGTCTCCTTGCCTCATCTCATACATGGTGAGTGTGAATTGTCTACGCTCTTTGGAAGCCAAAGACCCTTAGATTTTCAGTCAGAGGTCTTTGAGAAAAACAGGGAGTCTCCCATTAGAGACAAAGTCTCCAGGTTGCTCCTTTCCTCTCAACAGCTGGGCACTGCTGGGCATCCTCATCTGAGCTGATCTCTTGAACAGTCAACAGCATGATGATCTACTTGACTCTTCTGCTGGAATACAGAATCAACTCTTAGCAGGGAAACAATAATCCTCAGATGTCATGGACCAGCCTGGATTTCTGAAGATGCCCAATGAAGGACTGTTCATGGATATAGCAAATCCCGCTTATTGAGGGTTACCCCAGTCCAACTCCCTTAAAGAATGGGGTTCTAAACCAAGAGAGCATCTCTATGCTATGGGTCAAATTACATTACTTAGGAAACCCAATACTTCTGAAAAGACCTCTTACAAATTGAAAGAATACTGTCTATGGAATCCATACCAGTTGAATAACATTAGGCTGATTATTAAACCTTGCTGCGCTTCAATTTCCTTGTCTTCAAGAAGGAGATAACCATTTACTCTTGGGTTATGGGTATGCAGATAGGGTTGTGAACTCCTCTTAGTTAAAAGAAAGAATTAACTAGGAACCTGGCATGTGAGAAGTACAGTGGTAATTAATACTTACTCCCTTTCCTCAGTGAGGTGACTCATTGGTTGGACCAATCCCTAGCACTGTGTCTCAGCACCCTCTTCCCCAACACCTGGTGTGTTTGGAGCAGTTACCCCTAAAGTTTTACAGCAGGCCTAGAGGCTGAGCACCATGAGGACACTGGAGACAGGGGATCTGAATGACATATATGGGAAAAGCAGGAATTACAAAAGAGTCTCCCTTAGCACATGGCTTATTCCTGCAACACTAGAGCCCTGGTGAGCCAGATCTCCAAGGGTCACATTCCCATGACATGGTACCGTGCTTTCCTGCTCCTGGTGAGAAGTGGCCTGGCACTTAAGTAGCTATAGGCATACATAGCCCAGACCACAGGAACATTTACAAGCCTTTCTGAGGTCCTTTGATACTGTTATTTGAAACTGAACTACTTGGGAGGGGTAGAGAGAATGGTACGAATTGCTTTACTGTGTGACATTCTTACATCTGGCCAAATCTTGATGCAAAGGATTACATCCTCTTTGTATTTGACTTGGGCAGTCCTGGGAAAGATTATCTCCTTGCTGAATGAGAAAGAGAAGCACTGTGTTACAATTATAGTTACTTTCATTACCAATAAAACAGTGGGAGTGAAAATTAATATTAATGAACTAACATGTTGTCTCCCGTGCTACATTAGGACTTTTTATAAAGGCAAGCCTGTGCATATGTGAGCTGACAGAAAGCCGAACTTAGAATTAGCAAACATTTTACATAGAACTTGAGCAAAACAAACTTTTTAACTCCTATCTACCTCTAAAATCCCCTCAACCATGTGCTAGGGACCAGCAAATGTATTTTGCATTACTCTATGGAGTAATGACTTTAGACTTACAGATTACGCTGTCTCTGGAGTGACCATTCAACTTTGTCCCTGTGCTATTAAAGCAATCTCAGATGATTTGGAAACTAATGGGTGTGGCTGTGTCCCAATGAGACATTATTTACAAAAACCACACACTGGGACTGGGATGTAGTTCAGTTGATTGAATGCTTACTTAGCATGCCCTGGGTTTGATCTTCAACACCACAGAAAACTAGGTATGATGGTACACACCTATAATCCCAGCATTTAGAAAGTGAAACCAGGAGCATCAGAAGTTCAAAATCATTCTCAGCTATGTAGTGAGCTCCAGACTAGCCTGGGATGCATGAGGCTGTGTCTCCAAAACAGACAGACAAAACCATGCAACCAGCTTTGGGTTACAGGGTCACTACCAGGTAGCCCTTGTTCTTATCTAATAAACCATAGCCAGGAAAATATATGATCTCCTTACAAATTTATATTTGTTACCTCAACTTAAGGAAGATTCAAAATAATTATGTAATCAGAACTTGGGTAGGAATCAAAAGAGTGAAAGAGGCACTAGTTTTATAGTTTGGGGGGGTCATAAATATGAATAGTACCAACCTCTGAGAATAAGAAAAATGAAGGTAATTAAACTGAATAGAAGGCAGTGTGGACACATGTACTCAAGTGAGCCATTCCGTTCACACTTATTAGAAACCCACACATTCTACACACAGATTCAATCAGTAGTGAGTCGACTATAGGAGAGGATTTGGCTTTTATTTTTGTGTCATTTCACTTTTTCCAGTCATTTCTGATGCATCGAAAACTCAGACCATGAACAATGTCTTGTCCTCATTAGGTAAAAAGCACAGGGACAGACCCAATCCTGGCTTTCTGTAAAGAGCCCTGAAGGATCCATGGGAGTCATTAGAAGCAAAAAAATTAAAAATAATAAAAAGCTGGCTATATTAGTGTTGTAACTGGGCACTGACACCATATGACATAATTGGCTCTCGCCTCTGAGCTCCATCTGACTCCAGCATTCTGAAGCCATTTCGTAACACCAATGAACATCTGCTGGGAAGCAGAGTCCTACACCCAGGCAAGGAGAACAGTACGGAGGGTGTGCTTTCCTTAAAGTGCAATAATATGGTGTTAAAGTGTCACACATCTAAATTTGTGACAATAATTATATAAACACAGACTAGGAGACTGTAAGGGGGCGGGGAAGCTATATCAATCTTAACGATGATAAGTCCCAGGAGAGGCAGCCTGAGAGACTACAATGAAGTTGCTTAAGTTTTCCAGGGGTTGGAATTGAACATATTAGAAAAGAACAAAGATGATTCCAGTCATAGTTTTAACGATGTTTCTTCTCCAGGCCTTCCTCACTTGAAGCCACAGTTATGTATTAATGAGTAGAAATCACTAAGTTGGGCATTTCCTTTAGCCAAACACTATATGCAACAAAACAGGCTTCCAAGCTGCCTGAATGTCATCTGGCTTTACACATTTCCTAAACTGAGCTCACACAGAAACTTCCAGAAACAGCATTTTAAAAACCCACCCCGAAACATTTCATAGTGTTTGCTCTGACATGAGTTGAAAACTGTGCATGTGTATGAGTGGATGAGTGAGAGCGAGAGCGAGGGAGAGAAATATGAAGAGGGAAGACGAGAATCACAAGGGATTAGCTTGTCCGCAACTTTTTCGAAATTGTAACTATTTGTAGGCTCGTGTGGTCTCCTAGGGCCAAGCGCAAAATGTCATTCATCACATGTTGAAGTCTCTTCTGAAAGGAGTTAACAGAGTACTTATGTGCCCCATTCAAAGGTTAATGAGACAAACTGGACTTTGGAGGAAAGGGTGCTCTCCTCTGGGGCCAATGGACACTGCATTTTATTTTATTTTATTTTATTTTATTTATTTTATCATCTTATTTTATGTTAAAATGGTTCAGAAGGTTTAAGCGAGACTCCAGTGCCTAGCTTCCCTCAATGAATGGGTCTCTGTGTGGAGGTTAAAATGACAGCTGAAAATTCCAAATTTCTCCCTTCATTTCTGCTGCTTCCTTGTAGAGGTTGTTTAAGGGTTATGCAAGTGATTAAAAAACACACTGGGAAAGAAACCTTAGCTTCTTTCAAAACAAGCATTCTCAGGTCTTAGCCTGTGTTGAACAAACTAGGACATATGATTTCTCACTTAAATCACATTCCTATCATGTCCACAACTTGTCAAATTATATATCACTCATTTTTTCTTATCTTTCTTCAAAAGAAAGATCATCAATCTGCAGAGAGGTGAAATTCTGTATTACTGTTATTAACAGAAAAGCAGTTTTACTTGTCATGAAGGAGTTTTGATACAAAAACCATGAGCAAAGAAAACTAAAATAAACACCTAACAATCTAGTTTTGTACACTTTGGCTAAGGCTCCATGGACAGCCAGTTCTGTCTCTCTCTCTCTCTCCCTCTTCCTCTCTCAGTCAAGGGAGCTGAGCAAGCATTAGGGAAGTGGTGGGGGCAAGCTAGCATCACAAAGAGACTCTCAGAGAAATCAGAAAGGGAGACTGAGAACTAAAGAGAGACCAGCCTCAATGTGGAGTCAACACTGCTCAGTGTACACTTTGAATGGGATTTCTGGACTTTGAAATGTATCTCTGGTCATTCAACAATTTAGGGACTACTGTTAGCTGTCTTATGCCCTGTGTGGGCATAGAGTGTGTGTGTGTGTGTGTGTTGTGTGTGTGTGTGTGTGTGTAAGCCAGAGTTCAACTTTGGGTGTTGTTCCTTGACTATCATACACCTTGCATTTTGAGACAGGGTCTCTCACTGGCTTGAATCTTGGTAAGTCTGCCAGGCCAACTGGCCAGCAAGCCACAGGGATCCACCTCTCTCCATCTCCCAGCACTGGCTATTACATTATGGTTGCTTTATGTTTTAATAGGTTCTGGAGGAATTGAACTTGTTTCTCATGCTTAAAAGACAAATGCTTTACTGACTGAGCGTATCACTTCATGTCAAGTTTTCTAACACTGTCTTAGACTTTTAAAAAACTGTTCCCACGCACGGTGTTCCTCGTGGTCCTCCTGCTAATTGGCCATTTAGAAAGAGGCATGATCTTTACTTTTATTTTACTACAACTAAATGTGAGATGTTTGACAATCTTGCACCGTACAGCAAGTCAGTGAGAAAGCTTGCTTTGGTGGTTAGAAACATTTTCATTCAAAATTATACTTTGCAATTTATTGCCAAGAATGGTGATAAATATCTTCAATCACATCACTGGGGAGACAGAGGAAGGCTGATCTTTATGAGTTTTAATTCTGTTGATGAATTCTCTACTGTATTTTATGCATTTCCATTCAGAGAATACATTTTTCTCCTTCAAATAAGAGGGAAATATTTTAAATGATGTTCAGTTAATTTTGATTCTACACTGAGTTGTCCTTCAATATAAAGACTGCAGTGACTCACCAAATCTCATCCATATCAACATTTAAACAGATATAGGACAATGAACAGCCACTCTGAGATGCCAACAGATAGCTCTTTGGACTCCTTTAGCCCAATAACTTTCAAAGGCAGCTTTTACTGGGGCTGGCATTTCTAATATATTTAGCACAGAAAACTGAACTATGGCTCCTGTGAAAGGCTGAAGTGTGTGGATTTTAGAGCATAGTTTATACATTACAGACAATCTTGTGGTTGTTAATCAGGAGGTCTGAAAGTTCCTAAGTCACCAGGCCTTAGCCCACATTGTGTGCCTCTTCTGGGGCAGCAACTCCATCATGGAGCTCAGTGCTTCATTGGAGTAAGTTCTGAGGAAAATGAATTGATCATCTCCCCAGTTTAGTTATCACATATTACTGGAACTATTCTGCCAAGTTAAACAACCAATCCCTGTTATGATGACGGTAGAATTGGAGTGTCTACAAGAGCAGAGGAGATGGACTGTTAACTCAATCAGCTGTATAAACAAAGTTTCTGACCAGTGGAAAATGTTAGCCAGTATCCAAGGCAAGGGAAAGGCTTTAGACAAAATATCAGAGGAGCTTCTGATGGAACATAACAGGCTTCAGAATCGGGGGAATGGGGAGCCAAAAGGCTTCTTCCCATTATTAGTGTAAAGCTCAACTGGAGAGCTTGAATTTGATGAGGTATCCTGCTGAAGCACAATGGAAGAGGCATGAGAGTGGGGTGTGTTTTCATCAGCCAGCCCCACTCTTAAAATCCTGTTGATGCTGAGTCTGAGTCACTGCGCTAGAAAGATCTGTTATTCATTGCTGGGGCCATATCGGATTTAACAAGGAAAGTACAGAATGTAATAAGTGTGTAATAAACATCTTTTTTGGAAGAGCATCATTTCAGAGATTTTCAGAAATTGTGAGGACAAAAGGAGTTATAAGTATGTGTCCATGTTGTATACACTAAGGTAATTTAGTTGGAAAGCTCAATAAATCAATGAGTCTATGAAAGGCTATGAACAATACAACATTGTGATAAGTTCTATCGCCTTGAAAAATAGCAGACCCATTCAACTACATCTTCAGCTTGTATGTGGATCCCAATATGTATTTATGGATAAGGAACAAGTTGTATGAAGGAATGGGCTTTTCTGTCTCCTTCCTTCATATAACCAGAGACTTATATAGTACTGTCAAAAAGTCATCCATTAATAAATGAGAGGGAAGATTACTTACTGACTAAAAATTCTTCCAAGGTAACAAATTAAGGGAGAAATTACATAGAAAGCGCTGGTCTCACTACCGTCATGAAGATGACCCTGGAGGGAAGTAAATGACATCAAATATAGCCTGTGAGTTAGCCCAGGGATGGCACCACTCACTCTAGGCACTGGATTATCATTTTGTATGTGAACATTTTTATGTGTACAGGTGCACATGTGTGTACCGCACACACATGTAGCAGTAAAAGGACAACTTTATCTGTCCCTCCTCAGGCATCAACCATCTTAACTTCGTATATTTGAGATGGTCTCTCACCAACCTGGAGCTCAGCAAGTAAGCTAGGCTATCCGACCAGAAACTTGTCTCCGCCAACCCAACTTCTTTTTTTCTCTTTACAATGTTTTAATTCATTAATTAATGTGGTGGAGGTGGGGGGGTTGCACACGTTTAGTGAGTGGCATGTATGTGGAGGTCAGAACCTGCAGGAACTCGTTCTCTCTTTCACCACGTGGGGCCAGGGATAGAACTCAGTTTGTCTTATTGGCTTGGCCTTTTATCTTGCTGTTGTGTTTGTTGTTGCTCCTACATTTCTTTCTTTAGTGTGGGGGTCGGAGGACAACCTACAGGAGTCAGTTCCCTCCTTCCACTTTATGAGTTTCAGGGATCAAGCTCACATCCTCACCCTCGGCCACAAGCACCCTTACCCACTGAGCCATCTCACTGAATCCTTATTTTCTTTCAAAGGACTTGGGTCTTCATGCTTGCCAGGCAGGCACTTGGCTGACAGAGCTTGGCCCCTAGACCCCAGCACTGTGTTATTTCAATCGAAAATGGAAGAGCCAAGTCTGCAGCTCCCTTGGAATTTAGATGCTTTTCCTATTTATACGGTGCTCTAAGTATGTGGGGAGACATTTTTAAATGCTCTAAAATAAAAACAAATCTATAATTTTTTTTCAAGTAACCATAGGGTGTTTAGCATGTCTGGTGACTTACTGTTTCACCAATCGGCCCTCCACCATCTCCTTCCAAAGTGACATAGAAAATTAAGCTTTTCCATCCCTTACCCAGTCTTCCTCTTTATTATATTGTTTAAATTAACTCCTCCTTTAATTTTATTAAGCAGATTTTCTACAACAAAAGGATCCTGGAAGTTAACATTGCAAGAAATGGTCCTATCTTGCATGGAAAAAAAATAAAGCTGGGATGAGGCAAAGAGTGTGTTTTCATGCATAAAAAGGATTTCCTCCTTCGTAACAAATACGAGTAAACGCGCCTAATTGCATTCTAGGGATTTTTCTAATTCTTCTTGAAAACAACATCTATAGCCACACATGCTGAATCCCCGTGACATCCTAGTCTCAGCAAGGCCCAGCAGACACGCATGTGTGAAGTCATAGGTTCCTGTTTGGTACAGGAAGTGGCAGAGACAGAAGGACCAGCAGGAATGAAAATGTCTAGCGAAACCGTCAACTGAAACAGGGGCTGCCTCTATACCTCAGGACCCTTCCTCGAGCTTGCCAAATGAGAAGCTTGCTCCATAGACAGATGAGGCTGGAAGAGGGATGCACTGGCAGGTGCTATCTCATTCTCTTTATCTCTTTATACGTCTGAATTTTCAGCTCATTCACTCTAGCTCATTCCCTGGCATTAAAAACTACAAAGAACAGAAATTAGTAGTGCTATCGCACAGATATTTAAACATCATTACTCTTCATTTCTTTCTCTCTTTTTTTTTTAGTTTAAAATAGTCATGCTGTGCTATCACAGGGACCCAGGAGGCAAAGCAAGCAGCAACACTCATTTGGCTTCCCCTCGATCTCATTTTCCTCTGACAATAAGTCTGGATGCAACTATACTCTGCTATGACTTGAGCCCAGTATTAAATCTGGCTGGGGGCAGAGGATGCCAAGATACCTAGAAACATTCCCTCTATGAACAAGGTGAGTCCTCTTCCCCAATCCTGGCCCTGAAGACCTCATTTTAGGATTTATTTTATTTTGCTTTTTATTTTTGGATTTTGTTTTGTTTTGGGAACAGGGTTTCTCTGTTGTAACTCTGGCTATCCTGGAACTCACTCTGTAGACCAGGCTGGCCTTGAACTCACAGAGATCCACCTGCCTCTGCCTCCCGAGTGCTGGGATTAAAGATGTGCACCATCACCACCCTGCTATTTATTTATATTTTATGTGTGTGTACAGCGCCTGTTAGTATGTTGTATACACCGTGTGTGTATCTGATGCCTACAGAGGTCAGAAGAGGGCATTAGATATCCAAAAATTGGAGTTAAAGGGAGTTGTGAGGCATTGGAAAGGCATCCTGGAAACCAAACCTGTGTCTTCTGCAAGAGCAGCAAGCGCTTTTAGTTGCCGAGTCATCACTGCAGCCCCAACTAGATGATACATCTTGTTTGTCATCACCGGTGGGGATGGTGGTGGTGGGGATGTTACAGGTATCTAGTAGGCAAGAGCAAACGTATTGCCAAATTTCTTGCAATGCAGCAGACAGTTTTCCTCAACAATAACAAGAAATTACCCAATCAAAAATATCAACAGAAGAGATAGGTTGAAAAATCTTGCTTTAAAAATATTTCATTTAGGATCTGGAGAGATAAGTCAGTTGGTAAAGTGCTTGGGTTGAAAGTGGGAGGATCTGAATTTGAGCCTAACAGCACGCATGTTTTGAAAAGGTGGGTGTGGTAGTATACACCTGTGACCCCAGCACTGGGGGGGGGGGGGGCAGAGCCAACCTGATTCTGAGGCTTGCTGGCTCTCTAGCTTGGTGAACTCCAGACCAGTGTAAAACTTTGTCTCAAAACAGAAGGTAGAAGGTGCTTGAGAAGTGACATCTATGGTCGGTCTTTGGCCTCCTTATGCATGTATACGTAAAAGCTGGTACACCTGTACACACACACACAGAGAGAGAGAGAGAGAGAGACAGAGAGACAGACAGACAGACAGACAGACAAACAGAGACAGAGACACAGAGACACAGAGAAACACACACAGAAAGACAGGGAAATAGAGAGACAGAGACAGAAAGACAGAGAGACAGAGAAACATTTGATTCAGTGGCTCCTTGCACATGTTCTCTGAGCTTTGGCTGAAGCCATCAATAACACTTGATTGCTAGAACTAACTTTTGCTTTCTGCTGAGATAGACAGTCCGCTTTTAAGAAGAAGCTTCATGGCGTAGGCCAACCAGTTTCTTTCACATACTGTGAGGTTCTGAAACCTTCACCAGTGACTTCTCCCTTCTAAAAAGAAATTCCTCATAAAACTCTAGTAGGTCATTTCTTTGTTTGCATCATACCTTTATTAATTATCCTGTAGCCACGAAAACAATCTTTTCACATGGAGTCATTTGCCTCTCCTTTACTGCCTTTTGCCCGGGGCTACTCAATGACCATCATTAAACCAACACGTCTCTGCATTTAAGCAATTTGGAGAACCCTATGTACAGTTTCCCCTATGAGTAGCAGCTTGGTTGCAAACATATACTTGTAATATAGTCTGACCTTTAAGTTGGTATTGTTAGTTGACCTGAACAAGAAGAACCCTGCCCTGAGCTACAGAAGATGTTCCACCCTGAAGGCTTGTCCTCAGGCCCATGGGAATGTGGACATCTGAAGGCCACATCTCTCCTCTTTGTACACATTCATTCTGAGTGGATGAAATTTTCTGCCCAAATTTCTGTGACCATCTCCAAAACCTAAATAACCTTTCTCTTTAATATGTTCTTTTGCAGAGAACAAATGAATGGAAATACATATCACAAGGCTAAACATAGGCAGCTGCTGAGGTGATTAGCTGAAAGCAGGAATGGACATGCCCCAGAAAGCCATTGCAAGTATAGATTCTATTGCATATAGGAAGGGAAAGGAAAGAGACTGGGGCTGGGAACTATGGCTCAACTCTCTCCTCTTACCCATGACCTGACGCAAATTCAAAGGCATTTAAACATCAGAGGTTAGAAATTAGTAGCCTCCACAGAGACTGAGGCAGCAATTGCAGAGCCTACATGGGTCTGCGCTCTGTCCTCTGTATATATATTTATTATGGTTGTTCGCTTGGTGTTTTTAACGGGACTCCTAACAGTAGGAGTGGGTAGGTCTCTGACCTTTTTGCCTACTTTTGGGACCCTTTTCTTCCTATTTGGTGTCACATGCAGCCTTGATATGAAGGTCTGTACCTAGTCTTATTATATGTTATTGTGCCATGTTTAGCTGATAACTCTGGGAGGCCTGCTCCTTTCTAAAGAGAAGCAGAGGTAGAGTAGAACTGGGGAAAAGGGGAAGTCAGGGGCGATTGGGAGGAATGGAGGGAAAGGAAACAGCACTCAGGACATAATGTATAAGAGAAGGGGAGAGAGAGAGAGATAAAGAGAAAGAGATAGAGGATGGATGGATGGATGGACAAATGGATGAATGAATAGATATATGAATGGATGGATGGATAGATGGAGAGATAGATGGATAGATGGATGGATGGACAGACGGACGGATGGACAGATAGTCAAATGGATGAATGAATAGATAGATATGTGTGTGTATATAAATATATATACACACACACACATACACACACACACATATATATGATAGATAGATAGATAGATAGAAAGATAGATAGATAGATAGATAGATAGATAGATAGATAGATAGATAGATAGATAGATGAGATTAGTAGCCTTGTAGGATGCATAAGTGCGAGAATGGAAAGAGAACGTACTTTATCTAATAAGTACTTTTGGTTATAGCTTAAAGTATAGGTCACTATTTTTTGTGCTTGCATTTAGGAAGGAAAAGTAATTCAAACAAAAGAAATCAACAAATTTCTGTTACTTTCCCTGTGAGGAGAGTCAAGGCCTGTCTCAGGATTGAGTGGGATAGCATTAACAACTCCAGAATACTCCATTTCACGTTCTCCAAGTTTATGGCATATATCTGGACAACTGAGTTGATGCATTGATAAATCAGCTCACCTTAAACTTAGCATTTCTCTACAAGGCAGCAACAAATTCGCTTACAAATGTAAGCAAAGAGAGAAGTCTGTTTTCATGATGACTTTGCTACATCTGGGCTAATTAAATGAAATAGAGGACAAGGAAACAAAATAAGCAGAGGAAAGGGGTTCAGAGAAAAGACGGTATGTTGAAAAGGAGGGTCTCTGAGCAGCTAGTGTGACAGGCTTGGTCACCTAAGGAAGGGGGAGAGGAAGCTGGAGTGGGGGTTTCTGGAAGGAAAGATGAGTACCAAGATAAACAACAAGTGAAGGAATGAGAGACTATATAAGGGGAGGGGAGAGAGAGGACAGGAGGGGAGGGGAGAGGAGGGGTAGGGAAAAACATCAAGTCACTTTCTTTCCCTTCCATTCTGTAAAATGAACAAGAACTCTTGACATTTTGTCTCATTCTTTAGCACTTTTTCATCTTGGGAAAGCCCCTTACCATAATGTCTGAGAATTTGATGCTACCTTGAGATCCTGATAAAAGGAGAGGACTTAGAGGAATCCTACCGTTACATACAGATGACAAATCCTCCGGGATCTTACGTTTCTCACCTGTCTGGAGGAGACACAGACTATGTTCCAGGGAAAATTAAAGATAGACTCTCGCCATCTGCTCTCCCTCACCCCTATGGAGGGTCCAGACCACAATGCCATGGACCAGGGTTGGGGGAGAATACCCCTGTTTAAAATAAGCAATGGTCAAGATATTTGGGGACCTTTTTCCTAGGACCAAGCTCAAAGTGGGAGGTGGTAGCCCTGGGTTATTAGCAGACAAGTCTCTGAACTATACATACCCAGGGTATTACTCACATGTAGCTACATCCCACTGATGCTGATGTGAGCCAACTCCACACCTAGGCCAAACACAAAGCAAACCAAGGCTGTCTGTAAGATGAATCGTCTTTGTTTCTGCTTGAGGGAGTGAGTGGACAGAGGATCAGACACTCTGATGACCAAATCTGTGGGAGGGAGCGGAGAGGCCTCAGTAGGGAGTTTCCAGGGTGTGCCCTGGAAGGGCTTCTGTGCTTCAGCTCTAAAAAGGTATGTTTCCAAGAGAAAATGACACAACCCAGAAAGTTAGTCATTGATGCAGCGGTCTGAATCTACAGTAAGGAAAAGATTGAAGCTGATGTGATTTTTATCTGATATTATAGCTACTGAAGTTGAGAAGTAATTATGTATCTAATATTACATCCATTTGAGATTCACTATTTTTTTTTTTAATGATTCTTAGTTAATTAATCTTCCCTACCTTCTCCCCTCACAACCTCTGTTCCCAGCCTGGGCAAATAGTTGCATAATGGATGGGGGTACTCTGAAAATGTCAGAGTTAAGAATCAGAAAGGTTTGATTGAACTCAGGCTCAACCTTAGGCACTCAGAAAGCCAACAATAAGAATACTAAGAGCTGGGTAGTGGTGGTGCAGGCCTTTAATCCTAGCACTCGGGAGGCAGAGGCTGGCGGATCTCTGTGAGTTCAAGGCTAGCCTGGTCTATAGAGTGAGCTCCAAGACAACCAGAGTTACAACAGAGAAACTCTGACTTGGAAACAAAAACAAACGAAAAATACTAACTAAGGGCATGGGGTAGAGCTAGAACGAGAGTGCTCAGGGAGCATGTTCACAGCCTGGGGTTTGAGCCTTGACACCACAGCAGTCAGAACACCTAGTATCTGTTGAAAATTTAGTACTAGGTACCGTAGACTGAAGGTTTCTCACTTCTAGTCTCTGAATCCCCATGGAAACTCTGTGGGGTATGAATCACTGTACATCCATCTCTCCGATGAGGACACTGAGACTCTCACTGTAGATTCTTAGTTTCATGGCCCCAGCTGGCCCTTTACAGCAGACTGGCCTCTGAGGACACTGGTACCCTTCACTTCTGTCCTCTGGGAGCTTGCAGCAAAGATGGAGATAGCATAGACACCAGAAAGGTGGTGATGACAATTCTGCTACTTCAGCATCACTCCCTCCCTGCATCTCCCACCTCATATCCCAGCAGTGTTGGGCTACCACATATTTCCGGCTTCCTCCCTTCCTATAAGCTCCCAAGGACCAAGTAACCAAAAAAGCATCAGAAAAGCAATAACAAATCTCTGCCCTTCCCTCCTCGGCAGAACCCAGCAGCCCCAGAGTGTTAGAGAGAATTACAAAAGCGAGGAAGCCACACCCACTGCCTCTGCCCTTCAACTGGAAATACATCTCAGGAGAGATGCCAAGTGCGGGTCACAGTGGCTGTGGCCACCATCCCCACCTTATAGCTCCCAGGAAACCTGAGCTCTAAGAGGCAGATTGCTGACTCACTGCACGGCAGGAGGATCTTTAAGGGATTGCTCTTGAATATTTGATAGAAACAATAGAGTTGTGAAGATCGAATAAGATCACCTACACAAAACCACCACACAATAAGAGAAACTACATTTTATTAATACTAGGTTAAGAGAGAAGAGAAAGAAGAGCTCTGAGGGAGATGAAACAAGAAGTGAAGGCCATAAGTGTTTGCTGTGGGATAGACATGGTAATGATCAATTCATTTATATAATTAATTTATTCCAACAGTCTAACAAATATTTACTGAGCATCTACTATGCTCCAGAAATCGTGCTTAAGCACTGAGCAGAGAAGTGACATAATGAAGAGCCCTCTCATGGCAGGGCAGCCAGATAGTAAATAAACTCAACAGATATGTTAGTATGTAAGGATATAGTGTACATTCTCTGTGTTACATGGGAAAGAAAATGGGCCTTGTGAGGAGAACAAAGAGTGACTTATGATAGGTCAGTGACCAGAGAGGTTAAGGAACACATCACTGGGCAGGTGGCTTCAGCAGAGAAACTCAGGCGGTGATCAGAAGCCAGTGAAGCAAAGAGCTAGAATTTCCAGGGCTTAGGGACTTGTACAGACTTGCTAAGTCAAGAGATAGGGCAGAGAAAGTCAAACCATGAGACCCAATGGCTGCTTTGGCAGCCATTTGAAATGGCCCAGCTTTCAAGGCCTAGAGTCATAATGTCTCCACAGAATTCTGACTTGAGCTTTGACCCTGAGGACCAACCCATGTCAGGTTCTATGATCCTAGGGACTTTGTCCTGCCTCTCCTCCAGACCACAGGAACCTACAAAGGCTTTTGATCTCTTCTCAGAGTGAGAGGGCAGACAGAGCAAACTCCACAAGTGAGATGCTGCTTTGTCTAATGACTGTGACTTGTAGAACGATAAACTGAAAAAGACACAATACAAAATGAGTGCCTATCACATCCCCAGAGACCCCTCCAGGTCTCAAGGACTTAGCTCAGCACCTAATCTGCATTGGTATTATGCTTGAATTACCGATTCTGACCAATGCTACCCCCTGCTTTATTTCCACGGCCAGTGAGTAATGAGCAGCCATACAGTCACAGGATCCAAATACTTTGAGGAAATATTTAGATGAATGTTCAGATTTCCTTACAATAGTCACTTTCCAGATTATTTCCAAATCTAGATTTTTTTTTTTTTATAAGCAACTTGGAGGCAAATTTTCTCTTACTCATTTTGTAAATCTTGGATTCTGAAGCTTCACGATCCTTAGAATCACCAAGGAAAAGGTCAAATGATTGAGCAATGCAAACTCTTATGAACAGGCAGGAAAACCTAACAGACAGCAGGGTGGTAAAAGATAGATGACTCACTAGGGAGGGAGTAACTGAACATGCTCATTTAGAAGGATGTACAAATTATGGGGAGCATCGGGGCTGCAGACAGAATCCATATCACAATCTTTAGCGTTGGATCTCCTGAACACATTTCATTGGTGGGTAACCCCAGTGCTACTACAGTGAGATGCAGGGTGAAGACAAGAGAACCCACAGAAGCTCATGGGCTAGCTAGCCAAGTGTGCACAACAGCAGCAAACACCAAAAACACCCTGTTTCAATCAAGGTGAAAGGCAAGGACTGACACTTGAGGTTGTCTTCTGGCCTCCAAACACACCATGGCATGTATACCAGCATTCATGCACATGAACACACACATCACACATATATCATACATACACATGCATCATACACATGCATGTGCAGACACACACACACACACACACACACACACACACACACACACACACACACACGATACAGAATAGTCAGAATGAAATGTAAAACATCCTGTTCTAGCCCCATCATTCCCAATCTCCATTTGGAGAAAACCATGAAGATGGCTCTTTACATGTTTCTATGACTACATACATCAATGGCTCACAGGACCTCTGGGTTTCACATCTAACGAAACAACCAGTTATGGATGGAAAATACTTTTTACTTGCTTAAAAGATACTGGGCATATATAAACATTTTTTTTTACCAGTTTTAGCATTATTCTCTAAACAAAACTATAAAACTATATAGTATTCACATCTCAGGTATTATAAATAAGCTAGAGATAATTTAAATGGGAAATGCCTGTGGGTTACATACATTTAAATTCTCCATTTGATGTGAGTAACTTGAGCATACAAAGAATTCGATATCTGAAGAGGGTCCTGAAACCAGTCCTCAGGGACATCACCTATCACAGTCTTTACAATCGCTGTGCAGAATGGAAGTCCATGCCGAGAAGTCCTGAGATGGGTCTGAACAGAGAGAAGAGCAGAGACAGGAGGCAGGGACAGGCCCTTGCCAGTAAGTGACAAGAATTTCTATCTCTGTATTTATCACATCTTTAGTAGGACAAACCATGCTAAACAGCTATCGCTGTGTGCTAGTCATCAAGTCTCAGATGCTAGGAGATTCATATCCACTGCTCTTTAAACATCCACACCCCTTCAAAGTAGGGACTGGTATTGTGCCTATGCCATACAGGACAACATAGAGATTAGCCATGGAGATTAAAAATTGGCTAGAGGTTGTGCCGTTAATACACGATGGCAACATTGAGTCTCAGATTAGTATTTTTAAACCTTATATTTTGTCTTTTTGTTCTAGAAGTACGTCAAGAATTCTGAGGCATATGTTGCAAATATGGCCCTTCATTTTGGTCCCCAAAGACTTTAAAATAGAAGCATGGCAATTCCAAGCCACCACCTGCCTGTTTTGTTTTTTAGCTTCACGGGACCACAGTTCTTTGCATCCTACAAACACGAGTCTTTACAACACCATTTATATTTTCCCCCATTGCTGGCGATCCTCTGTGGAGGATGTCTGCACAGTTAGGAAGCATCAGGCCAGCTGTGGCAGCACTGGGGTGGGAAAGGTGAGCTGAGCTGAGCTGGTCACAGCCAGCATGAGTATGAGGAGGTAACATGTTGGCCAAATGCAGTTACTAGGAGCTATCCTCATTAGAATACTGTAATTGGTTCCCGCAGGGCACTGGAGGCTAGTGTGCGGTGCAGAAAGGGAGGAGTTGCGGGGGACGGAGCACTGTATAGCTTCTGATTTCTCTTTTAGTTTTTCTCCTTTAAGAAGGAGCTTTAACCAGCCTGGGCTCACAGTGGGGCTGGCAAAGGCAGCCTCAATGCATGACAGAGTTGGAATCTTCCACAGCCTGCCTCTGCCTGCCATCCATCCATCCCCTCTGCTTCCCCCTTAGAGCTCTCTCTCTCTCCCCTCCACCTGTCTTCGGGAGCCTGGGGGCTGCATCTGAATCCTTCTGCCAGAGATGAGAGCTACTGATTAGCAGATCTGGAGAGCTATGTTGGTGCTTAGAGAGACACTTTCTTACATGCTGAACAAGGCAAATGGGATTTTTAAAAAAGGACCTGAATAACAATAACAATAACAAATAACAATAAGAGAGGAGCCAAAGACATAAGAGCAGCCTCACCCTGCCTCCACCAGACACCATACTCTGTCATCCACACATGAAGCAGAACAGTGTTATCATGGGTATCTCATGCTTAAGTGACACAAATAGGGTAGACAAGCCCTCACCCCTCTGAGTTGAATGGGTTCATAGGTTAAATGACTTTAACTCTGAGTTCACAGGGTAAAACAAACTATGCTTTCCTAATACAAAATTCACTCAACACTCCCAGTTTGCTCACTCCTGTCTACCTGCGAACTTGAAGGTGGGACAGGCATATGAGTTACGTATTCACCCTTTCTGAGAAGCTGGAGGTAGTCTACATGCTGACCTGGGTGTGGCTGCATGGTTTCACACACAATAAGTCTGTGGTGCCATACACTGTAGATGAATGTGAATGTTATTTTGGGTATAGCTCAGTTTTTTAAAGTTTCAAAACAAGGCTTTTAAAATGCTATTTATTGGGCAATATTTTCCTCAAAACTTTCTATATTTACAGATAATTAACTGGCCTCTGTATTTACACAGTCAAATACTACGCTGATTTATTAGGGGTCAATGGAATCTTTTATTAATACAAAATTAGGATACAAAGATGACTTAAAGCCCGTTTTGATCCCTGTGACCTCTTACAACAGATTATCAGAAATAGAATTGTGACCAGCTTCTTTTTTGTCTCTCAGTCACCCCCAGATGCTCCGAGGTCAGGAAAGCTCCTGGGGCTTTCCAAAGCTGAAGCCACACTGCTACTTAGCACACTAGTCTCGGGTCGGTACGGACATGTTAGCATTCCATCTCAGCCTGGTTGGAGTTGAAGTACGTCTGCCTCCTGAGCACACGGCAGGCTTCCCCAGGTGAACTATCAAACCTTGCAGCGCCCACCATTCCCCTCAAGGTGCATATGCTAGAGTCGTTTTTTTCTTACGAGACAGACTTCCATACTGCTGAAATAAATGTTTACGGGAGAATAAAGGGGCGCTCTCAAAGACAGGTGGCTCTGGTAATACAAGATGATAAGTCATTAGCCGGATTAAATGGATTCCTTCCACGTCCCCACTATCCAGATTGTGATATTCACCCGGCACTACATGCTGCCAAACATCTTCTAAAAATTGGTTTGACTGAAAATTAACCCTGGGCCATATGGAAAGTGAGAGGTAGTCTGGCTTGGCTCAGATAGGTAAAGCCGTTCTCCTTGTCTGACTTCTCTTCTGCTTGACATGAAGAATCCCATGGAGAAGAAAGACGAAAAGAGGGAACAGCGCAGAAAGAGGGAAGAGAAAAGAAAGGGGTCCAGGAATAAAGGAAGGGTCTTACAAAAAAAAAAAAAAAAAGAAGGAGATTAATGGAAAAAGAATACTTAATAAAGCTCTCTTTGGGTGCTCTCTCTGTCTCTCTCTTATTCTCTCTCTCTCTTTTGAGGCTGCTGTATTAAATTAAAGTCATACATAGGTTTCAAAGGAAATCACATTTCTGCAGTCTGGCGAGCCCACCTGACAACGCACGCTAACAGAATTGTAAATGTAAAGGGTGATGCCTGTCAGCACTGACAGTTCTAAATGGCCTTTTAGTTCAGTACGCAGAACTGTCATAAAAAAACATAAAAATGCATATGCAGACAGCTGAAACTGCTATGCACATCATTATCTGCAAATGGTATAAGTATCCTGAACAAAAGGCCTTCCCGTTTAAGGACATGCATAAGACATTTCTCTGCCTCCAGCTTTAAAACAAAGTGCTGTCAAGTAAACAAGGCTCCCCGAGCCAGAACTGAGGTCTCACTGTCAATCAGTGGGGTGCTACATCTGTACATATTTTTCTGACCCTGCATATGAGAAGAGCATCCTTAACAGATGTGTATTTAACTTCTGGCAGCTACATCTGTTTCCCTGCTTCTCCCTTCTTATTTTGTTATCATTGTTCTCACAGACCCCAACAGAGGGGTGTTTCATTGTGTACTGATTCATTTAACCCTCTCTTTGCTTTGCCCCTCCCCTCTCCAACCCCAGATTCTTTACCCCTCAGGGAATTTCCCCCCCTCCCTCTTCTTTTTCTCTTTGTAATTCAGAAAGGCCAGAGGAGTGTGCATTTGGGGCTAGAGCCATCAAACTGGTAGAGGTATTTGTCTATCCTCCCCAGAGCAAGGATACTGACTGCTGACAAAGATGGCAAGAATCTTGAGAATATGGGCCATTTCTCTAATGGAATATTTCTGAAACTGGGATGCACACTGGAATCGCACAAAGAATTTAAGATTCTCCGTCAGGGGAATCATCAAGAATGATCTTCAGAATGGAACTTAGGGCTCTAACAAACGTCCCAGCTGTTGCCCCATTTACATTCCTGGGGACCTGGGGACTTTACGCCATAGCAGCCATGCTGCAAAAGGCTGAAAACGTAGATGCGAAAAACAAGAGGAACCCCCCCAACTTAAAACAGGTCACATTCTACTGAAAGAGGCAGGCCAAATAAGCATCTAAACAAGTGCATGGCTGATTGTCACCGACAGGGCAAGTGTCTGGAGGAAAGAAAGCCTGAGGGGGTAGTGGAACAGAGAACAACTGTACCCAGAGTGGACAGTTCATGAGTGGGAATCAGGACAGCCTTCCCTGGGGAGTTGCCCTTTCATCTGACAGCTGAATGATGGAGAAGCAGCCACGAGGAGACCTATTAAGAGCTTCACCTTTTGTGACTTTCTAGGCAGACTGGAAATTATCATCATAAACTTAGAAATGACGAGAGTAATGCTTCTAGAAACAGTGACTTGTTCCCAGTTTCACAGCAAGTTCAGTAGCCAAACCATATGTAAGATGGCAACTCCAAAATTCCCTTCTATTCCACACCTAATCAAACACAGCCAAAAATTAATGTGAAATACAGTCTCCTCTCTCTACCACCTAAGACACAGCCACCACTACCTACTCAATTACTAATCTATCCTATCTACCTATCCATCCATCCATCCATCCACCCATCTATCTATCATCTATCCATATCCCTATCTATCTATGTATCATCTATCTACCTATCTACATTTTTATCTATAATTTCTCCACCCCAGCTCAACTTTAACAACATTATTTCTGAATTCCTGGGACTTGGAACAAAACATTAATTTCCATTCCGGTTGTATCTGTGGAAAATCCTAAGACTCTAAGCTTTTTTAGGCCACAATGCACTTCATAACTCCACAGTTCCAGAGTCACTGAGATACACTCTTATCCCTTCCATAAGTTTATGTATTTTGGGTGGAAGCCTGAAGCCTCCAGATGAATTGTAAAGAAAGATAATGATCTTTAATCATGATTTTCCCCCAATGACCAACAACCATTCCGTTGTTAGAGATAAAATTGGAGACCGGGCCTTGGAAGACTACAGAGCCAATTGGTTAAAAATGTGGGTCCTAGTGTCAGAGAGGAACTTATCTTCTGTTAGTTGTCAGTAACAGATAATCTATGAAGCCATGGTTTGCTCAACTTTAAAATGTTAATGATTACAAGTTATGTGAGAGAGCCATTAAGAAATTAAATGAAATAAAGCATGCGTGATACTTAGTGTAGTGTCAGGCATAAAACAGACATTAATAGATGCTATTTGTTGTTATCAGGAGGGTTACTTTTCTTCGTACTTGTAGGGTAAGGCATTGCCATGTGAGAAACTGGACCAATCACCAGTGCTCTAAACATTGTGCTTCCCCTTACCTTCAAAGACATGCAAAGTACAGCCCCTCCCACATTCCACTTGCCCAGAGTCCCCCTGGGACTCTCTCTAAGGAAGGTATCAATTTTTATTCTATGCTTTCCTACTATATTTTCTTCTAATAGAACTCATGTCTCCAGCCATTATCAAAAATAATGTTCTCCTGCACTGTCTCCTGGGGCTTCACTCTTGCTAAGAGCTATTGCTTTTTATTGAATGTACAAGTTTGTTGCTATGGAAAATATATTGTGATTAATGAGACCCTGGGACCAAGGTTACTTGGAACCGGCTTGAACTAGTTAGCAAGATGTCCTTACTTTTTTCAGAGCCAGAGTTGGCTTTGGCAAGGACTTGCACTGTCAAGCCCATTAGCAACTCTTGGTGGAGACTTAGTTTGAACACAGATTACTCTGTGGTGTAGATTTAGAAAAAGGTTTAGAAGCCTTAGGGACCAAATGTGATGAAATGGAGTTACAATTATAGGTAACTGTAGAAAAGAGAGAAAAAATTAACAAGGTAAACAGGTATTTATAAAATTGCCTCTTATCAGTGAGGTCGATTTTATGAGAAATTGGCATAATCATGGCTCTGTGGGAAAATACTCGTGCTTTATACATGCAGATATATACATACATATCAGTTGAATTTTTCTTTATAAAATATGGTGTATTTATATGTTTATACATATATACAATTTAAAGTGACTAGGACTTCAGAATTAATTGATATAATTTTCTTTGCAGAGAGAGCTCTGTAGTAAGTTCCATATTAGTCTGAATTAACAACCTCATAAGATGGGAGACTTACTACCTTCCAAAGTAGACCTACAGGAAAAGTTCTACACCACTGGTTCCCAACCTGTGGTTCACAATCCCTTTGGGGGTCAAATGACCCTTTTAGAGGGGTCACTTAAGACCATCTGAATATCAGATATTCACGTTACAATTCATAGTAGTAGCAAAATTACAATTATGAAGTAGCAACAAAAATAATTTTATGGCTGAAGGTCACAACAACATGAGGAACTGAATGAAAGGGTCACAGCACTGGCAAGGTTGAGAACCACTGCTCTGCACCTCAGAGGTCTGATTCTTGGACCAGTGAGTTGTTTCTATGGGTGAAGGTGCTTATCACCAAGCCTGGCAATCTGATTTTGATAACTCTGGGACCCACAGCTACAACATGGAAGGACAGAACCAACTCCCAAAAGTAGTCCATACATACACATACACATACACACACACACAAAGCAAATAAATGTAAAAAAAAATTGTAAGTGTAAAATCTAAATCTACGTCTTTTTAGAACAATTAAGAACAAGACCCTTCTATTTTTTCCTAGTGAGCCTTGAGGTTGAAAAGAAGCAAAGAAGTAAGGGGGCTTCTTAGTAGTTGGGAAAACAGGATTGCCTTCCAGTGGCATGTACACTGCTTGAGATGGCTATGAAGCCCATAGGCACCGTTAGTATAATAATAATACACAAGGAGAAGTATTAGATGGAACAACTCAGAACCCATCATTACTTTTCTTTGTAACTAAACTTATGAGAAAAGGGGAACTAAGAGTGTGCTAGATGAGAAATCATGAAGGCAAGCTGAAATCTGACATCCTTGCAGAATTTAATTACACTACTCGTAATAGTGATGTAATCCAGACAGACCTCAGATTCTACGCAGCCTGGTATTGGGTGTTAGAAAAAAATATTATTTCAGAAATCCTGACAAACTATGTAAACTTCTTACTGTGGGCTTCCTTAAAAAGTGTGGTGTATAGAACACTTCTGTGTAGCTAATCTCTTCCCTTTCAAAATATCTGGCTTAGGGAGGCTTGCTAACATTGATCCTGCTTGCTGATGCCTTACGATCTTGCTCCCTCCATGATTCTTTCTCAGTGCTATGTTGCTCTTTCCCCAAATATCTTTCGTCTTTTCGCAGCCATGCTGCTGCTCTTAAATGGGAGGTGGCTGCTGAGCTTTGTGCCCACAGCCATATTCACAGCAGCTAGACGGCTGGAAAGCTGCCTGACACCTGTATTGTCCTGCTCCTTACTAAGAAAAGCGATAGAGCATCCTGAATCCTCCATCTTTTCTTATAATGAACTTTTTTATTTATTAGTTTTATTCCTTAAAATTACTACATCATTAAAAGAAATCAGCTCTGTTATATAGTATATCAATTGTCTCCTTGGGATGTTGCCTGAAAAATTTTAAATCGAATGATTGTATACTTGCTCAATAAAAGCTTTTCTGTGAAACTGAGGTGATGGTAGCGCCAAGCGGTGTGCAGTGGAAGCAGTCCAGTGAGTTTCCTTTTTTTCCCCCCATTTGAGTAGCACTGGGACCCACAAAATGGCTGACAGTGTGATTTTTCACAACTGGTGTAGGTGGGTATTGGGACTTACCAAAAGCAAGACAGAATTCAGCTTCATGACTCCTGATTCATTCAAAGCCATTGATTAGTCAACAAATTTAAAGCACATCAAAATTCATATTTGATGTGGAGTCCGCCAAATTCCTCAAAAGAAATTCTGGAAAAATCTTTACTTTAAATCAAATTTACCTACATCATTATGATAATCTCTCTCCCTCTCTCCCTGCCCTCCTCCCCTCCTTCCCTCCCCATCCCCCTCATTTACAAATGAACATATAGGCTAGTTACTAGTCACATCTGTTTCATTCCTGGTACTCCCTGCATTGGCTATTATATACCACAACATTCTTTGCTCAGGCTCCAAAGCTTCGCTAGACACTCAGTCTATCCTAGAATTTTGGTCAAGTGCAATAAAATTAACTTCCTCTCTAGGGTTCCCAGAATTTATTGTTAAAAAAGAATCATAGAACTTTTTATTTGCCTCCAGCATGCTGGCATGGGTTTCCTTCCTGAGACAGTCTCAAAGATTACAAACAGCTTTACTTAACAACGTAATGTGGGATCCATATCCGCACCCACACTTGAGTTCTCCCCCTCTTCCCTCCCACAGTGGCCTGAGAAGAAAAAAATTCTCTCCTCACTCACAAATTTTAGCTCTTCCTTTGAGCTTCTTTCTACTCACTAAGCTAAAGCACTTCCCTCCCTTTTTTTCCACTTCATACCCTAAGGTGTGGCTGAAGACCTGCCTTCCTCTTCACTACAGAGGATGCTTCCAGATGCACTGGCCACACAGATGGCCCTATGCAGTTCAGGATGGAAGCAGGTGATCCAGAGACAAGGATGTTGTTTTGAGTGAGTGTTTAAGTCTCAGCCTTGCTATTAATGCAGTGCATTGACCCTTGTGTGTCTACTGAACCATTTAACACTAGTACTCATCTCAAAATTAAAGCTCCTTCTCTTTTTCCCATGGGAAGAAAATTAACAGAAGAAATAGGCAAGAAGGAAATGTAGAATTCTTTTTAATGTACGTCTAATTCAACCTCACAGTTCCTGCACTGGGCATTCCTGCTGGCTTTTCACCATCCTTGTGGCTTCATTCTGGTGTTTCTGTCTCATTTTTGATGTGCAAACAGTTTCAAGCCTCAGTCAGCTCCCACTCTTGGGCAGGCACTTTCCCAGTTACCAGTCCCTCATCCAAACACATTGCCTTATACGTTCTCAGCATGGTGATTACTGACTAATTGGGAAAACAATCCAAATTCGTGAGGAAATGAGTTATAATGGTTCACTTTCCAGGCAGCAAACAGCAATGCTTGGACCACCTTGGAAGTTATGTTCTTGAAAATTAACCAGAATTAACAAATGTACACTTACAATGTCAAGGTCTTCTAACAAAGAGGACAGTGAGGGAAGTGCCATCCGATGAGTACAGACCCGCATACAACTGCTCACATACGTGCTTTGTAAGATAAAGATCCTTCACGGCATCTATGTGCAGACCATAGTCACCTAGACTTAAAATACCACCTCACAATGCCATCGTGTATAAACATTACAATATGCTATGCAAACAGTTACAAATCATTTTATAAGGCATTTTATAAAATATCTTGTCAGTGTTAAAGGCAAAGTCTTCCTTTAGCTTTTTAACTATGCAAGATTATAGATGTTTCTAAAATTGGCGTTACAACTTTTCAAACCTTTTTTGCTAAGCTTGGTTCAGATACGTATTGAGGGTGTGTGTGTGTGTGTGTGTGTGTGTTTCCTCATACAATGTTTAAAAAAATACAAAGCAGAATTTTTGTTCAGCACATATTTATTTCTAGAAAATTTCCATAATCCATACTTCTCTCTATTGTGTGTCCCTGAGACATCTGTATATTAACATAAGAACACAAAGCTTCGAGTCAGGTGCCAAGTCTACAAAGACATGCATTACAAATGAAGACTGCTCCGGCTCACACATACGCTGGTTCTATCAAATGGTCTCCTTAGCCTTCTCTCTGAACCCCAGTTCCTTCAGTATAATGAAGATTTACTTTCTCTTGTCTGCCAACATTATAGAAATGATGTGGTCGGGCACAATCATGTACATGAATGGAATTCATACACTGTAAAGTACACTACAGATGTATCGTGCTATAAAGTAGCAGGCCTTGGCTAGGGTAAGACAATCCTCCTTCTGCATATATCTTACCACTATCTGCCAACCGAAAATAGAAAAGACAAAGGGTCACTGACCTTGGTCGTTAACAACCTATATGGATTCTGTTTATATTGGGTTGCCTACCATTCTTCAGTTTGAAAATTATGCAACAGAGTTGCTTAACAGCCCCTTCATCTTCCCCTGAATCACATCTAGGACTTCTCACCATTCCCCCATTAAAGTATCTATTTGTCTCTGATCATTCTGCAGACCCCGTATTCGTATGTAGTGCTGCACATAATGTATGCTACGTACATAATGTGTACTTACACGCTAGCAGAGAGCTAAGGCCAGATGTACCAAATAGCTCTGTAGCAGACAGAAAAAGCCATATTATTTTAATTACATAAAACAAACAAGTGTATCGGGGGTACTCTGTGTGTGAGTCTTTACATAGGTATAGAACACAAACAGAAGGGTACATCAGCTGCCATCTTGGAGTCCTTTCACCAAAACAATGGCTCTGAACCTGCCTTAAGGGGTTGAGAAGGTATATAGAGACACAGAGACCCCAAAACCGATGATTCCATTGCAATTGGTAAGCATGATATATGGAGACTCTTTAGTGCCAGAAAGTCCCCTTCCTTTGAGTTCTGATGAGTATCAGTAATAAGGAGATGACCACAGGGATGAAGGTTGAAGTGGGACTTGTCTTAGACACAACTGAGTATTAGCTTGTGAGGATCCATGAATTCTTTTTTTTTTTTTTTTTTTTTATTGTTGCTGTTGTTTGTTTTGTTTTGTTTTTAATCCAGACCTTCACTGCTGGAATTACAAGTAAACCTTCTATTAAATACACTGCTGGGGATTAAAAGCATGGTCCTCGTGTGTAAAGACAGGGGTCTAAGCGACACTGTAAGAGCAAGCGACTGCATTCCCAAACACTCCTCAACAGAAAGTGATAAAATCTAATGCCATGGAACACTATGCAGCCCTAAAAAGAATAAGCCAGGTCCTCAAACTCTAACCTGACAGGAACACAAAATAAAATACATTTACAAGTGAAAAAACAAAACAAGTTACAGGATGATATGTATGGTCCATTTTTAAATGAGTTCTCAGCCCCAAGAGGGATTAACGCAAATTGTGATTCTCAATAAACAGTTCCTGAATTCATGGTGCAAATTCGAAACAGACAAGCAGCAAACATTTCCATGAGCCTTGGGAGTAAGAAGAGATAAGAGAAAAGAATGCTTTCCCTTTCTACTTCAGCACCTTTTTCAATATTTAAATGTTTATAAGCACAATATTAAGAGTTTTGTAAAGAGAAGAAATTGCTCACCAGCCACGCCCTCTTCCCCCACACTCATTGCCTTCCAGCCCAAATGTGCATCTAAAATGACTGCAGTGATCCTGGCTGAGTTTCTCTGCAGATCAAAAACACCCTGCATCTTTTCCATTCAGCATTCCACGAGAGTGCCACAGAGCCAAGTCCAGTGTGTGGGAAAGTGCACTGTGTGTGTGTGTGTGTGTGTGTGTGCGTGTGTGTAGTTGGTTATAGTTACAAGGGACCCTCCCTTTGGTAACAATTTAACACCCACACGCATCCTCAGGAAGGTCAAAAGGGAAAAACTAGAGTAAAAAAAAAATGCTTTAGAAATGTGAAGCAGACCCCACTTCCAAAATTCTTTTCCCTCGCATTCGAAAATGACATCAGGCATGTTTCCATGAGTTTCTGCTGTTTTTAATAAAACAAGGGGTGATTCTGTTCATAGAAAAAGCAGGATGCTGGCAGCCTAAATCTCATCAGAAATAAGGCACCGCACAGGGGAATAGCACTGAGAGGACAGCATCAGCATAAAAGTCATCGTGTTTGATTTTATGTCCTTGTCAGAATTCACGCAGGAATCCTGTGGCCATTTTGAAATGTTAGAGACCTAGGGAAAAACAATCAAGTGATTTCCATATTTATGGAAAATTGGCACTTCCGCGGTGATTAGAAAAAAAACGAAAATTCCATTCACAAAAGAGAAAAGTAGATAATTTCCTGTAATTTTATATTTAAAATTTCAACTTGAAGCCTCAGTGCACTTAAGTGGCAAAGCAGAAAACTCCAGTAACCACCGTGTTTTATGATGTTCCGAGAGGAAGGAAAAGCTTGGGTAACTCATGACAATATTTAGGGGCATTTTTGTCTGTGCTATGGCCCAGTGCTTCCAATCAGCCTTTTTTGATCGATCTTTCTTTCTCTGGAGGAATGAATGAGTCAGTAAAATATGATACAGTCTTATCAACTAGACATCTCAGCTTCAGAATCCTTGGGAAGCCATGATTGTAACAGCTTTATTCTTAAAGCCATGTAACCTCAAGGATGTCACTAGAACTTTCTATGCCATTCTATTGTCATCTGCTAAAACATGAATAAAAATACCTGCCTCTCTGATAGATCTGTAATAAGGATAAATGAAAGGGTATGCAATGAGGCATGTTGAAAGTTAAGGGGCCATGCACAGAAGCAGAATAAAAATAAAGCCACTGGAGCTAGGGAGATGGCTCAGCAGGTAGGGGCAACTACTGCTCTTACATGGGACCCATGTTCAGCTCCGAGCATTTACACAGCAGCTTACAAATATCCAAAATTCCAGCTCCAGGGATCTGAACCTCCTGGGATGCCCTGCAAAGTCCACAGAGCAATAGTCATGGTGATTACAGACTGGCTCCTTACCCTATAATCAGAAGTGCCCACTGGGCTAAAGAGTATTCTCTAAAAGACTAAAATACCCTGTTGTGAAACTGAAGTCTTAGGATAAAATATAACACAAAACTAAAAGTATGCACAAGACTCTTTCAACCTCACACATGAATTCTACGTTAGGAAAAAAGAAAGAAAGAAAAAGAAAGCACACATGTTTGGGGGAAATAGTTAATGTCACTGGAGGAAAGAAGAAACAAACAAGGTCAAAAAAGAGATGGATCCTATCCACAAGCTCTTCATGTCGTAAACAACTCTTACTGCACAAAAGTCAAGGAACACACTTTCCATGTAAGTACTGGGTGGGGCCCCGAGGTCCTTACTCAGATAGAAAGCTATTTGCTGTTTTACAAAATCTTCCAGGCAAAAGTACATGCTCCAGTCAACTTTGCTTAGCACAAAGTACAACTGACAAGTATTTATTGCGGAGAAGCTAAATAACTGAGACAGCGTTCAGGATATGTAAAACACAGACCCGGAAAGCCTGTGGTATGGATAGACTAGTCTTCTATAGACATGCAAACGAATGGCTAAAGTGAGCCAAGTTAGCCATGTCCAAGGTATATGCTTCTAAGCAACATGTTAAGTGAAGTCACATTGGCACCCAGGCCATTCTCCAGATCACCATTATCCACCCTATGTGAACATACTCTGAATCCTTCCATCTTATTCTCCCACTCAAGTTGCACTCAGCTTCCCTCCAGTCTGCACATGAACTGCGTTCCTTTCTCTCCATGGCTTTACCAACCTTGTCCTTTCTTCTTTGAGCAGGCCCAGTTACATATCATCCCTTCCCCTAACCCTGCACATGACCATCTTGGAGCTACACACTAGATCTCCAAGTAAAAACTGTTTTGCCTCTGTATGTGTGTGTGTGTGTGCGTATACATGTGTGTGTGTATGTGTGTTGTATGTGTATATATGTTGTTTGATTCCCAAAAGGTTTTCCTCAATCTTGCTTGTTCCTTAATGCTTCCAGATCCTTCCCTCCCTGGTGATGCATCTCTCCATACTGGAATTTCCTCATTTGTCTGACCTCATTCTATTCTGGAAGCTCTCTGAGAGCTCAGCTACACCATACACAAAGGTAAATATTTTATATGCATTATTTAATTTGGCATTAATAGCACTCTGAGAGGCTCTCGTTTTATTATTCCCATTTGTGAAGAAGAGGTAACTGTGGTCAAAGAGGGTAACTATTCCATGATTACATCTCCAGGACACAGGTCAGGACTGTTAATTGTGGAGACCTGAAGGTACTTCATCTGGTTCAAGCTGGAAAGATTGAGTGTTTACAGATCCCTGAAGTTCCCAGAGAGCCAGAGGGCTGGGCTTGGGTACTAGATAGCACACATATCCAGGAGGAAGGCGCATCACACCACTGGCTTCACAGCCCTGGTGATACTGGAGCCTGAGCCTACAAATAACACCACAGATATCTGCGGTTGGTGGAAGCTTCCATCACAGTAGAGACCCTCTATCTCTACCTAAGCTATCACCTCCAAATGCCATTGCTGCTTCAAAGACTTGCAAGGATGGCCCAGGTTCAAAAGGCTCTAGACAGTGCTACTTTTAGCTGCCAGCCCTTATAACTGAAAAAGTCCCAACAGGAAGGTTTTTGGTTTGATTGTTGTTGTTTTTGGTTTGTTTTGCAATGGACACTGAGCACACTGTCTGACATGGCACTCGTTGACTTTATACAGAGCATGAACCAGCCAGAATTCAGCCCCTGCTGAATTCAACATCCATGTATTGAATTGCTGTACTACCCCATCTTGGAAGCAGTTTGGAAAGACCCAATGTGCTCTAGCTTCTCCGGCCCACAGTTCTCGAAATGTATGATCCTGCCAGGTTCATTAGCACAAGAGCACATGCCTTAGATCTCCGGACTCCTCATAGTCTTTTGTCTGCTTTGAGGATGAACATAAAAATTTCTAGGAAGGGATATGGTTCAAGTAGATAGAAGCATGCCCCTGGCCTTGAGGAGCCACAAATAGATTTAAAATGCAAGAGAGAAGGGTTTAGATAATATGGTTTGAGTGAAAACGATCAAAGATCAATTATAGAGGTTCATTGATGAGACATCTAACATATATGAACTCTGATTTTCTCAGTACATTTTCAGGGAAATGCTGTTGTCCCACTTTAAGAGGGGAAAGCTATGGCTCCCAGATAAGAAGAACTGAACAGAGAGCGTCAACCATAGCAAGAAGTGGGGTCCAGGCTTGGAAGGTAGCTCTCTCTGCTCCTTAGTCCACTTTCTCACATGTCAATAATGACAATCAACTTGTATAGCTTCAAATTTCAACTTGCAGGCTCTAAGACCTCAATTGCAGAATCTATAAACTGAGAGATGTTTGCATCTATCAGATGGACCTATCAAGACAATCAAATGAGATAATCTTAATGTAGCGCATGTGGCCCATAACCAGTGCCAAAGGCAATGTTAGCTGCTGGCTTTGTTAATGTTGCTACACCATTATCACCCCTGTTATTTTTACTCTGAATCGCTGCTTCTCAAGAGAATGATAGCCTAAGATGGAAAATTGGACCTTTGATAAAAATGCCAGAAATACTCATTTGCACATAACAGCCATGGTGCTGTGAGCTCCTTTCCCTTGCTGGAATGCAGGGTTCCAGGTGAAGCAGAGAGTCGTGGGTGATAAGACAACAGATAATGCAGAGGGGCACTGCACAGAAAGCTTTGAATTCCCTGGGAGATGGGCTCGATCTGGCCCTGGCAGAGACCCGCCTTGGGGATGGAAGTCACAGATGACTCCCAGCCGCTGTGCTTCCCCATTCTCGCCCCGACACAAAAGGCAAAGATGACTGACACCTCAAACAGCTCTGGAGAGTCTAACAACAATTTTCAACTTCAAACAGGCCACACATAAAAGTTGAAGCCTTTTGCTACAAACTCAACCACTGGGAAATCACTGCCTGGCTGACATTAATTCCCTAGTCACTGTGAAGCTGCCACTGAAAAATGCAACTTATTTCATTCCAAGTCCTTTAACATTTCAATCTAGGGCATGGAAACACGGAGCAAATCCAGGTCAGGTCCTGCTTTAATCCCCAAACTGAGTATCAATGCCAACTCCATGAGGAATTTAAGGCCAGAGGTGAGGCCAGTGAGAGGTGAAGGGCAAGAAGAGCTCCTTACATCTTACTAGAATTTCGACACTTTACATAGTATTGGTACATGATTTGGACCGTGATTATTACTGGTGCTTTTTTTCCTGTTAAGATTTGAGTCATACATCACATTCACATAACACTTTAGAGACCATATAGAGGGGCTCTGTGTGCTTTCTTCTTTGCTCTGTAATTACTGGACAAATTGAGTTTGGGAATGATGAAGTGCAGAATAGTGAGTACTCCTGAGGTCATTTCCATTTTGTCCTTTCTGGAGATGTATGTCCTTTCTGGAGGACATGTCCTCCAGGAAGGATATGTCCTTTCTGGAGAAAGCATTAATCACATTGCCGGACAATGGGACCCCAGATCCAATGCTCCTACAAGCAACCTAATAAAACTCATTGGAACGCACACACACAGACAGACAGACACACACACACACACACACACACACACACAATGTAAAAACGAAGTTCCAGTTAGAAAAAGGAAGAGTAGGAGGGCTCAAGGGGGTGAGAGCAAGAAAGGGAGTTGAACATGATCACAATACATTGCATACATGTATGAAAATGTCATAATGGAGCCCATTATTAATAATCACAAGTGATTAGTACATGGTAATACAAGACTTTACAAAATTTGAAACAGTTTCCAGATCACTGAACTTTTGGACATAAAACTGGAAAAATATTCTTCAAGCTTCAGTTATTGCAATGGCGTGTGACATGGGAACTGGGAGAGAGGCAAATTCTAATTTCAAAAGATGTTTTCCTCTGGTGGGTAAGTGACTGGCCACTGGGATAACCACACATAGCTGAGACCAGGTAAGGCACTGTTAAAGCACAGGCTTGGAGAGAGACGCCCCTGCTCAAGGTTTCAAAGTGGCACAGAAAACTTCGAGGCATATATGGAACATAGTTTTGTTTTGTTTTTTATGGTTGGAGATGAATATGAAACAAATCTACTGTTTTAACAAAATTCAAACATGTTCCCTCTAACCTTAGTCGCCATTAATTTAAAAAAAATGATTCTAAAGTCCATTTTAAACTCCCTTCAGAAATCTCCATGTGGTCACCAGTTTTCCAGAGCAGTAAGAGTGTGGCTTCAGACACTTACATGAGAATGACATCACTCACGTCAGCTTGAGAGACTGGCTCATTTTATAACATGGACACATTTCAACATCTATAAAAATAGAGTTTATAGTATTTTAAATGTTTAAAAGTATTTTAAATGTATAGATTTATAAATATATGTACAATCTTTAATTTTATTTATTTATTTCTCTCTCTCTCTCTCTCTCTCTCTCTCTCTCTCTCTCTCTCTCTGTGTGTGCAGATTCTGTTGGCACACATATGAAGGTCAGAGGACAACTTTTGGAAGTCAGTTCTAATCTTCCACTGTGGGTACTAAGGATTGAATTCAGATCCTTGGCTTGGTGGCAAGTGTTTTTACCTGCTGGGCCATCTTGCATGTCCCAGATATACCATTTTTAACCAGTACTGTTTCTCTCCCCCACTCCCCTCTCTCCTTCTCTTCCCAGATTGTCCTTCCTTCTTTTGTTCTGAGGATTGAATGCAGGATCATGTATCACGCTATCTTTCTACCATTGAGCTGTATCTATAAGCCCTAACAAGCACCCTTGATCATATAGGCGCTTTGCGATACAATGATGCCATGCACATCCTTCTGTGTGTCTTCTATGCTCAGATAAACATCCCTGCAGGGTAAATTCCTAGAAATAGCATTTCTCTGGATGACTGATACTTGATACAGTCTGATAAACTCCTTCTTTCAAGGATGACTTCTCAAATTTGAGATCCTAATACATAGATGTGGCAGAGTCCTTCCTGACTTACACTTCTTGTTACTTCCCAGAGATTGGGAGAGAGGGAAAAGGTGGAAGAGAAGAGGGAGAAGGGGGAGGGGGAGAGGAGAGGAGAACAGAGCAGAGGGGAGGGGAGGGAAGGGAAGGGGGAGGGAAAAGGGGAGGGGGAAGAGAGGAGAGGGGAGGAGAGGGGAGGGAGGGGAGAGGGGAGGGGAAGGGGAAGAGAGAAGAGGGGAGGGGAGGGGAGGGGGAAGAGAGGAGAGGGGAGGGGGGAGAGGGAAGAGAGGAGAGGGGAGGGGAGGGGAGGGGAGGCGAGGGGAGAAGAGGAGAGGAGAGGAGAGGAGAGGAGAGGAGAGGAGAGGAGAAGGGAAGGGAGCTGGTTAAAAATGAATAGGCAGAAGCATGCCATGGTAAGGGTGAGGCAAGAAATATACATGATGAAGTTCAGGACACGTGTTATCCTGTGTAAGTTACATTTCATTCCTGAGATGGTGGGAACCTCCTGATCACCCATCTGATGTTTGAAGACACATGCTAATTTCTCCAGGAAAAAGAAGCTTCAGCATTAAGACTTAGGCATCCCTGGGGTCACCCTGAACATCTGGAGGTCAACAAAGACATGAAGCAAGGAGAGCTGCACCCTCTTTGACTATTTTCCAGAAACCCCACTGCCTTTCCTGTCCCCACTAATACCCACTAAAACCCAGCACTCAGTCTGCGTGTTGTGCCAACCAATCCTCCATAAATGTCAGCACCTGCTTAGGGCTCCCACACCAGCCTTTCTTTCCTTTATGGGGCTTTTTCCTGAGTTAAGATCTGAGAAACAGGTGAGTTTCCTGCTTCCCCAAGATCCTTAAATAGGAAACATCAGCCAGAAGCTGTGAGAGGAAACCAGCCAAAGCATGTGCTTGCTGGAAATAAAACTGGTAGGCCCTTCGGGGCAGAGAGAATGGACTCAGGGGCATTTCTTCACCATCTGTTTTAGTCTCCAATGTGTCTTGATGGATGGTTTTCCCTTATAGCCCATTAGTCACCTCATCCCTCTCCCCAAGCTCTGTTTCTTGAAATATGGTTCTCTCATTTGAATAGCAATGACTAAGTGCATTGGAACCTATTTAAAGACATTCTAGAAGCATTAAATTGGGAACATGCAACTCAGTGACGTACCAGTTGCCAAACTATAGTAAGTTGGAGTGATTATACAAGTTAATGCATGAAGCATACATCCAGGAAGGTAGGGAGAAAGCGTAACATTTTCCAGAACAAAGTCAGCCCGGTGGTTTATATTTCAGAAGTGGGTGGAGGTCATTGCCAAGAGAAAGTGAAATAATTGATGAAGTCCCAAAGGGAAACGCCCTTGACCTAGAAGTTACTGCTTCGTGTCTTGAAATACCTTAAGAATCAGTGAGTGCCATACTACAAAGTCAGAAAGTCAACTGTGCCCTCTGCCTTGGATTCAATTCCAAAGCGTGCACATAAACATGTCTGAATGTCCTCTAGAAAAGAAACAACTATAGCTTGAGATTTGGCCCATGCTTTCAAATAGCCTTATTATTCTTGTTATGAAGTGGACACTCAGGCATTTGGCCTGGAACTTTTATCCACACCCAAGTAACAGGGAGATTTATAACTTGTTATCCACATTCTCATAGTTTTCTGGTCCCTTGTAAAGCTACAAGTTAGGATTCATGTTTGCTCTACGAGGAAAAGCAAATATAAGCACTGAGGGAGAGACTTAGCAATCACTCCGCAAATGATGTCACGGGCTGTCAACTATCTCAAAGTACCTTTCAGCTCTCCTGCCTCCCTCCCTCCATTCCCCTCTCATTCCTTTCTTTTCTCTCCCTTTCTTTCTTCCTTCCCTTCTCTCTCCCTCCATCTCTTTCTTCCCCTTTCCATAATTACCCCTTCAAATCCACTGGTATTTTTCTTCCCCTTCTTTTCTCCCTCATCTCCCTCTCTCTCTCCTCTCCCCACCCCTCCTTTCCTTCCTCTGTATTCCTCTCGCTCCCACATCTCAGACAGGATCTCACTATGTAGCTCTCTGGGTGTTAGGATTACTTACTATCTTAAACAAAATATTAGCAGAGAAATAAATGATTGGCTTTTTGTCTCACTCCAGCTGGTCCCTGTCTTGTTTTGGAGATGGTGTTGAAAACCTCCTCAGAAAAAAGGTGTTCTTTGTACTGTGACTGATGCAGATACTTGCAAGTCCTTGCTAAGTCAAAAAAAAAAAAAACTTCTCAACAACCTCAACCATGAAGCATCAAGAGAGATAAAAGTAAAACATATATAGAATTTTTTTTAAAACATTCTCATCAATAATGAAACATTATGTCAACTGGACACAAGCTAGAGTTATCTGAATGGAGGCAGCCTCGAATGAGAAAATGCTTCCATAAGCTCTGGCTGTAGGGCATTTTCTGAATTAGTGATTGATGGGGGAGGGCCCAGCTCACTTTGGGTGGTGCCACCCCTGGGCTGGTGGTCCTGGATCCTATAAGAAAGAAGGCTGAGCAAGTCATGAGAAGCAAACAAGTAGACCCCCCCATAGCCTCTGCATCAGTTCCTGCCCTGAGTTCCTGTCCTGACTTCTTCCCTGAAAGATGAATAGTGCTGTGGAAGTGTTAGCTGAATAAACCCTTTCCTCCCCAAGTTTCTTTGGTCATGGTGTTTCATCACAGGAATAGCAACCCTAACTAAAGCAAGTTGCTTCAGGTACCTCTGATGGGTGCACTGCACTTATGCTGGCTCTAACAACATGTAAGGGGCATGAGTCCTTGCAGAACAGTGCACAGGGTCTGTGGCCACGCCAAGCATTCATTCCTCCATGCACAGAACGGATGTAGAGGCATTAGCACCCTGTTGAGGTCCAGGAATGGGGACTGACTGACTGGCATCCACTGACAATGCCTCCTCCTCTTCGCACTCATCAGGTCAGGATGAACACTGTGTTGGCACAGTCATGCTGGGGAACCTTCTCAATGAGTGACCAACCAGCTGCCCAGCTGCTCCGTGCTCTGCTCCCTTCGCCACACCCACAAGATGTGAGTGAAAGCTCACAAGCCATCTTAGAGCCAGAAGTGAGCAAGGCCTGAAGAGAAGGAGGAAAGAAGACAGAAGGAATGTGGGGGACATTAGGAAGCTGCAGGACCAAACCCAGCTGAGGCCTCTGCACTTTCAGCTACTCCCCTTTTCAGTGTAACCAGTTAGCGAGAGTCTCTATCAATCACTTAACTATAAAAGAACACAGATACAAGCAGTGATACATTGCTTATTCAACAGCATTGAAAGTAAAATATTCTACTCACGTAAATACGCCACTTCGCTGAAACCCGACTCTACATATAAAATCTGCTTACTTAGTCTTTTAACTTTTGTTTTCTGCAGTACTGAGGATTGAATACAGGGCTTTGCATATACTAGGCAAGTGCTCTACCACAGAAGAACATCTCTAAAGGAACTTAAACTATTGGTTATCGTTTGACAGGTCCCTGCATTTCCATGCTGAATTTTCATCTCTTTCACTTCTCCTTCCTCTATCTTATCCCCCTCCCTCTCCCACTGGCGGCCTTCTCAACAACCCCCCTTCCTGTTTTCATATCTTTAAAAAAAAAAAAAAACTGTGTGACCCGCTGAGTTTATTTGGAGTTGCTTATCCAAGCGTGAGTGGGGTAATGCCCTAGAGCAAGGAGAACTTCTCAGTGATGACACAACGAAAGAAAATCACACCCCCTCCCCAAGGATCATTCATTATCTATATTCCCTTTTGGAGGGGTGGAGCCTCATGGTTCTCTCCCCTAACCGTGATGAAATGTTGATGGGCCCAATGTTGCTGGCTGCCATGAGTTCCCGAGTTGCAATGGCTATGTCGTATCCAGAATATACCATTTCGATGCACATCTCCCCATCCTCTGAATCTCACATTCTCTCCACCACTACCTCCAAGATGTTCCCTGAGCCGTGGAACTACCGCTAGATGATCTCCGATGGAAGTTACTATATTTACTTCGGTGCCTTACAAATTTTACCCAAAGGAGTGTGTGAAAAGAAAATGTTCCTGAAATCCTAAATTTTCTTCCATGTCTACACAGTATTTTGGTATCTTCATAAACAAGCATTGTTGGTTGGATTTCAGTCTCCATGTTAAAAAAAAAAAAAAAAAAAGTTAAACCTTTTTGGATGCTGTCATCACTAAGAAGCTGTATTTGGAGTATGAGGGATATTTAGGGATAATTGTGAAGATAATTGTTAAATACTATACATTAAGTAATATTTTATCAATGTCAAATGTTTGAAATGTGAAATATAAAGAGAAATGTGTGACTATAAATGTTGTAAATGTTGCACATATTGTAAAATGTGATCATCGACCATCAGCAAAAGCCATAAAAGATGGTGAATACTCAGCATCAGACTGAATGTTCTATAGATCTGAGATTTTCAAAACAAAATGTGAAAGAAAAAGTTTCTTCTTTTAAAGCTGCTTTTTTTTAAAATAATTTTTCAGATACATTCCTGGCTTCCAGCATCAGTCCTATGAAATCACCATGCCAATGTTTAATAGCTATTCCATCCACATAATTTACTGCCCATAAACATGCTATGCACTGGGCAGCCATACAACCAGACTTAGAATTGTGTTTAAAGCAAAAGTGAGTGAATGTGAAGAGTACAGCGGGTCTTCTGCCAATCACCAGCTCATGACCCTGGTGTTGGAAATGATGTTGTACAGATGTGTATCATGACCCATGATGCTGTAGCATCATGGAAACCCTCCACAGAGGATAAGAAGATTAAATACAGGCATGGACCTGGTGTCACTCCAATCCTCTTCCAACCAATATTTCTCCATTTTGTCTGCTTTGTATACTATAGTTCTGAAAAACAGATTTCATTTGCAGTAAGATTTAACTCTTTAAAGACAAAAACAAAAACAGTGTCTTTATACCAATTGAATTGGTTATGTTTCCATTGCTGAGATAAAACGCCACGGCCAGAAGCAACTTATAGAAAGACCCTGTTTGGGTTCACAGCTCCAGAGGGATAAGACTCCATCAGGGAAGGGAAGCATGACAGTAAGCCACAGACATGGTGGCTAGAGCAGGGAGCTAAGAGATCACATCTTCAACTGCTAGAATGAAGTAGAGAGAGTAAACTCAAAGTTAGCCTGAAACCTGCTTCTAGTGATACACTTCCTCCAGCAAGGCCATATCTCTTCAACCATCAACTGGGAACCAAATGTTCGCAGGCCAGAGACCATGGGGACACTTCTCATTCAACAATTTAAATGAGAGGCTATCATTCTACTTGTCCCTTTCTGGGAAAATATTGGTCCACAGTAAATCAAGTTCTGAATGTGGGAATCTGCCAACACAGTTCCAGGGTAGGTGAAAGACAAAGTGATGGGTGGAGCCATTGCCTTGTAGACACCTATGGCTTAAGATTACAAATAAGGCTAATTGGAGTTTTACCTCAACAATATTTACCTTAGCAAGATCAGAAATCTACCATGTTCTGCTAAATGTAGTCTATTATCAGCTCTCAGATACAGCACTAGTGTATGCAGCATTAAGAAAGAAAAGCAAAAAAGAGAAACAAATCACCAAATGGGATCATAAAGCTCAGGCATGCATTGCTTCAGGATGGGATACATTCTGAGGAATGAATCATTAGGTGAATTGAGCACTGTGGGAATACTACAGTACTTATTCAAAGCTACATGGTGTGGTCTAGTGGACACCTTGTCGTATGGTGTACATAACATGACTCATGGTCTGTCATCGAACCCTCACCGTGTCACATGTGACTGAGTTAAGTGTCTTCTTTGTAATGCTTCACACACACAATTTTAAAATCATACATTTATTTATGGTGCATGTATGTGTGTAGGTACACACAGACACACAGACATGCACAGACACACATACATACACACACTCACACACACTTCTGAGTGCACATGACAGTCAGAGAACAATTTGTAGGTATGTGTTTTCTCATTCTACTATGCAAGTTCTAGCTTATTTCATTTAGTACAACGTCACCTGGTTCTATTTGCATTGCTGAAAGAAGGAGATTTAGTTCTTTTATAGCTGGGTAATATTCCATCCTGTACATTCAGCACACTTTCTTCATTTGTTCATTCATAAAGGGATTCTTAGGTTCATCCCGTCCCTTGGCTATTACAAACAGTGCTGTAGTAAACAGGAGGTACAGATTTCTCTTCGGAATACCAATTCCTTTCCTTTGGCTGTATTCCCAGTAATAGAATTACTACGCTATATGGTAATTCTATTTCTACTTTTTTGATCATCATGGTGAATCTTGACTGCCAAAACTTCTAACTTCAGCTTAAGTTTCCGTATAAAAATCCCTCAATTTAGCTTAAGTCTATTCTTTAGGTAACTGTCAGAATTGTCAAAATTCTCCAATTAAGAAAAACACCAAATTAGTTGGGCGTGGTGGGGCATAGCTGTAATCATAGCTATCAAAGTTAAAATGAGTTCCATTGGGTCATACAGCCTTAAAGGAATATTGACAGCAGCCAAAGAAGATTCAATCTCCAGAGCTTTTATTCTATAGACTATAATAATATCAACACGTATAGATTTGGGAGGTTCAGAAAACCTGATTAATTTGTCAGTGATACAGGGAATGTTTAAGACAAAGCCAAGTTTAAACTTTAGAGCACTGCTTCCAAGCCATGGAAGAGTACCTCCAGCATCATATGTACATGAAGAAACGAGTAATACTCATGACCGAGGCATTTTATGCAAAGGACATATACATGACATAAATTTCCTATATCATCGATCACCATTTTGCATGTGGGAAAATGTCACCAATTTATGATATATGCATATGGTCATGTTCTCTCTAGAAGCTGGGGCCTCAGAAATGCAAGCCAAACAAAAATCATGAGTGAAGTCACCATGCTGATTTGAGGGGAAGGAGAGATGGCCTGGTGCTAAAGAGTGCTTACTGCTCTTCCAAAAGATCCTGCTCTGGGATACCAGATGCCCTCTTCCAGACTCCCTGGATGCCTGCACACACTTGACAGATACCCACACAAACATACCAACATATATGGGGGACATGCTGATTTGAAAGGGTGAGATAAGAATCTTTAAGGGGCTGATTTTAAAGGATCTTCTTTCTTTGGATTAGGTTGGTTTGTTTCTGATTTCTGTCCCCATGAATCTCATTTTCTTTTCAGTAACGAAAATCTTACCACAGTGACTGAGGAAGTAACTCTTTTGTAGCAAGGCAATTCCATCATGATGGAACTGGAGTAAGAACAGAATAGTATCTCCCGCCTTCAGATCTATAGTGGTGACCATGCTGGACCCTCCTTTGCATTAAAGCAGATGCTGAGAACATGTTCATTATGTTGGAAATATTTTCCAGGTACAAGTGGGCAGGCAAACTGATCACACAATAAATACCACACACACCCTGAGTGACAAGATCCTGGTCAGCCAAGGAAAAGGCTTGTCGTTCTGTGAGATTCTGGGAACCTGAAGATCAAGGCTTTCCTATCCTCCCGCTCCTCTCTGGTTAGGGTTTGAATATGAAATTATGCCATAGGCTCGTGTATTTGAACACTTGGAACCTCAGCTGGTGCCGCTATTTGGGTGGGTATGGAACCCTAAGAGGTAGAACCTAACCAGAGGAAATAGTTCCCTGGGGCAGACCTTGTGGTTTCATTGCCTGATCCTACTTCCGGTCTACTTTCTGCTTTCTGAGTGTGCATGAAATGTGACTAACTGTCCTGCTGCTCCTGCCAGTGTTTCTGACCCCTTCCCCACCTCCCCACCACAGACTGCAAGCTAAATAAGCCCCTCCCTCCTTAAGTTGATTTGTCTTGTATTTTGCTGTAACAAAGTATAAAGTAACCAGGGCACCACCCCTGTATCATTGCCACAGTGTGCTCCTTAAAGGAAATCTCAGCTTTGGAAAGATCCTCTCTGTGTGTTAAAGTGCCCCTCAGCCCCTCTACCTAGGAACTGCAGGAGCATCTCAAGCCATTTGTGTAAGTTGTTAACTGTTTTAACAACCGGATTCCCAAAAGTAGAAGAAGCCCATCTAGTTGGGGGCACTTGGCCACACATCTGAGCACTAACTATATGCTCAGTTTTAGGATCTGGAAAAGCACTGATGAAAATGCCAGGCATGAGTCATTTCCAGAAATCTTAATACCCAGGAATTGGAGAACACACATGTCAGTCAGGAAACATTAACAGTAAGTAAACACAGACATTAACTGTGCATTCTAAGCCATGCCACACATTTGCCCTGTGTTCTCTGGTATCATCACAACACAGGTAAAGCCTCAGTAAAGAAGTGAACAGTACTGCATATGTCTGTGGGAGCCAGAGTCTGGTCTAGTCAATGTGTTATGTCTGCTTTTCTCTGAGTACGGTCCAGATGCCTCACAGCCATGCAAAGCCTGCAAGAGGCCTAGGTTTCTTTTCCCAGGTGCATGTCATTTCATCTCTGTCTTAACTGGTTGCCAATGCAGCTCTCCATAGTGAGAGAGGGGGCGGGGGGAAGGAATAGGAACATTATGGGGAGGGGCAGGAAGAGGTACAGGGATAAAGGAGAGGGTGGTTAGAGCAACTGAGGCAGAATGGTGTAGCAGCTGATGAACTCTTGGATGCTAAGAAGCTTCTGTGACCTTCCTGTGAAGAAGAAACCTCACCCAAATTCTAATCTTCAGAGACATGCAATGTCCTGACTTCCTTTTGCAAGACATCTGTGAAGGTCAGGACTCTCTGTGAGTGCTGCCTCTCGCCTTGCTGCTCACAAGGAGCCTCCCAGCAGCCCTCAAAGAGCAACTTCAGTGTGTCCTCCGGAAACACCAGGGCTGCTGGGAGGCACTGAACTTCATTTTCTTCTTTTCCTGTGGCTTCTGAGCGTAGATCTCCATGTGTGTAGAGCCAATGAATGGTAAATATCAAGCCCTTGACTTTCTTAGACCTGTGGGACCCATGTAGGGGGAAGAAGAAAAGGGCTCTCAATAGTTTCACGCTCCTTTCTTTAAGCTGACCTCTCGTCTCTGTTTGGAGTCCTATTGCCTGGTGTACAGAGAAGTAATAAAACACGGCAGAATACAGCACAAGGTTAAAATGTCGTATTACATCCACATTTGGAGTGTTTTATGAAATGGTGCCACAAGACTCAGAATAAGCCTGAAAGCTCAGATTCAAGACCCTGGCGATTCTGTTGTTGTTAAGATTATCACCTTGGCATTTTGTTAAGTTGGCTCCATTTTCCCCAGGATAGAGGGTGGGCAGATAGATAGATAGATAGGAAGGATAGGTGATATATATATTACTACACACACATATATATATATCAATCTAATATCTAATAATCTAATTATATATAGTATACATAATAATTAATCTAATATATTTATCAATCTAATATCTAATAATTAATATCTAATATCTAATAATCTAATCATATATAGTATACATAATAATTAATCATAAATATATAAATATATAAATATATAAGTATATAAATATATAAATATATAAATATATAAATATATAAATATATAAATATACACATACACACATGTTTTGGCTGAAGTCATAGCTTACCAGTATGGTAAATGTGTGATATGGGGAAGTTACTTTAACTTAGTGAAATCTCAGTTTCTTCATCCAGAAAATGAGAGTTAACAACCACCATCTCAGGGGGCTAGTTTTAGGAATGAATAGAATACTTATTTAAATCTCTTAGCGCATAGACTAATAAATAATAACTACTAAAGTGTGCTTGCTGAGGCATTTGTGTATGTACATGTGTATGTATGTATATATCACCTGTGGGGAGAGGATCACAAAGTATGACCGAGAATTTAAGTAGGGCTGGAGAGATGGTTCAGCCATCAAGAATAATTGTTGGTCTTGCAGAGAATACTGAGATTTAGTTCTGAGTATCCACATGGTAGTTAGCCATCATACCTAACTCCATTTCCAAGGGATCTGGTTCCCTCTTCTGACCTCTGGGGACTATGAGCAGGCATTTGGAACACATACATTCATGCACAGTAAACATTCATACACATAAAAAAAAAGGTTTTTAAATGAATTCTAATCTTTGTATATGTATACATGTTGTATATGTATACATGTGCCTGAATGTTTAAACAAATCTTAAACTGAAGGGGCTCTTTTGAGGGTATGCTAGGGATTACATATAGGACCTTGTGTTATGGAGGTACTGTATATACACACACACACACACACACACACACACACACACACACACACACACACAAAGGTTCTTGATTCCATTTGGTGCCTACCATGACAAGACAGGCTTATCCTGCATATCAGATGTTCACCCCTGTCTCCTCTGCTTCATCCAAGCAAAGCCCCATCCTAGGGTTAGTTAAGTCACTGTCACCAGAGATATGCAACTTCCTCTGAATTATAGAGTAACAGGTCCAAAAGTTGTCTTCTGCCTTTATCCATATGAGTCCCTGGCTTCCTTTGTTTCTTCTTCTTCTATCTGTTTTACACAATTTGCCTCTATTTTAGGCATTTTTTTTTCCTCTTCTAGAACATGTTCTTGTGTGACCTTTAATAAAAGAACACACACTTAGGAGCCCTCTCCCTTCGTGCCTCTCAGCGCCAATCACATATTCCTCATGTGAACCATTCCACAGATTTACTATAGTCCTTTTGAGGTTTGTTTGCTCCAAGTTCAAAACAAACAACAAACAAAAAATGAAGTCTGGTGGGCTGTTGTTAGCTTTGACTCACTCTGCTTGCTTCAACTCCCTCCTGCTTCCTCTGGGTACTCTTCCCACGGTTTCTCAGGCCCCACCCCACATACACATCTGTCATCAACTTCTTTGGTCCCACAATTGTTCTGTCTTTTCTCAGCAAACTTATGTCACATTATGAAATTAACATTCCCTAAACCCACAAGCATGCGTGTCCATGTGAACAACCACACACAAACACAGAGGAGGGGAAGGGTGGAGAGGGAGAGAGAAAGGATGGATGTAGAGGGAAGGGGAAGGGAGAGAGAGATTTTCTTACTATCAGAGAAAGAACAGGTACAGATATATCTACACAGAAATATTCAAGTTATCCATGTTTTTATTTTCATTCCATTCTGTGGAAACAACTTAGGCAAAGCCCGAATTAAAACTTCCTTACCCACATTTTCAGGAAATACCTGTATGCATCATATTTCCCTGTTTTCAATTGATGGGCTAAGATTAGGAGATATATATATCTTTAGAAAAACAGCCATCACTTTAAAAGGTATAGGAGACTTTAAAGGGTAAAATGACAGTTTTAGGAAAATAGTCACCACTTTAAAAGGTACATTAAGAGTCATAGTAAGTCAATCAATCATATTATTCACTGGGTAGGTACCTACTCTATACTTAGAAATTCACACAGGACATCTGTTTCTTCTGAATGCCCCTGCCAACTTAGCTATCATTATTCCAATCTTCAAATGAAGACCCTGGAATAAAAGAAATTAAAAAAAAAATGTCTCTCAAAGACAATCAGCTTGTAGACAGCAAAGCTGGGATTCGGTTTAATTCCCAGATTGCTCAGACTCACCCCCTACACCCTCTGTTTCTCAGATCATAAACAGGCTCCACATTGATATCATCAAGTCTTCAACTTCACTTTCTTTGGAGCAATTTCACAGCAAGGTCACTGGTCATTTAAAGAGTTGATTCAGAATCAAAACCCTTGGCGTAATGTCAGAATGATGCTTAGAATTAGCTGCAGATAACTCTGTATTCGCTATAGTTGTCAACAGAATCACTCAAATCCAGAGTCATTTGTGGTTCCTGGAATATTCTAGTCTATAATTCCTGTGCATAGAAGCTTCCATTTCATTTATGCAGAAACATCCCTGCATCCTAGCTTGAAGGTTTTCTAAATGGAAGGCCATGGTGCAATGCTCAATTTTCAATCCCTTTTGTCATTCTTAAAAAATAATATGCCCAACCCACATCTGTGGTCCCCATTGCCTCAGGGTTCTGATATGTAATGGACACAGAACTACCTTCCAGTTCTAATTCCACCTGAGGAAGAAAATGCATGCATTGTGTTCCTTTCTTCCCTTCCCTTTTGGGAGAGAGTTGCTCATCCCTGTCTTGAATACAATAAGAAATAACAGGGGCTATTATCAGTATGTTCTCATAATCATTATTTTGAGCTTTATTCTCATAGCTGGATTCCACTGTAATTCTCATGTGGTGGAAATAAGCTATTAATAGGATTCCAACATTTTCTTTAGGAGTAGACCCCAGAGAAGTCTCCTTTGCCTTGTGAGGGCAGATCAGGTCTTGACATGATAGGATGATTTAGTTTCCAAAACAGTAACTTTACTAAATAAATCATTTCAGCACATTGTTGTTATTTATACATGCAAATCTGTTTCTCATTTGTTGGACTCGGACAGGAGGAGAGCTAATAATCTCATCAAAAGCTGAATATTTTCCATTTTGGAGAAGGCACAAAGTTCACAATCACATGACCTGAACTCTGTCTTGGGGGGAAATCAAACACCTCCCTAATCCATCTTACAGACATACAGCGTGGATGTTGGAGGACTCTGGAGAGTTTGCAAGAATGAATCTCAACTCAGGCCAATGATGCCTTGGCCTTCCTCCTCGTATCTCAGTATCTGTTTCCAACAGTCAGATAGTATATGGAAGAAAGGTGTTTTTGTGTGTGGGGGGCGGGATAGATAGTGCAGAATCCTGGGCAATTGGAGTGGTTTGAATGATAAACACCCCTACAGCCTCGGTCTCAGGTATTTAAGTACTTGGTCCCCAGATGGTGATTCTGTTTGGGGAGGTTTAGGTGGTACAGCCTTGTGGAGGAAGTGCATCCCTGAGGGGTAGAACTTTTCAAGTCAAAAGCCTTGCCTACAGCAAGTTCGTTCTCTCTGTTTTCCGATTGTTGTTAGAGATGAGGGCTCTCAGGTTCCTGTACAGGCTGCCACGCTGTCACTAGCTGCCATGCTTCCCCAATATGATGGACTCCTTAGTCCTCTGGAACCATAAGCCACAATAAACCTTTTCTTCTATAAGATGCTTAGTCATGATATTTTAGCATAGATACGGAAAGTAACCAATATGGTATTTAACTGGTAATGTTAGCTTCGAACTAATGAAAGGAATTGAATTTGTAAACTGAACTTCTCGTGCAATAAAAGGGCTGAGGGACTGGAAAGATGGCACAGTAGTTAAGTCCATGTACTCTTCTTGAAAAAGACTCAAGTTCAGGTCCCCGTACCCATGTCCAGTGACTCCCAACCACATATAACTCCAAATCTGGGGTATCTGATGCCCTCTTCTGGCATCTTCAGGCACCTGCATCATATGCACATACTGACTCCTGCCCCCCAATGCATATATACACACATCATGAAAAACAGTATCTGGAAGATTTCCAGTTTTCAGAGCAGTGCTAAATGGGTCCTATTAGTCCCTACAAAGACATGAAATCCCAGCAGTAATTCTTTGATTTCAACACTTTCCTCTCTTTTATTATCCTGCAAAGGGTAAAGCAACTTCCACCTCAGTAGCAAGATGTCTTCCCTGTTCCCTTCATTTCCTCTTAACCTCCCCATGTGGCTTTTTGTGGGATGCAGGTGTTGGAACAAAATGAAGCATTGGCTGTACTGTGTGAGACCAGGAGAGAAGTCTGCGAGAGAAGCTCTTGTGCCTAGCTCTTACTCTGATGCACGGAGGATTCACAGAAAGAGTATACTGCCTCAAGGAAGAAAGATGCTGGCCAGAAAGAGAACTGTTTCTATGACAGGGCCACTGTGGGATTGGCTGGGAGCCTAAGAAAGGAAGGCCAATGAAGAACAATGGAAGGTCCATGAAAGGCAACCAGGGAAACTTGTAAAGACATTCCAACACCCTCCTTTCTAGTCCTAGTTTATCCATCATTGGGTGTCTCATTGGATACTTCATCGGCTGTAGGTATACCACAACCTTACTTGTGGATGGCCCCATCCTAATCCCTTCAAGCTATTACTGTTACCAAGCGTGACAGCACAATGATTTGCCAGTTACATGGCTTTTCTTCCCATATGGCTCTGACCTCATAAACTGAAGCTTGGAAAAGAGCAGAGACGCAGACAGAGATCACCAGGGTGAAACGTGAACGAAGCCGGCACTCTCTGCCAAATCAGAGTTTGGCTCAGGCTTGGCCTCATTTTGAAGTTTGAGCAAAGACTTTCCTGTGCAGGGAAGAGGAGACTGCTCTCTTTCCTATCAGACAAGTTCTTGACAGGTTGATTCCTGTGGCTTCTTGGGCAATTTTCCACCTTTACACAATTGATTAGACATCAGACTGTGTAACAGTAGCTCCAGGTAATACATGGAGCCGCTGGGTTTGCAAGGAGATGGCCACGTGGCTCTGGCATGCATAGCTTTGGTTTTAATGGTCAACTAACGAAGGCTGGTTAGTTTTTCTTTGGGGATGCTTGGGGGAACCTTCTTCAGCTGTGAGATTTGGGGTTTCAGATCCATCTTCTCATCTCCCTTGCAAGATGTGTGGCCTTTTTCCTTGCTTGATTTTATATTGTGATTTCGGCTTCATTTGTTCTAGTTCTAAGAGGATTATGCTTTTAGTACCATCCTTGTGGTGATTAATGTGTACTAATTGTTTTACCTTTGAGTCAGGAGCTGTCTAGGCGAAAATCTCCCTTTTGTAGGAGGCAGGGCTGGTGCACAGGAATCCCAATGGGGCTCCCTCTCTGCTTCAAGTTGATGTAAAGAGAGAGATTAAAGCAACTGCGGAAACCTCCATTTCGATTGCCCCCCCCAATGGAATCCGTACCATCCCACAAGTTGTGTTAACTATTCTAGTGACTTTAAAAAAATAAAATAAAACCAGACTGAAGAGTTAAAGGAGCCGAGTGAGTATCTTCATCTCTACAGGGGTTGCTTCAGTCATACGCAGGAAACAGGGCTCTGCTGTGTCACTGATTTTCATCTGCATTGCTTGGCTCAGCCAAGACACTGGGACCTAATGAACAGTGCAAACCAAGTGTCATCTGCCTGGAAGTCCTCAGGTGAATGTGGGACACGAGGCAAGAGAAGAGGGAGAGTGGGGAAAAGATAACAGAGGGTGAGGGGTACAGCCTGTGGTTGAATAAACCCTGAGAACTCTTTCTTCTGAGCTTTGGTTCCAGCTCCTGGGCCCCTCCTGATAGAAAGCCACAAAGAACCTTCTGAATTTTTCACAAGGTACACCTAAGTGTGATACTGATAGGGTGTACTCTGTAAGCATTTTCCTAAATCCCCTCCCCAGGTACATTAAAGAAAAGGAGAGTGACGGGAAGGGAAGATAAAGATGAGCAATTGTGCACTCTCCTAAGGCTCTCTTTTAGCAGCTTAATTACAATCCCGGTTGTCACTCAGAAGGGCTGAATGACACATTCTAGCCAGTGACTTTGGAAGCTGGCAGCCTGTCAGAAGTAGCTAGGGAATTTAGCGCGCAAAAAATGCTAATCCCAGGGCTCCAATCTCATTCTCCAGCCCCTTACCCAACCCCCACATCAAATGTGGGTGTGAAAGGGGCCATTTTGTGTGTGTGTGTGTGTGTGTGTGTGTGTGTGTGTGTGTGTTGCATTTGAAAGCACCCTGATTTTTTTTTAATACAGTGCCCAAGACCAGCCATAGAGAATAGGTGGATGGATTGGAATGCCAGTTCAAGGCACTGCCTGCACCTCTGAGAACTCCTGCCCTGTGCCAGTCCTGGGGGGTTAGAAGCAATTACGGAAGATGCAGAACTAACATTCCAAGGTCTTCCTGCATGTCTGTTCTCATAAGCAATCAATAAAATGCTTCTAAAAGTTTTCTCATGAAACTTCTCACCTGCAAAAGAAGAATATCTAAGGTCTATCTATGGCTCTCTTAATTTAAATATGTATGTGTTCCTGTGTGCAGGTGAACATGTGTGCAGATGCTCCTGTACATGCATGCAACTTCAGATATTGTTCTTCAGGAGGAGTCCACCTTGCTTCTTGTGTCATATGTACACACTGGAATCCGGAACTCAGGTTTTCTTACCAGGACATGGAACGTGTGTATTCGGCCAGGCTAGCCAGCCTGGTAGTACTACTCCTCCAGCACTGGGAATACACACATGTGTCACCATGCCTAGATGGCTTGTATGTCTGTTTTTTTATTTATTTTTTTATTTTTAATTTCATATATGAAGGGAATGTGTGCATGAGTCCAGATATCCACGAAAGTCCAAAGAGAGAACTGGATTCCTTAGACCTGGAGTTACAGGTTACTGTGAGCCTCCAGGTGCGGGTGCTGGGAACTGAGCTCAGGTCCTCTGCAAGAATACTAGGTACTCTCAACCAAGGAGGCATCTTTCCTGCCTCTGTACTGGCTTTTCACATAAGTCATAGGGTTCAAACTCAGGTTCTCATGCTTGCAAGAAAGCATTTTATTTACTGAGCTATCTCCCAGATTTTAAGTTACATATTTCTAATTGCTAAAAAAAAAAAAAAAAAAAATGTAATTCACAGAACAAAACCAGGCACATTGTTTTATTGGCTGCTACACCAACTTAAGGCTGTGAATTTAATAATGCAAAGGAGGGGGGCGGTGCATATTTTGGCTATAGATAAGGGCCATGACTAAGGAAAAGAGCTTGCTCTGTTTTTGCTGGGACTTCTCCTGATTTAAGTTGACACTGTGAATTGAATGTCCCTCTTCTTGAGAAGCACTTCAGATCCAAGCATACCAGAAGAATTGCCCACCCACATGAGACCATCGAGACCAAGAGCAGCCACACGAGCAGCTATCTGCACATTGTCTAGCTATTGCTCTCAAGTTGCTAACTGAGAGTACACTAGAGTGGGTCAAAAGCCCTGGACTAGCATTCTGATGGAGACAGTTATTGCACGAGCCTGCGCATCAGCCCCAGGCTGAAAGTCTGTGCTCTGACATAATACTGGTGTAAATACGTTGCAGGCAATCATATTCAAGCGGTACAATAGACATGGAGGCACACCAAAAAATTTCCAGTTCCACACAAATGATGAAATGTACATGATCACAAAGCCAGAACCATACCAGGGAGGGAACTCTCCCTTCCAGAAAGAGCCCTAAAAGGAAAGAGCAAAGAGGACTGGACACATTGGTAAGGCAAACCCACATCTTTGACAAATTAGCAGGTTTCCTTAGACACATTTCAGACATCATCTTCATTTGCTCAATAATTTTAGACAAGTGGTTCTTGTCCATTTCGAGGGTTCCTAAGCTAAGCCCATCATGACACCCTTATTTCTTCTTCCCGGAGACTGGTGTAGGCATGAGCCGTATGACCTATGGCTAACGAAGCCTAAGTGTGGCCTGCTGCATGAATACGTTCATCCTAACTAATAGAACAGTTATTAAGAGCAGCCCAAGGAAATAGTGTTCTTTCCTTCTCCTTCCCTTCTCGCTTTGGGCAACACTCATTAAAGATACAATGGCATTGTTCTCCATCTCAAAGGGATGCCAGAAACAGACACATCCAGATAACAAGACAGAGAGATGAAAGAAGTCAGGTCCACCATGGTAGAAATTAGTCAGAACTGCCCTGCTCACGGATTTATTGCTAGGGGAGGTCATAATGACCCTAATCCTGGGAGCTATGCAGTGCCAGGTAGAGAGAGACATCATGACATGGACCGTGTATAACCATACCAAGGCAGATACAGAAATTGGGAATGGACATGTGCCCTTTCAATTTCATTATCCATTCATTTTTATATATTTTATGAAACTACCAACCTGTGCCATATTGGAAATTGGAAGAGAAATTGACTGGCAACTTTTCACAGATAGTTTGAGAAATACTGCTCAAAGCCAGGCTTCAGCAAATTGTAATCTAAAGGTTCAGTCCAACGTAATGGCTATTCCTAACAGCAAAACTTCATCCAAACACAGTCATATCTTGTATGTGTTGTTAATATATGGTGGCATAATAGCAGAGCTAAGTAAACCTTACAGAGACCTATCCAAAGTTGGTACTCTCGGCCTTTAGCAGCAGAAAGCTTGCTGGTCCTTGCTTCAGTCATTCTCATCTGCCTATGGCATTACAGGAGAAGTCATTCACACAGTGAGTTCTTTTCTCTAAGTCTCAATACACTCATCTATTAAACCAAATAAAAATTATACTGCTTTGAGCTTAGTCAGTAAACTGTTTGCCTTGCAAGTATGAGAATCTGAGTTCAACCCACATGATCCATGTAAAAAGAAAAGAAAAGAAAAAAAAAAAGAAAAGAAAAGAAAAGAAAAGAAGGAAGAAAAGAGAGAGAGAGAAAGGAAAGAAAGAGGTAGAGAAGAAAGAAGAAAGGAAGGAAGGAATAAAAGGAAAGGAAAGGAAGGAAGGAAGGAAGACAAGGAGGAAGGAAGGAAGGAAGGAAGGAGGCATTCAGGCAGAGGGCAAACCCTTATAATCTCAGTACTTGGGAAACAGAGACAGATGAATCTCTGAAAAGCCCATGTGAGTTTCAAGTTAATGAGATACCCTGCCTCAAAAAACAAACACACACCTGTATAGGTCTGGAGTGATGGATCAGTAGTTAAAAACATGCATTATTCTTGCAGAAGACTCAAGTGTGGTTCTTAATACTCATATCAAGAGGCTCTCAATTGCCTGTAACTCGAGCTTCAGGAGATGTGATGGCTTCTTCTGACCTTTGTGGACACCTGCACTCATGTGCACACAACCATACAGAGACACAAGGACACACACAGGGAGGGGGGAGGGGGAGAAAGAGAGAAAGAGAGAGAGAGAGAGAGAGATCTGTTTTAAAATGTGGTTGAAGCTGAGAAATGAAAACCAAGGTTGGATGGACACATTCTTGTGAATACGCATGCACACATACACACATACATGCACATAATAAATGTCATTGATTTGCTGAAAGCACTAAAGGAGACAGTACATATAAAGCTGTCCAGACTGTGGGTCCTCTAGGAAAGCACATACCACATGAAGTCTCTCTGTCTTTTCCCTACCACGGTTCTTTGGTTAAACACTGTGCTGAATACGCAACAGTTTCTATCTATGACATGAGATGTACTATCTCTCTATGACTTGCTGTTCCTCTCTGTTGTCAGTTGGGAAAACTTTGTCTTATGTTAAGAAGTTTAACCAGGGACTTGAGAATAAAACATGGACAGTAAGTGATGGATAGATTTTTTTTTTTTAAACAAACTGCAAGGAATTTTTTTTTTTTTTTTATATGGCTTGGGTCAAGGTTCTGAGGTCTTGACCCAAACCAAACCAAAACAAAACAAAGAAAAATTTTCTAAAGCAGACTGGAGTGTGGGTTGAGAGCTTCATTTTTGTTATTTAATATTTCATGGAGGAAGGCTCCCTGTGTTCTCCCATGCTATATTTCAAGAGTGGACATTCTTGAACTCTAACTGGTAACAGGAAACTAATGGGATTTTTTTTTTTTTTTTTTTTTTTTTTTTTGTGGAAAGCAAACAATGACTTCAGAAGTGTGTGCTTGTTATCAGATTTAGGACACTTGTCACATTTTGGCCCAAGGGCAAGCCAAGGGAGGGTTTGAAAAAATATCCAACAACTGTCTTCATCTCTCTCTCTCTTTTCTAATTAAAATGTAGTTCATCTTACAGATCCCAGAGCATTTTGCCTTTGTGGTTGCAAGCATGAAGTCATTCTCCCTGTCTATATGACCATAGTGAATTTCTAAAGTTTTTAGTGCTTGGTAACAACAGACAAATAACTGTGGAAACTCGAGAGCACAGCTCAAGTTATTTTTTTCCAGAACTTTCCCATTATTCCTCAGCATGGGGCAAAATTGAGTCCACCTCTATGGGTTAATGCCAGGAACCTCGAGCATCCATCCTCTGAGGCTAATAATGTGTAACACCTCCTGCCCCCTCCAAATAGACCAGCTCACTGCTCAGGGAAAAGACCTTAAGCAAGGACTGGGTCTCTGGTCTCCAGTCTGCATGCAGGCTCTGTTAACCATGCTAGTGATTTAGAGCAAACAAGTTGCTTAACCTCTCCAAATTTCATAATAAGCAAAGCGACTCAGCTGCAAAGATAAAGTTAAAAAAAGAATGCAAAATGCAAAGCTCTGTCCCTACAATATAAAAAACCATCTCATTTAGAATGAACAGATTTGGGCTTTTTTTTCTGTTTTTGAAAGGTATTTTTTTAATTGTGTGCCTGTGTGTGTGCGTGTGAGGAGGTATAGCTATGTACAAATGAGTGCTATGCTTGAGGTGGCCAGAAGAGGATGTCAGTTTTCCCAGGGTTAGAATTACGGGTGGTTGTGAGTCACTTGACATGGACGCTAGGATCTAAACCCAGGTCTGCTACAAAAAAATAGTAAGCACTCTTAACTGCTGAGCCATCTCTCCAGTCCCCGGTCCTCCATGCTTTCAAGTATTCAACTTTCTCTTCAGTCAGTCTATGACACTAAGAGTAAGCCAAGTTCTGAAGGAGGTTTCTCGGTCTAACTCATGAATCATTATAACCATGAGCTGATGATAGGTTAAAAAGAATCAGACCCCAGTAAAACAGGCACTCAGCACATTACTATTCCAGAAGAAAGCACCCAACTCAGGTCAGTTCAGTAAGACCGCTTGAAAGTGATTCTCTTTTTGCATTCCTGCCAGATATAAAGAAGTTCATAACTTCAGGAGTTTGCTGGTAGTCATTTTGTGACCACGAGGGAAGGAGGAGAAGACAACATTTAGACACAGTAAACTGCAATCAAAATCAGAGAAATACTACAGGAGCCCTAAGTGGATCACTTCTGGAAACTTATTTCTTAGGATTTCCTGTGAGAGGAGATAATAGAATTTCCTATCATCATACTGGTTGGGGTTACATTTTGGCTACATGTAGTAAAGTTATTCTGAACTGATAAGAACTCCAGAAATGTTGGCTATTATTTCTTAGACTGTATCCAGAAAATATCTCTCTTCTTAGATTTTGGATCACAAGAAACATGAGAGAGTAGGGAGTAAGTATAATTGGATCACTTTCATTTGCTGAGCCATGAATTTAAAACTGGCGTGCTATAGGCATGCATAACTTCTTTGGGACTTTCCCATTCGCTGTATGAAATCACTGTTACTATCAGTAAACAGAGACTCAGAGAGGTTAGTGATTTCCTTTAGGTTGGACAGCTAACTTGTAAAGAGTCCAGATTCAAACCAAGGTCTGATGCCATGGTGCATGGGCCTACAGTGGTATACCTCAGGCTGTCTCAGTCTTCCAGGAGCTTTGTGACAGGGTCATCCATTTTCACAAGACCCTTGTGCAGTGGAAAGGGAGGGAGAAACAATAGACTGCCCCCTCTCCATCAGTAGAATGTGTGTTGTCTAGTATGCGATAAAACCAAGGAGCCCATACTGTACACAAAATAAGCTAAAACCTTAGTCATCGATAAGTTATCAAGTCTCTCAGATAAATGACTTGCTGCGTTCAAACTCCCCCCAAAGTCTCTTCCTAGAAAAATAAGATTAAAAATAAAAGGTTTTAATAAAAAAGTATTCAAGTTACCTGTTATACTTAGGATGGTTATCTGTGGACTTTGATAACGGGGCAGAGAGAACTGCTAAAATGTGAGAAGCTGCTATAAAGAGGAGAGGCCAGTCTACAAGCTGAGCGGTGTCCTGACGGGCATCCTGATCAAAGGGGATCCCTGTCTGGCCCGTACAGGGATGCACCTTGACCCCCTCTAGCTCTGCATACTCCTTACTCTGGACCAGTTGTTCTCAAACAAGCATGCAGCATGACTGTTTGACCCAATTCTGAGTCTTTACTGCGGCGGTAGAGGTGGGGCCAAGTCCCTTGGTGATGCTGATGCTATAGATCCAGACACTAGATCAGGCATGTATGTTTAGAGAGAGCATCCTCCACTTGCCTCATTTCTTCATTGAGCATCATTGCCTCTCTCTTCAGCCCTGATGGACTACTGTCTATAGACCAGTGGCTGAGTCTTCCTCTCCACTGCCCCAGTGCTTCTGTTTCTGTCTCAATATGAAACAAATAAATGATTTCTACTGGTATCCTTGTCTTCTTGGGCTCTCTAGAACCCTCTCTCCAGGATGGGAACCATGTCCCTCATTCCAGCTCCTGATGCCAACAGATTGACTCTCACGGTGCCTGTGACAGACTGGCAATTATATTTAAAATTATACTGTGTCCTAACAATTGTAACTGATTGAACCCTGGGTATGAGTCTTCTGCATCTGCCATCAGGCGCTACTTAACTCATACAGTGGTCACCCAGCCCCATCTTCATGATCCAACTCAGTACATAAGCCCTGTCTACATGGCAAGATCCTATGTCACAAAACCAATGATGACAGGATGATGATGATGATGGTGATGACGATTACCATTATTATCGAAGAGACTGTACACTTTAAAGTTGCATTTGTTACCTAGGAAACAACTTTGCTTCCTAAAGTAGAGACCACTTGTTATCAGTGGTTCATGGATGTTTTGATGGTACACACTGAGGTGATGTTACGTACAGTGTAATGCATGGGGTGGGGAGATGGTGGTGTGTATGGGTGGGGGGCTTCCTAACCCAGTGTCTCTAATCCCAGACACTCAAGGAAAATATCCCAGTTAGGCATTAGTTCATTTTTCCCAATTCTAATCTTTTTGCTGGCCTTTCTTTTTTAAATAAAGAGAAGGTCAGAGACTCAGGACTCCAAGACACCGGGACTGTCAAGTGTGTGATCCCACTGTTTTATTTTTAATGACTGCTCGTATTTCTAGGATTCCCTTCCCTTGCTGGTATATCCTACTGACTTGCCATTTGTGGTCATGACTTACAATGCCCATTATAAGTATATCTTTCTGAGAAGAAAAAAGTCCATTGAAAAGTAAGACTATGTATCAACTAGAATAGAGGTATTGGATGGACTATGGCAAAATGCCCTGATGTTGAGAATGACTGAAATTTGGCAAGTGTCCCTTATATCTACTTCTCGTGAGTAGCCCAAACCCTAATGAGGTTTTTCTTCTTTATTTCATAGTGAAAATAAATTGCAAGGACTGAGTATAAATTAAATATACATTTTATTTTTGAGAGATTAATGAGCAAAACTGAATATAGAGGGGCACCAAATGCTCTACTGTGTGGTACACTGGGGACAGTTTCTAGGCCTCCCCACAACACACACACTCTGTTTGAATGGTGTCTGTCACCTTGTTCTTGTGTCCATCAACCTCCCTATACATTCACCGGATTGCTTTCCTCCAGTTCTCCAAATATGCTCTTTTCTTCTGCTTCTGAACCTTTTCTCATGCTGGCTCCACTTTCTAGAATTTCATCTCCTCTTTCCATCTTTTCTTTGGTATTTGAGAATTTCACATATGCACGTAATACACTGTGACCTAAACCACTCCTTTCCCTCCCTCCAATTTATCTCTTATCCGTACCACCACCATTTCCCTCCCAATCTCATGAACTCTCCTCCCCCCCCTCCCCACCGCCCAGACTGAGTCAGCCAGCTTAGAACTGCATGTTTGTGCTTGGGTCTAGGACAATCTACTGGAACATGGGTAGCCTTTAGGGCCATATCCCTGAAGAAAACTGACTCTCCCTCCCCCCAACAGTTCTTGACAACTGCATTTAAATAACCACTTTAGTATTGATATATCTATAGTCTGTCTCTCCTGCTGAGTTATAAGCTCATGAAATCCTGGAAGTTGTGTCATGGTTGGTTCTCAAGAAGTATTTTTGTAAGTGACTGAATCATGACCCATTACAGGGACGTAAAGACATTTAGGAGGCTGTAGGAATAAACAGAGCCATTTTCACACCTAAAGATTAGTCAAGGAACTCTGATCACTAGCCATAAATAGTGGCCAAGACTATTTGGGTGTCTACGGAAGCAAATAGCCCAAGTATGCAAACCTGGCCATCCAAATTTATTGCCTGTACAAACAAACAAGGCACCAAGAGTGTTGGTTAAAGTCAGATATTCTTTGGTCAATTGTCTGAAATTGTGAATTTTCATAGCTGCAACTCTGTGTGTAAGAGATGCCAAGGCAAGTTCCAACCTAGAAAATATTTTTGAAACAATGTTGTTCAATTACTTAATCCATGTTAGGCTGTTGGGAAGAATATTTTCTCATATCCACTATTATAAAAGCATTATGCCTCGGTCTCAAGTTCTGGGATATCCAATTACAATAGCTTTTTTCCACATTTATATTCTCTCCATTGTATTTAATTGCTTTTAACATTTTGAGATTTATCATATATGGCAGTGAGCAACTTGAGCCTATGAATATAGGCTATTTCCTGATCCCCACCCACCATCTCACTAATATTGTTCTGACTGCTTTCTACCATTCTCATTAGTCTAACTCCTACTCTCTGCTTGGAGTGAAAACTATCAGAAACTCACTATACTATAAGGAACTGGGTACCAGTTGATCCCACACACTAGCTCTGACTGCATGGCCATCAGTAGATATCAATGTGTTCTTCCATTCCAAACACACCCATATCATATGAAATCCTTGATCTCTAGTCCACAGAAGCATCATCAACCGTGTGAATAGTCATTGTCTAGAGTGGAAAACTGATGTCTCTGTGTGGGTGTGGAATGGACCATTCTAGTCCAGCGTGTACATGTGTATGTGGGTTTCCTGTACTATTTGGTCACGCAACTGATAGTGTTTCAAAGTTTGGCTGGAGCCATGCCAGATAAAGAAACTTGATAAATAAGCAGGGTGTTCTGAGTCATCTTCGGCTCCCTGTTCCCATGTTAAACATCCTGTCCAAGGCTGAACAGAGATGGGAAGCAGAAGGGATGCTCATATCCAAGACCCAGGCAGTGAGAACAAAGTGGCAAAGATCTGAGTAAGATGGAGACACGCAGATGGCCAAGAGCCTAGTGCTTGTAAGGTATAACATGGCCGAAACGTCTCTAGAGCATCAGACCTTCCTTCCCACTTACAGGTGCTGACTGGCCACCTGCTTGGGAGCCCTGTCCAAAATGTGAATCATGTCTGATGACTCTCACAAGTTACTGAACACTTCCTAAATGTCTGATGCCTTCTGAGCATCGCATCTTTAACTCCCTCAATCACCATACAGAATGGTTCATACTATTTCCATTTTATAAATTTAGAAACAGACTCAAAGAGTAGAAGTAGCTAGTCATCTCAAAAATTAAAACTGAAGGCTGAGGTTATAGCCCAGTTGGTAAGAGTGTTTGCCTCGCATGAATGAAGCCCTGGGCTGGATCCTCAGGATCATGTAAACCAACTGGGAGTGGTGGTAGATGCCTGTAATCCCCACATTCATAATGTACAGGAGGACGGTGAGGGATTCAAGGCCATTCCTAAGCTATAGTAAGCTTCAGACCAGCCTAGGCTATAAAAGATCCTATCTCAAAAACAAACAAATGGAAGCCAGAACTAAAGAAATAAATCCTAAACTTGAGAGGAAATATACATATATGAATGAAACATGCATATGTATATAAATATATGAAATATATGTATATATATGCCATACATAATGAATCTCAACACTTTATGTGCTAACTTGAAAAGAATTAGCTTAAAACCCTGAAACTGAAATATAGCTTATCAAAAAGACAAAGCCTTTAACCACTATACATCACAAGGAACATTTAACTATATTCCGTCCTCATTGCACAAAACTGCATGTGTACAGTGACTCAGGGTGGTCAGCCATTCCGCCATGGGGTACAAAGTCATTTTCCTAGAAACTCTTAAATATGCACAAACATTGTAAGAAGCTATTTCGATGCAGAGACTTCTTCATTTAGGGAACAATGGAGTTACCAAATGCTGAATGGAAAAGTTTCTGTGAGAAGGTAAAGGCATCTAGAGTTTCCTCCTTCCAAGCGAGGGAAGATATTATGGAGAGTGTGGGCAGGCAGCTTTCCACTGGAGGCTAATTGGCAATCCTCCTGGAAGGAAGCCAGAAGTTTCATCTTGCTTGCAGCCGTGGATGGTGATTCTAATGCTAATGGAGCTATGGCCCGGACCCTGAACCATTTATGAAGGTTCCTCTCTGTGATCAGGAAGCTGTGACCTTGGCCTCCATGCTAGTATTAGGATGTGCTCTGTGGCTGCATCCCAAATCCCTGCTCTCCAATCTGTTTGCCATGGTGCTTCTGGACATCTTTCCTCTTCTTCTGCATATAGCATCCTCATCTTGTTACAGAGAAGTACTTGTGTGGATGAAACTACTAATGTGGCCCATTATGAAGGCAGGGAAAGAAAATTAAAGGATTACAGATTGCCCCAGCTGTCTGAAGAACACACCTCCCACAACTAGAATGATGTTGGATCCATGTTGTTCTTTCTTTTTTCTTTCTTTCCTTCTTTCTTTCTTTTTCTTTCTTTTTTCTTTCTTTCCTTCTTTCTTTCTCTCTTTCTTTCTTTTCTTTCTTTTTCTTTTCTTTCTATCTATCTTTCTATCTATCTCTTCTCAATTAAATACATATAGGAATACCTTTCAGGGAATGTCTTCAGGGGTTAAAAAAAAGATGCTTAGCAGGACAACAGGTCAGAACATTCCAGAACATTGAGATTTCCACATAGATGCATTTCGGGGTTGTATCTCAAGGCACCTGCCACATGTGTTTCATTCTCACAGTAAAAAGGATGAAGGCGGTCAAGGATCCCTGGGGAAGGCTTTCTCAGAGATGAATTCACACCAAACAGGAGAGGGGCTGGGGAGATGGAATAGGGGAGCTGAGCTGCAGTGACAAGGGCTAATTGTTGTGACTAATTCAGCTTTTGGAAGGTACAACTTCATGGAGTGTGTGAGCGGCAGCACAGCTCCCATTTTAATTAGTGGCACCATAGGGAGAAGATGGGCTTATAATTGAGTAGTTTGCCAAATGGTCAACTTCAGCCTGTAATCAGACACGCTGAGAAGTGGACATTAACCGGGAGCTTTGACTAGCAGGGCGTCTTCTCCATTATCGTGTCTGGTGTCAAATCAAGTTGTTATCTCTTCCCTACACAATTTTTTTAAAGGAAGAGGAGGCCAAACAAAAAGTTGTCTATACTCAGTCCTTCACTGGCTTTCTGCTTACCTACCTCTCTGTCCTGATAGTCAATCCAACCTCTGCTCAGACATGCTAAAGAAGATTGAACATTTCCACTAGTCAACCTTCCTTCCGATGTTGGACCACACTTCTTGGCTTCTCCTTTCTTCCTGCCCCCATCACAGCCATCTCCTATCTGATCCCCCTCTTTCTCTATATGCACCTTCATGTTCGAGGTACCCTCTCTCCCTTATTTCATGGAATCTCTGATGGACACTAAGTGCTCTAATCTCTCTTCTCTTACGCACCCCGAGCCTTGCCAAGAAAGAACTCAGTTCATGACCCAAAGCGAGCCATTTGAATTCATTTTGCCTGAGACTGTGAGCCTTGAGAAAACAATGTCCAAACAAAAATAGTTGAAGCCAAATATTCTGGAATCAAACTGTTGGATTTATTTTTCTCTGCTATTTAAGTCCTTTGGTCTTTGAGTCTCTATACATCCCATCCTGGTTCTCAAGACTCCTCTAGTCCCATGGCCCAGTCATCCACTTTCTGTGCTACCTTTCTCTCTGCTTCTTGAGGCAGCATGACCTTCCATTGCCCATGATGAAGTGGCTCCAAATAAGATGGTGTCCCAGGGAAAGCCACTCAATGCGCAGCTGGCCAATCAGTCTCTACTTTTTTATAAAAATTTCTAGTAGCAGAATTTCCTCCTCCCAGCAGAAAAAAAAAATGTGCAGAAGAAAAAAATTATATTTGTGGTATACTGGAAAGATAAATAAAGAGATGGGAAGAAATGAGGCATTTTTACTAATGAATCTGCATTTAGGGCCTGGCGTGAGCATCTCTATCCCAGATGTTCTCATGGGATCTGCTGAGAAACTGCATTCCCATGGGATTGTCACTGCACTCTGGACCATGAGAGTGATTTGTCTGGCTCTTCTTCCTGCTGTCACAGCCCACCCCCGCCCACATTCATACCCCCCCCACTAGGGGTTGACTGCTGCTACATGCTTACATGTCACAGAGCATCTAAAGCAGGAGGGAGAAATGCCACCTCCCCTTCATTTCCCATCTGCATTTCAGGCATGGTTCGTATTAGCTGGCCTTAAGGAAGCTGAGTCTTGGCAGGCTTTCAGATGGGTGTGTTGTACATGTGTATACCCTCTGTTGCCAAGCTACTCCAAGAACAACACATTCCCCCTGCTCCACTGCCCTGCTCTGCATGCACGTGGTGTCTCTGCTAGGGGAAAACACTCACCTGGCCTTGGGGAGACCCTAATGCTTTTCATCCATATATACAAGCCCAGTGTCAGTTCTCAATGCTAGCCTATAGACTCAAGAAGTCTATGCCAAAGGAACTACAATTCCACACACCCCCACACACATGCTCACACATGCCAGATTCCCAACCAAGTACTTGGAAGTCTAAAAAATAAATGGAAGCGTTCCCTCTGTTCACTGGGATTTATACCTGTCCCCAGTTATAACGACAAAAGTGAGAAAGAAATACATAAGTGAGAGCATTTGCCATCGTTAGGTAAGGGCCAGGGGGAGAAAGGCTGCAAAATGAGGTCCAGCTTGGGCAATGCACTTTCATAGCCCCATCAATTCCAGGCTTTCATAGGCTTGCTTTTCTCTCAGCCCAATCCACTGTGGATTTTCTGCACAATTACAGATTATTGCCATGGCAACAAGAGAACCATGTGACAACTTTGCTACCTCAGAGACCAGGAACAGCCACTTTCGGGCAACACACATCATCCTGTAAATGGGACTCTGTGCTGCGGGCCTCGTTGTTTTAAGACTAATCATTGCTTCTTCACAGATGTAGCGTCCCCCACCCACTCTATTTTCATGATCTTTTAAAACAATGTGGATTTGCTCTGAAGCAATTCCATATTTGCCTGTGTTTATCTGGTCATAAAAAGGGTATTATTTTAGGGGGGTTGGCGGAAGGAAAAGGGGGGGTAAAGCTTGATGAGTGGAGGCAGATGGGAGGCAATAGAGGAGGAGCGATGCTGGCAGCAGATGGTTTCCTCTCCGTGATGTTACTGGACCCGAAGCCCATGATAGCAGTTAAATTCTAGGTGGGCCATGCACAGGCCACCCTGGGAATGACTAAATCTCACTTTCCTTCCTTCCGAATGAACTCAACTCTTTTGTCCATACAGCAGGCACACCAAGAATCCAGGCCAGTGGTAATTAAGTTAGAGATATGATTGAGACGAGGGTCCAGGTAATACTTTCTCTCTGGTAAAACAATCAATTTATTTTTTAGAAACGTGTGCACAGAGCCAAACCCCAGACTCTTTTTGCCAAGCATTCCCCCACCTCCTCAATTTTTTAACCTCTGGGCAGTTCAAGGAAAATTGAATCCACATGTTTTCAGATTCATTTGCAAATGCAGCCTGCTCAGAGCTGTTTGATGACCAGTGTGCCCTCTGAGTGTTTTTATGAGCTTAAACTTATTTTCCCCCCAGCCACTTGCTTCTGAACTATGAAGTAGCACTGGGAGTTTGTGGCTGGATTCAGAGATGGTCATTTTTCTAAAGTCTAGCTCTGGTGAAGCTATGGAAAGGCCTTCAGGAAGCACACAATCACAGAGGGTAACTTAACTGTTTTCACAACTGAAAAGCACGTCAGATATGGACACCATCCAATCCCTGGGTCACATGGCTTCCCATCTCTATTACTGATGACATTTGTGTGGAAACAAGATGCTTTCTTTCCCATCGACACGGCTCCATAATTCCCTGACTGGATGAGTGTTTCCGATTCAGCCCTCCCTGAGGCCATTTGTTTATTCATAAGCTAGGGTTTATCAACAGGGAGAGTAAGGTGTGTCTTCCATGGGCCTGTGTAATTGGATGACTGTGGTTGTACTGTTCTAGCCCAGCCATGATCCCATACAGAATACTAACTTCCTGAAAGTGCAAACAAGGTGGCCGAGCATGCGTGTAGGAATGTAGATGTGTGCATTTCCAGGTATTGTCTTTTGTTTTTGTTTTGTTTTTTTTCAATAGTAACAAGGATAAGAACATTTGGAGAACGTGTAAAGAGTGTGAAAAAATGTCTCTAAGCCAGGGATTTATTTGAGCATAACTCTGCAGTGTCCTCAAAGACGCTCTTGTGAATTCCACTACATGGCAGGACACTTGTTAATAAGGGATTAGTCTGAAGAGTTCTCGGGATAAATGTTTGTGAACAAATAGCATTCTTCCAGAAGGCTCATTTAATGCAGTTTCTATTTTCTCTTTTTTATTTCTCTTCACTGGACTTATGATCCCAGAGAAAGTAACATTAAATTCACACGCCCTATTTTTAACTTTCATCTGTACTTCCTTTAATTTTTTTTTTTTCATTTAAGCCTGAGAATCAAGCAAATAATGACCCCTCATATTGTGTCCATTGAAAGGTCACTAGCTCAGGGAATTTACTTAAGTTCCCAGGAGAAGTCAGGCCATGAAGACTCGTGTGCACAGCCTTCAAGCAGTGCCATTTGGTTGTCTGCTGTGCAGAGTATTTCCACCCCCATTGTACCCAGGAAAGCGACGGAAGCACGTTTGCAACAAGTTTTCCAGTTTTCATGAAGAGGCTGTCTGTATGCTTGCAGCTCTGCTTGCTCCTTTCTTCAACTAAATCCATAGTGCCAAGTGAGCCGACTACTGACTTAGCTTCAATCAGCCCCAGCCTGTGGAACCCAGGAGTGGAAAACAGAGGCCTGAATTACTAGGTTGCCATATATATATATATATATATATATATATATATATATATATATATATATATATATGGGCTTTTTTGAGACAGGGTTTCTCTGTTGTAACTCTGGCTGACCTGGAACCCACTCTGTAAACCAGGCTGCCTCGAACTCACAGAGATCCACCTGCCTCTGCCTCCCGAGTGCTGAGATTAAAGGTATGCACCACCACCACCCAACAATATTTTTAAACGATGGCATCTTTCCTACCCTAGGACATCTCTGCAGAGTTTATAAGGAAGAGTATTAGGAGAAGGAACGTAAACCCGCTGGTAACTTACTATTCAGTACAGTGAGAACCTCACACTGTGCTGAGGAATACGGCAGACTCTAACCTGAGACAGCAAAGAGAATACAGACAATTGCTTCTTTATAGGGGTAGCTGCTGCCAGCTAAGTTGGATTTTATTATACAGGATGGCAGACTATTTTTTAGAGAGAGAACATAAATGTATCTCTGTATGTAAAAACCTCTCAATTCTAAGATATTGAGGTGTCTTCAGTACCATACCACTGTAGGATAGATTAAAGGCAATAGCTCTGTAGGAAGGGTGATTCTTCAGCTAGGTGCCACACAAGCTCAGTGGAGCCAGTCAGAGGAATGCCAGTGCATTCCTGGGTTCCCTGGCAAGTTTTTAAACCTCAGAATCAGTGTCTGAGGTTTAGTCAAGTTTTGAGTTGGAGCACCTTTGATGTGTGTCAAAAACAGAGTGAGAAAATTTTGAGAAGGGCAGAAGGACCCTGGGATAGAAAGTCAGCCATATCTCCACCCTAACACTCAAGGTTGCCTTACATATCTAGAATATTCCATGTATCACACCATGTTCCACATTGATTACAGGGTAGTGAGCAAGTTTGCAATAATCTCCTTGCAGAGCAGTGTCTGTAAGGGACACAGACCACAGCCAAAGAAACTATTGAACACAGCAGACCAATGCAACATGTATGTCCCCCAGTGCAGAGGTGTGGGCTTTAATAACAGACAATAAAGGTATTGCTCACACAGCTAAGGCAAGAAGAAGAAGAAGCCAGGTAGAAGAGGCAGTGAGCATTTCAGAAGACAGAACAACCCTTACAAAGACTCCATGACCTAAAAGAACATGAAGAACACAACATGATTACAGGGTGACATGGCTGGAAAACAGAAAGCAGGAAGCAGTCTGAAGGCATTGGAGTCAGTGGGAACAGGCAGACCCAGATGGTTTTTATAGGCAGTGTTAAGGGGTTCGGATAGAGCTTAGATCCAGCCAGGTGAAACTGAAAGATGACTTAAGCGAAAAGATGAGGTCTACTCTGTGAGGCCACTGTAGCTGCAGGGTGGAGAGCAATCTGATTAGACGAGAAGCAGAATCTGGAAGACAAATGAAGAAGCAATTTAAGAAATTTTACTGATTGATGACAGCTTGGAGGAGCTTGATGGTCAGAGTTATGGAGAGAAACGAATGGATTTGAAACAGGAAGAAAAAGAACATGGGAGAGGGCTTGATGGTACAGGCAATATGTTAATTTTCTAAGTGTTCCTCTGTGATGTGGTTGGCCTCCTCCCATCCTTCAGAAAACCAGGTTTTTTTTTGGAAAGATTATACACAGTACAACATCAACTCTCACCTAGATCCTCAGCCTGTCCCTCAACTCTCATCCTTGCCAACTTCCATACTTGTTTGACCCCACTTCTGGTTCTATTTTCCTAAGTACCCTGGCAAACACAGTATGTCTCAAACATTACTTACATTGTCTTAAAAGATATTCTTTCCAGAAAAACACAAGACACAAATGAAATAAAAATCCACCTCTATAAAGAAATGTGACATACTTGTTTGCAAGAGGAAAATCTGAGGAAGATGTGCCAGAGAAATGGGGGAAAACGTCATATTGGAAACACGATCACTCTCGTCATCTTAGCTTCTTTTATTTTACTGTAGTACAATATTCTGACCAAAGCAACTTAAGGGAGAAAGGGTTTATTCTGGCTCACAGTTCAAGATACAGTTCATCATGATGGAAAAGTCAAGGCAGCAGGAGCTTGTAGAGGTATCCACAGTAAAAAGACAGAACACAGTAAATTCTTCTAGTGTCCAACTAGATTTCTTCGTTGTATACAGTCTAGGATCCATGTCTAGGACATAATCCCTTCCATTGTCAAGATGGCTCTCTCCCCGCATCAAGTTACATAATCACATACATTCTCAGAAGTGAACCTTACTCTAGTTGATCATCATAAGTGTGAAAACCTGTCTTCCATGTGATGCTAGACTCTGTCAAATTGATAATTAACAGAAACCATCGGTCTTATAAAGTACAAAAGTCGTTTCCTTTAACAAATACTGATTTGTGTTCTAGATTTTTTAAAAAGAAGACCCAGATGTGGGTAGGAGTTGATCAAGCATTTTCATGCATTGGACCACTGAGATTGGCTGGTTTTTCCCAGGTCCTCAAGAGGAAGAGTTCATAGTGAGAGACCAAGGTTAAGGTCCTGGGTGAGAAAGGCTGAGGAAGCTCAACTCACCACTCAACAAATCATCCCGGAAAGTCCAGAGAAAGAGTCATAAATTGGTGGCCTCCAGTTTCCATTACTGTGAGCCCTTTAACCTGGGGAGCCAAATGGAAAAAAATAAAATAAAAAAAATATAAAATAAAGTCCCAGAATAGAACCAGCTTGGCTTTAAAAATAACAAAGGAAAAGTTTTCCTTTCTTCTGCTTCCTTCCCTTCCCCCCTCCTGCTGCCTTATGTGGTTCTAACCCAGGCCTCCTCTGGAGAGAGGCAGGTTTGCTGTCTGTGTGAGCTGGCATGTCAGGGAAGATGCTGCGATGGTGTGTGGAATCTCAATTCTTCCCAGTTCCTGTGAGGCAGTCTTTCAGCCAGGCACCTGGTGACTCTCTCTCTCTCTCTCTCTCTCTCTCTCTCTCTTGATCATTGTGTCCTGCTAATGCAGCAGGTCATTAAGGGAGGAAGTAGAGGGAAAATAAAGGCAGGGGCCAGTTCAATGTGAAAGACACCTTCCTTAAGGAATAGAGGAGAGCAGTTTGGCTGGTGTTTGCTGGATTTTTTTGGATCAATAATCAGACCAAAGATCAGAAGGTGAAGACCTCACTCCAATCTGAATCCCTCTAAGATCTACTAAATTAGGAGGAGAGCATGCTCAGACTCTTGCAGGGCATCGAGCAAGTCAATTAAATTCAAACGTTGGTTGGTATCAGATGAAAAGAAGAAAGGGTGGTAATTCTCATACACAGAAACTATAGGAGGTAACAGGAAAATAATGCTAGGAATAACTTCAGCTCAATTACCCAAACTCCCAGCTGATGCTGGAATCGTCTGTCCTCTGTCACCCCTGAACACAGCTCCAGCTTTTAACCTACTCAATGGTGCAGGGTACAGGGGAAGAGTTAGTACAGAACTCACCCTCTATACCACTGCATGGGTTTTGCAAATTTCTTTTCTCTGCAGAGACAAAAGCTGTCTCCACTAAGCTCTATAGAGCTAGAAGGAAGAGCTCTTGATGGTGCTTAGATCCAGCATGCTTTATTTCAAGAGCTGCTGATTGACTGGACATTGCTGCTATCAAAAACACTGCCTTCCAGCACAATTCGCCAAGGGAAATAAAATCTATCCAGCATATCTAGGTGGGAAGATATATGAATGTATCCATGCCCTATAAACACACACGCATAAAATATCTTGGGAGAAAAACAAAGGCATGAAATCAGCTGGCATAACTGGCCCAACTTAAATAGGGCATTAAGTGGTATTAAGGGACTACTACTTCTAGACAAGATCAGAAATTCCCAGTCGAATAAAAGATTGATATCAAAGACTCAGAGACACTTCAAGACCAGCATCTCCAGAGGGCACCAGAGCTGATTGGAATGGAAGCTACTTTTCCTCCCTGTGCATTTGAGTGAACACTTTAAATCTCCAAAGACTGAACTATAAAGAGAAATTAGTTTATTAATAATTCACAGACTTCAATGAAAAAAAGAACTGTCAAAATCATGTGTTGAGGAACAACGCTGATTTTATTTTTTCCTATTTAGAATTTAGGGTACTATGTGGAGAAGCTGAAGTGCCGGGCAGGAAAATTGAGTTTGCTCTTCTCCACGCCCTCCCTCCTTGTCTTCATGTTTTTAGAGAAATGTTTTTAATAAAATATATGTTGAGTATTTAGTCTGATTTCCTTCTGCATATTTCAAGTTTTTCAAACCCTAGGAGGTTTGTGGAGTGTCAAATGCAGAATACTTTATTCAATACATTAATAGTTTGAGATGTTTTCGTGGAGAAGTTACTAGCCAAGTATGCTTAATTGGAGTTTGGGAATTCAAGGCAACAGATTCAAGAATGGGTGTGAAAACAAGAAAGGTTAATAAAATTTTGTACCCTAATTGACTGCACCAAAGGAAGGCACTAACTGAGCCATGCTCCATGGAAACCTCACGTGACCTGTGGGCAGGGATGCATATGTCAGTGGTCTTACACTGAGCCCTGCGGGTGCAGGATTTCTCCCACATTTCTTTCGACTTTCCAGAGCTCAGCCAGAAATCAACTCACTAAACTATCTCAGTTTCCCTCAGGGATGCTGAAAACAGACACAAACAGAGCAAGAACAGGCATCTCTTGCTTCTTTCCAAACAGAAGGTGACATGTGCTCATTGAAAGGTTTTTATCATCCTTAGCAGAGCCACAGGCTTACTGAGGTCCACGTTGTCCATAGACAGCCACCAAAGCTTCCTTCACCCCTGAAACTGTCCCCTTTCTCTCCTACAATTCCTCTGTTCAGCAGGTCACCTTTACCAGCTCTTAAATTACATCTTATCTTCCTAAAATACAAACCCCAAGAAACTCATACTTGTACTCATTATTATTGGCTCCCTTTAAAATAAAATCTGGTTTTTTTTTTATTATCACCTATATTTTCTAATAGGCCACTGCTTTCTTCCTTTCTTTGTGAAGTGTGTGTGTGTGTGTGTGTGTGTGTGTGTGTGTGTGTGTGCGCGCGCGTGCATGTGCGTGTGCATGGTCACATGTGTGGGCATGCATGTGTCCTCACGAATGTAGAGGCATAGGCTTGACTCTGGGTGCCCTCCTAGATGACCCTCTACTTTATTTTCTCACTTGAACTCAGACCTTACTCAGATGGTCTATCCAGTCAGCTTGTCCCTTGGGATCCTGTCTCTGCGTCACCAGTGCTGGGATTACAGGCATTCGCACAGATGCTGGAAATTCTGACTCAGTTCCTCACACATATACAGCAAGTGCTTAGCCCGCTGAACTATTTCGGCATCCCCGAGTTCCTCACTTCTTGAACTCATTCTAATCAAATGCCAGCCTTCCCCTTTCTACTGCCACAACTGCCATAATCTGAGATGATGCATTTACATTTTGATTCGTTAATTGCCAGTCTCCGTTATTAAGGTGTAATCTCGACACAAGGAACGTTCCTTTCTTTATTACTGAACATTACTGTTCATTACTGTAGCCCAAGCACAGAACCAGCTAGCGTGTAGTAGAGTCTCAAAATATATTGGTGGCATAAATGAATGAATAAAGAGATTGTATTCGTTTATATGAACCCCATGTGTAATTCCAACTCTGGCCCCTTTGATGGATGAGCAGTGGGTGAATAAAGAGAATGGCTGCTAGAGAAACTACTCTTTGAAGAGTTAGTCTTTGAGAAAGCTCAGCCGGGGAAAACTTCTTTGGAAATAGAAATTCCAGCTTAAAACCTCACAGTGGGGAGATGAGCTAGGTATGCAGCAGACAGTAAATAATTTGGGATTGACATGCTCGAAGCTTCAGGACAATGATTCTCCCTGATGCTACAGGCTTTGTGTTTAGCAGCGTCATTTGGTATATACAGCATGCATCCTGAATACTAGCCCAGTTGTTCTGAATGTACAGCAAATCTGAGTAGCAGCCATCAGCTTTGTACCTCAGGACCAGAGCAAGGCAGGAGCCTGCTGCTGGCATGGAAAGGCATCTCAGAAAGTCATCAGTTAGTTGGTACTCTTCTGTGATAACAATGCCCTGTGGTCCAGTTTTATCTTTACCATTTTATTTTAGGTCAGGGCTGGTAGATGTGATGCCTCACATATCCTTACTTAATGGAGTTTATCTTTAAGAGGTTGGTAGTTTATGGAACTGGAACTGAAAGGGGGAAAAAAAATCTGTGATCTACTAACGATGTCTGCCATGAGAGCACCAGTGTTAGGAAGAGATTTATCATCCTGGTTTTAGGATTTGTTGATAACATCTACATAGTCTTCCAAGTCAAGTGATTGGTTGGTTATATAGCTTCACTAATGGCTTGGCTCTATTCTAGGATCTAGGTCCAGAGTGGACTTTTATTAAATGACTCTTAAGAACACACAGAACGGTTTTTTTTACTCAAGTAAACAATTACTGCTAATCTCAGCTTGATATTTCACTTCATTTACTTGGCTGTTTTCTCGCTTTATTCTTTGTGGTAAGCTCATGGTTTACCTTCCAAAAGCCTCCTATCTTCTCACCTCATTTTGATTTCCCTTTCTGTGTACATGCTTGCTTATTCATGCTTAGAGTACTAACTGAGCAGTTACTATATGCCAAGCATGCTTTTGGACTTCTGGAAGCAGTATGGAACGAGAAAAAGAGAACTCTTGGTTCTCCTGGCACCTAAGACGCCAGACGCAAGACAGAAATCAACAAAATTATAAAGTAACTTTAGATGACCTTCAGACTCCTATGAGGAGTTTAATGAATGAAGGGAAGTAGTGAGAGATGTGGTGGACACTCAGGCAAGGAAGAGGTTAGGGAAGATTCTAGAATATGCCTGGCCACTTTGTTCATTTATTCTTAACTATCCAATTTTTGGGGGTTCCATAAACCTTTAACTCTCAAAATTTCTGCCCAGTGGCCTTTGGTTACACACGTGTCCACTGCTCAGCAGTGAGAGCTCGCCTGTGCTTGTTCCAGAGCCTACACCGTGTATGTGCTGATCTACCTAGCTCTTACCCCCTTCGTCCTGTGCATCCATTGCTCAAAGCTCTCTAGCTCCACACTCCTGTCAGGCTGTCAGATTTAAACCTGTTAAAGGCATGAGCTGGAAGGGGAAAGCATGCCTAAGGAGTACCTGCTGTTGCCAGTGACCTGAAGCTCTGCATGACAATGCTGCCTTGGTTACAGTCCTCAGAGGCAATGCAACAGCATGGTGCTAATCACTCTTTCTGGATTATTTCAAAGATTTTGAACCAAGGAGCATTGATGATCAAAACTTCTCAATTGAAAAGGGCTTGGAATGACTTCAGTGACTTCAATGACTTGTTGGCTTGGTGTGAGATCCCTGGCTCCACATTATCTTCATCAGAACTTTCCAACCTGGTCTGCAATTTTGCTGGAAAAGCCCCTGCTTTGTGTTTAGAAGGTTTTTTTCTGCTTTTTTTTTGATGAGGAGCGGTTTTAGAAGGGTGAGCATTTTAAGTTATTCTTAATTTGACTTCACTTTCCTTCCTCCTTGACCTAGTCCAGGTCTTTAATCTCATGTCTCATCAGAACTCCTGACAGTCCATTGGTCTAATCACATTTATGGACTTGCCAATGCTTGGTGGAATATATTCAAATATTAATACCAAATTACAAATTGAAAAACCTAAGCTAGGAGTCACATTCTCTCAACACATTTGGAAATTCTTGCCTGTGTCCAATCTGTTTCTCTGATGCATATATATCTAAAATTATAGCAAGCTAGGAATAGGTCCTTTCTCTCTACTCTGGTAACTCAAATGATTCCTCCCCATATCAACTTCAATATATAAGGTTGAAAGATCTTCCATAGCCCCAAATTAGATTACCGTTTTGAAAGAACACTGAAGGTAATCCTTCTGATGCTTTTGACATCTGTCTACTTTGGGCAAAGGTCTGCGAAGAGAAGACCTATTGGTTACCACAAGTCCTAAGTTGCCTTCACTCTAAGGCAAGAACATGAAGATGATAACACAGAAATGCGCAGGCTATAATTCCCATTCCTTGAATAGGTTTTAAAATAATGGAACGAATTTTAATTCCAACATAAGAACCAATTCTAGTGTTCCTTCTTGGGCATAAGACCCAAGAGAGAAGGGAGAAAACAGGATAAAGGAAAGCAGCAAGAAAATATGTGAAATGCGGATACACAGAGGACAGAGAGATTCAGAAGTCCTCCCCAGCCACTGAGAGGTCAGATGTTCATGAATTTTTTATGCATTAAAAATATATATCAGTATGACCTCATTAAATAGCTAATATTAGTAGAAAAGGATAAGTCAGTGTCAAAATCCTGCCCACTTCAGCACTAACTGGACTCACTGCGACATTAAAAAAAAAGTCCATGTAGATGGAAGCGGCTTGCGTGAGGAAAGCAGTCCGGGTGAGGTTGGCGGGGGAAACAGAGGGTGGATATTATGAAAATACATTGTATACATGTACAAATACTTCAAAAAGTGAATAAGAATTATAAGAATACAGTGCCCACTTGTGGCTCAACTTAACTGGCTCTGTCAACTTTTGTCAACTTCAACAGAACATCACCACAAGCAGGGTATGGGCTGGAAGTACCAACTCACACCACTTCTGGTTTGTTTAGTGTCAAGAAGTTATGACACATCCCTCAGAAACAGTCACCACCAGCCCCATTGTAAATCTAACCCTATGACTTCAGGCTACCATCTCAATTCAGTTAACATACCCCACATCTATTTCTTCTTCTTAGTTCTTCTTCTTCTTTCTTCTCCTTCTCTTTAATGTTGCTATGATTAGCATATGAAATGTCCCCTCACGGGTTCATGTGTTTTAATATTTATTAACCCGCTGGTAGTGCTATTTGGAGAGCTTGTAGAACCTTTCAGAAGTAGTATCTGGCTGGAGGAATTAAGATGCATTGCAAGAAAGCTTCTGAGTTTACAGCCCAGCTCTATTTATCGTGTGTGTATGTGTGTGTGTGTGTACAGTGTGTGTGTGTATGATGTATGTGTGAGTGAGTGCCTACATGCCATGGTTCATATATGGAGCTCAGGGGACAACCCAACATTGGGTGTTCATCCTTGAGTTATATCCTATTTGACATGGGGTTTCTTTGTTATTGTCCCCACCTTTTACTCCAAGCTAGGCATTAGGAACTTATGTGGATTCTGGAGACAAGCTTTTACCTACAGAGCCCTTTCCACATGCTCCACTTCTACCTTCTTGCTTGAGCCCTTTGTTTGTTGACTGTCAACACTATATAGTCAACTATCTCACGTTCCTACTTCCATAGCTAGAAGCCATTCCCACCACTATGCTTCCCTAGCATGACAGTGTTCCCTTCCCCCTTTAAAATGTTTCTGTCATATATTCTGCCATAGCAACAAGAAAAGTAGCATGTGAATTTTATGTGATTCCAGAATGGCTACCTGCGGAAGAAAACTGATCCCCTCTCTCTTCTCTCATCTCTCCTCTCCACACACCCCTCTTCCCTCTCCCAAAGTCATAGCCTTAGCCAGAATGAAAGAAAATACACCAAAAATGTATTGATATAAATAAAGGATCCTGATTGTGAACCAGTAAAGAAAGCTCTTCAGAGTTGAGCCTGGTTTTCCACAGGGATCTGTGTAGATTCACACAATTTCCAGCTATTGAAGACCTGTGCCAGCCAGCTAGTGATTTCTCAGTATGGTACACAGCAGAAGATGGCAGATGGCACCCAAGACGAGTGTTTGTTTATTGCTCTGCAAAGAAGCAAAGTCAGAAGTGGTCCTAGTTTTCCCATAGAAATAATATTGAGTGCTGAAATGAAGCCTGCTTTCCCTCTAGCTCCTCTTTTATTTTATTTTTTAATCTCTTTAGCATCCGAAGCTTGGATCTGTTCCCAAAGTTCAGCACAATTTCCAGAGTTTATAGGCATGACACCGTTCCAGTGAAACAGTATAAAATTCTGGTAGAGTGAACCAAACTAATAAAATTGAGAATGCAAAACACCACCTCCCTCAGCACCCCATGCACTGATTCTAGCAATTGGGGGATTTCCAGGTCCGTTAACACAAGTGTGTTATCATTTTTTCACTAGAGGTCAATGTTAAAAGTTTCCTTGCTGCTCCAGACCTGTGCTCAGAAATATGAAAGATGGGTGATTTGGCTTGGCTCATCCTATTGAATTGGCACTGTGATCTGTCAAGTCCTCAAGAAAGATGCTGCCCCAGAGATTTTGGAGCTTCCTAATGGGAGTCAGGTTGGCAGCCCTGACACTGGGAGTTCCACTGATTAGAACTTCAGTTCTGGTCCCTGGGAGGCCAAACCAGCCATGGGGACATTTATAGTAAGGTCAATGTTGAGATCTACACCAACAATAAAAGTGCCAGGTTTTCTGTAAGCCAGTTCCTATCTGATGAAAATGTCCACTTTTTAAGAAAACAATGCCCTTTCTCTAGCATATAACTGAAAAGAAATGTAAAACAAAAACATAAACCAACCCAAATGCCCAATAAGAAAACAGCTTTAAAGAATGTGCTTTCCATAGGGTTGTATATTGGTGACAGCCCTTGTAAGCCATGAGTTTGGATAGCATCCAACTACATGAGAAATGGCTTAAATGCTGTTTGAAAGTTGGGTTGAAAATCTATAGTGTAGTAACAAAAATTATAAAATATTTATGGCTGTGTGATTTTAATTTTTATTACATAATCCTTTTTACATGGGATGGGATGGCAATTTTTAATATGTAAATTCTGACAGGGGATCTAGGAGATTCATGGAGCTTCAACAAAATAATTTTCTTTTTCTTTCTTTCTTTCTTTCTTCCTTTCTTTCTTTCTTTCTTTCTTTCTTTCTTTCTTTCTTTCTTTTTTTTGAGACAGTTTCTCTGTTGTAACTCTGGCTGTAAATCCTACAGAATTTACTCTATAGACCAGGCTGACCTCAAACTCACAGAGATTCACCTGCCTCTGTCTCCTGAGTGTTGGGATTAAAGGCATGCACCACCACTACTCAGCCGAAGTAATTTTTTTTTATGCTGGGAGGAAGAGGAAAATTGGGAAACCAAGAGATGATGCAGAACAGTGGAATAGAAGTATTCTCTTGAGATGGGGGAGAGGAGGAAGGGAGATGAAGAGGGAGAGGGGAAAGGAGAAAAATAAAAAGGAGAAATGAGAAGAGAAGAAAACATAAGGAAGAGAGAAAAGAGGCTAAAGATGTTCATTTTAGCTCTTCATCTATAGCGGTGATAAATACCATGACCAGGGCAGCACACAGAAGGAAGGGGTTATTTGGGCTTGGCAGCAGAAACGGAGGCTAAGGGCTCACATCTTGAACCACAAGCATGTAACAGAGAGAACACACTGATAATGGTGTGAGTCTTTAAATCCTCAAAGCCTGAAGCCAGTGATGTGTTCTCCAACAAGGCCACACCCCCTAAGCCTCCACCAACCACTCAAATGCCAGATTCTAGAAGGGAGATTCCGATGGAAACCTTCTCAACCGCAAAGCTTTATGTTACTAGAGAGTCACTGAGAAGAAAATACATGAGTTCTCGTACCGTGGTGCAACCTAAAGTGACTTTCTGTATCAGAGAGAAATAAGGGTGAGGATGGCGCCTTCCGGATAGATCACCTGCCCTTTTTAAAATATGACCCTCCTCTGAGGGAAGGGACAAATACCGCAACTTTGCAAGAATTATGCCTGTGTTCCAAAATGTCCCCCAAAGAATATGTTTTGGTCTAATACTCAATCCAACAAACGAACAGATTAAGGCATAAATAAAAGCTGGCTCGGCACAACTCACTGAAGGTGGGGAGGCGACTGAAATGTGCTATTCTCTACACAATGCAAAATACAGTGTGCCTCCATCCTTAACCCACAAAGCAAAATCTAACAGTTTTTAATTCATAAATTCATCCAACAGGTATATATTATCATCTCTGTGCAAGGCACAATAGAGAGTATCTGAGATACCATGAAGCAAACCAGTCAACCTGCCCTTAAGAGGAGTCTAAATGAAAGCAAGAGACCAGAGAAGGGTTTGTGGAACTCCATCCCCACACTGAAAAGTAGGAGACAAAGTCAAGGGTACAAGGTCCATTTGTAGTTAACCATCATTATGAATCAATCTTAGTCTGGAGTCACTGGCAGTTTAAAACGCAGCCCCAAAAGTTCAAGAGAGTTCCCCTCAGAGGGGTAAAGTTCTGGTTCATAATTCAAGGGCAGAAAGTGAAGGGTTCCTGAGGTGAACGCATGAGGGGAAGGGCTCCCACTCTTCTAGTATGTAATCTCAAGGCATTTGTGACAGAGGGGCAGTTGCTTAGGACTGTTCAGGAACAGCTCAGCGTATGCAGAAAATCAATCCCAAACAAAGTTGAAAGGAATCTGTTCCAATCCCCACACAGGTGATGGATGCTTGCTAATGAGGGGCAGAGGCCCTCTCCTCACTTAACTGACAGATGAAAGAATAACAGACTGGGGAAGGACCACCTGCTCACTGCTGGCCCAATTAACTGTTCACAGTAACCCGAGATGCACATTAATTGATTACCACTCTCGGACTCTGAGAAAAAAATGCTATGTACAAACTCTGAAAAAATGATCAGAACATGGTCTGTATAAAGACTTTCACAACCTTATTCTGTAAGTGAGTCCTCCTCTTTTCCCATTTAAACCTAGTCTTCCTTAGCTGCCCTTGAGCTCTGTCCTTTCCCACCTACCCATCCCCATCTTTTAGAGAGAAGCATGCCAGAATTGACTCCGATTCCTGCCAGAACATTCCGTCCTAACCAGGGCAGTCAGCAAGTGCATTTGATCAGGACTTGCAGCTCCTACAGTAAAGTTAATGATCTTTCCCTAGACAGGAGACCATAGCCACAAAATTGTTTATTTCTTGTTCTCCCACTGGATGTGAGCTGATCTCGTTTACTTTCATGGAAACTCTTCCCCTTGACTTATGTTCATATAATGTATCTCAGATGGAATTTGTTATCATTTTTTGCATCACAGTTCAGAATGGCTTTGCAATAGCCAGTTTTGGCATCATAGTTAAAGTTGGTTTCACAACTCCATCCTTCACAATGAACATTTTTTAACTGTTAGAAACGACTGCATGCAGCAACCTAAAGACATATGTAAAAATCTTTGACTGACTGTAAACAACACAGATGTCCATCAGCAGAACTGATTAATCAATTATACACTTAAACAATGGAATACTAATTAACAATAGAAGACATAACGGATTTCTGGTATTTGCAAAGCAGAGAAGTCTCAAGGCTTAGTGTTGAATAAAAGCTTTCAAGGGACTAGAGAGATAGTTCAGCCATTAAAAGGCCCCACCTGATCTTGCAAAGGACCCAGGCTCCATGTTCAGCACCCACACAGACTCTCACAACCCATTTATACTCCAGTTCTCGGACATGTGATGTCCTCTTCTGACCTCTGTGGGCACTTCACAAATGAGGTGCACATACATATATGCGGCCAAACACTCATAAAGTAAAAATAAGTAAGGCAGTCATTAAAAAATAATCACGTGGAAGAAGGGACTGGGTTGACACAGACATTGGGGAAGAGCAGCTCTGTATTTTTATTAGAATTTAGTTAGTCATGAGAAGAGACAGACATGAAATTTCAATGATCTAGGAGATGGAGATATGGTTAAGTTCCCAGAACACACTGGTGGGTCACAACCCTCTGTAACTTTAGATTGAGGCAATCTGATATACTTTTTTGTATCCAATAGTGCTAGACATACTCATGTGTGTGCATGTGTGTCAATATGTATATGTATGTATGTATACATATGTATATGTATATATAGATGAGCATGCCTAGCATATATACATACATATAAATGTATGTATACATACATACATGCATATATATGTATATATATACAGGCATATATATAAAATACAATTGAGAAAATACATTTAAAAAGACAAAAAGACTCATCTTGAGTTTCTATCACAAATTACAAGATACATGTTTTAACACCCTCTTGTTGGTTATTTGTTACAGCAGCTTCAAGGACCTAATTCAGAGTTTTTAGTTCACTCAGTGGGAACCATAAGATTCCCATTGTTCTAAGTTCTTGCTCAATCTGTTCCTCCATTACCAGCACCAGGAACACTCAAGGAGCAAGTCACAGTGTAAATCTCAGGGTTGTAACAACAGGGCTAGAGATCCAGTAGATTTCACAGGAGTCATCCTAGGCCTTCCCCTGGGCCTAATAAGGAACTTCCTGGTTAAAGCTAGGAAAAAAAAAAAAAAAAAAACTCTTGCTTTTGAGCCCCAGATTGCAAGCACAGAAAGTTGCCAAAAGAGCTGCCAGAATGCTGGAGTGTCTTGCTAGATGACTCTATAAACCTCCTGGACAGGAAGACCACACTTTCAGTGAATTGTTTGTGTGGCATACAACTAAAAACCCAGAATGAACTTCCAACTGTGGCTTAAGTTACTGAGTGTGGCCACCTAGAAAGATCCAGTTTTCAACTGTATTGTCAAATCATTCTGCTACTTTGTGGTGATTTGAATATTTTATTTACTCATTCAGCACCTAACTGAGTTGGTGTTCTGTGCCAGGTGGCAGTGGGGAGTGGAGGTGAGTTAGGAAAGTCTCGCCTTCAGCAGCTCTTTGTAGTCTGCTGAGAACTTTCTAGAGACTGTGGTTGGAGGTTGAAAATGATGCGCTATTTGGAGTCCATTGGTCCTCTAACACTGATTGTTTCTCACTGAACAGCAACAAAAAGTCAATATAGTTAGGGAGGATTTATGTACTACGGAGTAGCTGGTCACTGCTGGAGGACAAGTCCTCAACTATATGTGGTGAAGGAGAAAGAGGAGGAGGGATGGAGGGAGGGAGGGACAGAGTGATAAAAGGAAGGACGGATGATAGAAGGAAAGGAAGAGAGGGAAAGAAGGAAAGGTTTACAGGCAGACCATACCATGCTGCTTTCCCACCAATCTCTGATCTTAATGAGATTACGAAGCACACTTTATTCATTTATATAACCCTGACAGCCAGCACATATCAGCACTTAGAAAAAATAATTTTGGATCAGCGAAGAATTGCAAAGACATTGTGAGGTAATTCTGAAAGTGAGCAACCTTCCATCTGCTTGACCTTCTCAAGGTGACCTCAGGCAGCCTGGCCCTTACTTTCTCCAAGCACTGCATCACCTCTAGGAGCAGAGGGTAAGTGAATATAGGCCTCTTGGCTCTTTAAATCAGTAGGAGAGTGTGTATAAAGCAGGTAGGGGGTAAAATGGAAGCCAAAATTGAGGGTAAGCTTATCCTACCTAGCAAGTATGGCATCATTTGGCACCTTTCAATTGCCAGTATAAATAAATATTTATAGGGGAGAAGGTCAACAGGCAGGCACATAGACCTATACATAATAGATAGGTGATAGATAGATAGATAGATAGACTGATAATATAGATAATAGACAGATTTCAGACAGATGATAGATATATATGATAAACGAAGTACAGATAGATGATATAGAGATATACAATGAAAGCTACATAATAGACAGTTGATAGATAGATAATAGATAATAGACAGATGTTAGATAGATGATGGTGATATATGATTAACATCTTATAGATACATGATACAGATTTATACATGATAGATGACTAGCAGGTAAACAGATGATAGATACACAATAGATAGAAGACAAATAACAGATGATAGACAGTAAATAACTGATGCTTTGATTGATATACAGATGATTGACAGGTGATAGATAATAAATTGACAGACATGTATATAACCAGAAGGTGTGATAAAAGGTTTCTTGCACATATAGAACAGAGAAAAGAGGCCTCAGATCTGCATCATTTCAAGGAATTAATCATTTCACACCAGACTGAGAACAACGGTGAAGTTCCTTGAGGGGAGTTTGGAAACCCGAGGAAAACAAGGCTTCCAGCTGCCACTGTGCCTCTGAGGTCCTCAGAGGCTCACAGGAGCCCTCAGCTCTGTAGATCTGTTTCACATTTCCTTGTGTGTGATTTTTTTTCTTCCCTGTGAACTAGGGACTGAGCGGAAGGTGCGACTTTCCCTTAGTTTCTCCTCTCAGGAGGAATAAAAACATATCTGCCTGCTGAGCTGCCTGGGCATTCTTCTAGGATTAACTGTCTAAGATTAACTGTCTCCTTGCTGTTCTGAGGACAAAATGGCACAGCCTTCTTACACAGCTCTCTGCTGCTCAGTGGTGAGGGGTAGGGGGATGACAGCATCTGCCTTCATGGGTTCCTAAAAGCTGATTTTCAAAGGGCAGCACACATCCAGAGTCCAGGAGCCATGGCCAGGTTCTTGCTAAACCAAGGCAGCCATAGTTTGTACTTTGGGCACTGAGACATGGCTCCTGCAGCCTTGAGTGTTTACATCTTCAAAAACATTGTGCAAATATTAGCTACAATATAAAACAAAGACACCGGTGATGCTTTTGTCCAAATTCAAAAACTTCATTGCCAGAAAGAGGAGTGAGGACTGCTCTGGGCAAGATTAAAAACAGTATCTCCTCCACCATCAGTATCTACCACCAGAGCATCTCCTCCTCCATCAGTATCCACCAGCAAAGCATCTCCTCCATAAGTATCCACCAGCAAAGCATCTCCTCCATCAGTATCCACCAGCACAGCATCTCCTCCTCCATCAGTATCCACCAGCACAGCATCTCCTCCTCCATCAGTGTCTACCAGCACAGCATCTCCTCCATCAGTATCCACCAGCACAGCATCTCCTCCTCCATCAGTATCCACCAGCACAGCATCTCCTCCTCCCTCAGTATCCACCAGCACAGCATCTCCTTCTCCATCAGTACTCACTAGCACAGCATCTTCTCCATCAGTATCCACCAGCACAGCATCTCCTCCTCCATCAGTACTCATTAGCACAGCATCTCCTCCTCCATCAGTACTCACTAGCACAGCATCTCCTCCTCCATCAGTACTCACTAGCACAGCATCTTCTCCATCACTATCCATCAGCACAGCATCTCCTCCTCCATCAGTAACCACCAGCACAGCATCTCCGTGACCATCAACAAACTGACTCCCTTCATCCCTGGGGCATCTACCATCAGAGAGAAAGTTAAACCTGAAAGTCAATTTTGGCTGATCCTGGCCCCGTAGCCTTTCCTCTCATACCCACAGGTTCAGTTCTTCCCTTCAATCTCTGTTCAAATTTCCCTTTACCCAGGTTTCTCTGATGAGTCAGCCTGAAAAAGAGCCTTTCTCCTTCTCTGGCCTCTTATCAAGCTTATTTTTTTCTTCACAGGACTTAGAACCTTCTGACACATGGCATACTTGTTTGTTATCTGTTTTATTTTCTCCACTAGAAGTGTGAGCTCGCAGGGACTTTTATCTCTTTGGGTCACTTAAGTCTACAATCCCTTACCTTCTTGGAGGGAAGCTGATGCTAAACACATGCTTACCTAACAGGTGAAACATGGTTCTGTAAGATCAGGGCTATCAGGGCACAGAATCCTGTGTTGAAAGTAAGGTATCCTGTGCATACCAAAAAAGCATCTAACAAGAAGACATAGAGAGCTGAGAAGATGGTTCAATCAGTAAAATGCTTGCTGCACAAGCAGAAGTACCTGAAGTCAGACCCCAGCACTCACGTAAAAATCTGGGAATGGCAGCACGTGTCAATAATCTCAGTGTTGAGAAGGCAGACACACAAGGGTCCCCAGGGCTTGGTGTATCGAGATAACCTAGTCAAATCAGTGAGCTCTGGGTTCAGCAAGAGAACCTGTCTCAAAACATAAGTAGACATGTGATTAAGGTAGATACTTGGTATTAACCTCTAACTTCCACATACCTCACCGGTGCATGTGCACACGTACGATCCTGTCCACACACAGCTATTTGCACTTATATGCCACACACAAATGGACATCAATCTAAAATACATTTTATCTCTAATACCCCAGTTTAAACTTTACATCCAAACCTTAACTCTTCTTAGCCTTTCATTCAATTATTCATCAGCAACTTCCGTTGGTTTGCTAATGATGTATATAGGCTCTATGTAGATGAGGGCAAAGAACAGGAAAAAAAAGGCGGCAGGTAACTTCCACCAGAGGATTGAAAGCCAAACAGAGAACACAGAAATAGCTTCAAATATCAGCACTCAGCTTTCCAGAGGATTGCACTGAAGAAGCATACTATCTGGGGCTAATCTAAGTCCATCCTCTTTTAGGAAGTCATAAAATAATATCTTCCCCCACCCCACTAAAAAGAAATATTTCTCTGTGACTACCACACACACACACACACACACACACACACACACACACACACCATGTGTGTATATACCTGAATAGCCTGAGTCCAGAGTCTCACAGCCAAGGACCTCAAGATTACTGACTAGCCCAAACACAGGAAACGAAGGTGGGAATGCTGTCTACTGCACTGCTAGCTTACAATCAAAGCTCTAACTCTCCTTCCCAACCGCCTGTGTTTACTAACATTAGTATGTACTTGTGTAGGTTCACTGGGTCTTACAATTATCTTGTAGTAGACACTCAGCCTCCCATAGTGAGAGTGAAGGGAGTGAGGCTCAGAGAATGTTTAACTTGTTTTAAGTAGCTCGGTTACTAAGTGGCCATCCTGAGATGCAAAGCCAAACGCTCCCAGACGCAGATTCTTCCAATCCTGTCCCATGGAATTATCGTCAACACATAAACGTACCTCCCCTGCTGTTTCCCAGATCCTGGACTTAGTAATTTTGCTCAAAGAAGAATACTTGTAATTTTCTATATTCTGATGATGCATTATTGGATAGCCTTACAGAAAAGTAAGCTGTACAGGTAAAAACAAAACAAGGTTGAGAAGATACATGCTTCTGTGAAAGCAGAAAATTCTGAGTTTGAATCCCCAGAGCCCATGTAAAAGTCATGTGTCATAGCATGCACCAGTAATCCCAGTGTTTCTATGGAGAGATGGGAGTCAGAAACAAGGGGATGCCTATACGGTCAGCTAGTCTAAGTATATAGCAGGGAACAACAAACAGACCCTGCCTCAAACAAGTAGGTGGGTAAGGGGTGTCTCCCGAGGCTGTCCTCTGACCTCCACGTAGGTGTTGTAGCATGTGAATGTGTGTACACACACGCACACACACACAACATAATACATACAATTTTTTTTTTCTTTAATGAAACAGGATTGGGAAGAGGTTGTGGCAAGTGATTAGTGGTAAACGTTTGGCCTCTCCTACACTCTGCTGGCTCCTCTGGTGGCTGGGTAGAGAATGAAGAATAATATTTACCCTTTCTCTCGAAGACTCCATCACTGACTTTCTAGGTGACCTGGGCAAATCATTTAATGTCACACACTTCCCTTTCTTTATCGGTAAGATGAGGCTGAAATAATACTCAGCGGCCCCACACAGGGACAAAGATTCATATAAAAGTCGCCTCCTGAGGTGAAGCGACACAGACAGGAACACGGGGGTTTTTATTACTACAGGCAGAAGTTCATGGAGGGAAATGAAAAAGGGGAGGGCCTCTAAATTTTCTGTGACAGGATTCAGCTGCCCTCAACCATCACTGCCAGGCAAAAGTTTGTACTTTATCCACTTGCCCCTAAAAGAGAATAATCAGGGGGCTCCACCTGCAGTGCCTCCCTCAGCCAGTCTCCGTATTTGTGTCCTGCTGTGCTCATGGGAAAGAGAAACTAAGAGTAACAATAGCAACAACCATGATGTTCAAGACTGCCTTTGTTTGAAAACAAATACACAGTTTAGAAGTGCTTTCACAAAGTGTTGCTAATTTGAACGTCATAGTAAACCACCTGTGGAAGATCATTGCCTCCAGTCACAAATGAGAAACTGGGACTCAGGAGAACTTGACCTAATGGCAGTGATGAAACTCACATCCAGTTGTTGGGACCCTTCCTCGGGCAACCATCCCACACACTAGCCCAGCTCATGCTGATGAGGTGTATCAGTTGTTAAACACATTAGCCCTCCATCAGTCCCAGTTGTAAAATAGTCACCTTGAGAACAAATCCTTTCCCATGTACTGAGATTACTCAATCGGGTTTTATTTCCAAAGACTACAAGATTTTTTTTTTTAATTTTTTTTTTTTTTTTATAAAATCTCAGGACGTTGTATGCCAGAACATTCACTCAAGTTTCCCTCCTTGTCACTGGATTTGGAATTGGAAATCGTGTTCTTGGTAATTTTTTCCAGCAATGAAGTTAACAGAATTTGCTGTCAGAGCCTCGGCTCTCTTTTCATTACTTTTGGATGCAAGGGAAGCATTTGAACAGGGGTGAAAGAAAGGGCCAGCCAAGCAGGCATATGGGATGAAATTCAGGAACCTTGGAACAGCTCGGCTATCTGCAGTCCATGCAGTCTAAAGCACATGTAGGATCCGTGTGGATCATGAGGAAAAGTCCACAATTTTCTATCCATCTATTTTCTGCACGGCTATGTCTCTCCGTGCAGATGACCTGATACCTGCAAGATAATTGGTGTCTGTGACTTTAACAGTTTCTACTGTTCTATAGCATGCTCACTTTTATTTGTTTAGGTATTCAGAGGCCTTTAAGAAGGTCGTGGGATGCAATCACGAGATGAAATTCTATTCATTTTAATCCTGAAAAAGTATTATTTTTTCCAGGTTTAGGATTGCTTTAGAATCTGCACAAACACCAGCTCCCCATAAACCACCATCCTGCTACTCTGAGCTCACAAAGCCAATACTTGGGTTGCTCAACAACAAATGACATACAGTGATTACTTAAGTCCCAGAAAAATTTTGTCTTGACCTCTGAATCATAAAAGAAAAAACTCTTGCCAGACTTGCAGAAAGTATACTTAGGGGTTTCACCCTTTAGATTGTCCTTCCATCCAATGTACACATGCTGACTTTTCATTTCCCAAAATCTGGACCAGTCTCCCGTGGGTGGAGTAATCTAAACACACCACTCTGGACCTCACATAAAGGAGCTCATGCTTCATGTAGTACTCTGATGTTGCTGTATTAAAACTGTTTTAACTAAAAAGTTTTACTGTTGTGTGTGTGTGTGTTGTTTTCATGCTTACATGTGTATTGTGCATGCATATGGAGATCAAAAGACAACTTTGTGGATTTAGTTTTTGCCTTCCACTTTTATATGGATTCTAAGAACTGAACACAGGTGTCTTACCCACCGGGCTGTCTCATCTGCACATGAAGTTGTTCCAGACCCCAAGAATGGGAGCTACAAAAGGGCTTCGTTATTTGTATGTCTTGCTCATAGATAGATTCTACAAAGGTGCTTATAAACATTCCATAAATGAATGAACGGGCGGTTGGTAAAAGAATGAATGAAGACCAAGATGCCTGATTGATGAGAGTCTCTGATTTCTAAACCAACTCATGGAACACAAACTGGCTCTAACTCTCTGTTGCCATACCATGAGCTGAGTTCAATATCCCAAAGTTAGGTTAGAGGTCTAGATAACTGTTTTCGGAAGGGGAGCTTGGAAAAAAAAACTAAACAAAACAAAAACAGAAAATGGGCCCAAGAGTGATACAGTCAAGCCTTCAAAGAGTCACTGTCCAAAGCCATTGAGAGAAGAGGCATTCACTCCCTGGCTGGAGAGCAACTCAACTCCTGCGTCATGATCCACCAGGGAGAATTGTTCTTAAGATGAGCCAGGCTGCTGGGAGAGTTTTTGATTTGCAATCTACTGTTCCATGTCCCTTGGGTCTTGTAGAGTAGTCCAGCTGTGGGCCTAGACACATCCCCGGCCTGTCAATGGATTTCTTTGGCTGCTAATCCTAGCCTTTATGCTCCAACCATGGAGCTGACAGTGTTTAAGCCACACTCTAGAACTGCTCATGCTTTGTTCATGAAGGATAAGAAAAGAGACTGAAACTGGAGCCTGGAAAAGCATCAGTTCCACCAACAGCTTCTTTGTGGCACTGGAGGCTAATGAGAAATGGGGAGGTATTAGTTCAAATTGTTCACACAGAAGGGGGCTGAGGAGATGGCTCCGTGAGTAACAGCACTTGTTGTGCAAGCCCTGGGACCTGAGATCGAATCCCTACGACCCACATAAAAGCCAACCATGGCTGGGTAAATCTGTAATGCTGTCTTTGGGGAGAAAGAAACAAGAGGATCCTGGGAGATCACCAACCAAGCCAACTTAGCTGAAACAGTAAGCTTCAGATGGAGTGGAAGATCCTGTCTCAAAGAAATAAGAGAAAGAGTGATAGAAGAGGATACCAAGCTTCCTACTCTGGCTGCCATACCCACACACACCCATACACTCATACATACACACATGTCCAACAGGTGCGTGCACACACACACACACACATGCACACACAAGAAAATTGTTTGCACCAAGGGCATAAGATGGAACACAGGAGTCCAGTAGAGGGTTTCATGTGGTTGGAGCCATTTTTCATCAATTTTATCGATCACCTGCAGCCTGCATGGGTTTAATTGTCTTGTCAATATACCCTCATTAATCTTCTCTTTAGGGGCTTCATGGTAACAAGCACATTTTTTTTTTCTGTAAAACTGTTTAGGATTAATCCTAAAGAAAGAGAGATTCTGAGAAACAACCCATTTGGGTATGAGGCTGTTTCCCCAGTCCCTACTTATCAGCCTCACTATTTATTAAAATGATAACTTGTGGGCAGAAAATCAAGTTATCTGAGGTCTTTGGGGGAAAATGCACAACTTGGGTCATGAGGAAAGACAAACAAGGAAAGTTAAGCCAGCAAATAGTATTTCTTGAGACCACATGGAGAAAAAGCACAAAATGGAAGTGGGGGTGTGTGTGTGTGCACAAAATCCAAATTTCAGTCATTGCCAAAGCTTGCAAAATATCTTTTCATTTAGAAGTGCTATGATTTAATGGCAGAGGAGGACATTTTGTTGGAACGTCCAGCGTAACAAACACTTTTTTCTCCACTTAACAGTGCTCCCCTGGCTTCATCTCATGGAGAAAATAATAATTTGGATGTTTTGAATTATAGCAGTAATATTAAAGGCACTCGGGCCCACCCAAATTCCCAGCGCTGAGCATGGTGTTGGAGCGCTGGAGAACGAACCAGTGTAACAGCAGGCAACGGTTAGTTTGGGGACACAATTCATAGCTGACTGTGCTCAGAGCTCTCTGCAGTCTTGAAATCCTAGCCTGGAGACCTTTTGCCAGGGCTGGAGTAAGGCAAGGCTCTCCCAGCTGACAAGAGTCCCAGGGCTTTGGACCATGAACAAGTTCTGAAGGGAAGAACGTGAGCCTGCGCATCTGGAGGTGCTGGATCTCCTCCTAGCTCTGCCACTAATGAGCCTGGTGACCTTGAGTAAATTTGCTATCTTATACGGGCCTCCCTCCCTCATCATTGCAGTCATTGACATTTAGAACTGCAGAGACCCTGAGAGATCATCTGGGTGTGTGTTTCCCCCCAAATGTATTCAATCACATTCACCTTCCCCATGTTCTGCTTTTATTGCCCTTTCCTTTCATAAGTCTAGCTGCCAAAAGAAACCAGTACGGAGAAACAATACGTACAAGGTGAATGGTAATCATAAAATAAACACAACCGAAACAAAATCATCTTATTGAACGGGAGCCAGAGAAATGTTGGCTGCCTAGGAAGACGATAGATGCAAAACCAAAAACAGTGATGCTTGCTGAGATCTGAGCGGGTGCCAGATCTCCTGTGTAATGTTTAATTGCCACTGCTCACGGAAGAAGCCCCTGTTGTCTTCCTTATTTCAGAGAGGACATGACTGAGAGGCAGGACCATAAATCTGAGATGGTCCCTGCATTAAAAAAAGAAAAGTTACTGTGCAGACCGGCATGATTCTAAGACCTTGGTTTTCATTTAATTAGAAAGATTAAAAGAGAATGCTTAAAAAGAATAACACCTTTGTAAAAAAAGATTGGTCTCATCTGATGTCACGAGTTTATGCCACCCACCAATATCACCCACTGTTTCTTAAAGTACCATAGATCTTTCAAGAGGTGGAAAGTGCGCTGTTGGACTCTTCAGTATTCTGCCCACCAACCACTTCCTCTGCTAGTTTTACTGTTTTCTACTGTCTGCTGAAGCCATACGAGCATACCTGCTGGGATTGCAAACATCACCTCCTCATAAACCATCCCAGATCTCCTCCCCATGCCAAGGGCCAGAGGTCACTCTCTCCTGGGTACCCCTTCCTGCAGATTCATATTATTTACAATGGACTCCACCTTTGGACACAACTGGCTTTTTATCACGAAACATAAAACCTGTTCTAAGTGTCCTATAAAGCAACGAATCTGCACCCTAATGTGAAAGAAGTGATTGCTTTTGAAGCAATGAATTGAGGCCGAAGAAATGGAGTAGAGGGCAAATGGAGTAGTTTGTCATGCAAGCATGAGGACCAGAGTTCATATCTCCATAACTCACAGAGTCAGATGCCATGAGGCGGTGTGTGCCTGTAATCCCAGAATTTGTATGGCAAGATAAGAGGTGGAGAGAGGAGTCCTAGAAGCCCATGGATCAGCTACCATGCTGTACTCAGTGGTAAACAAGAGACCCTGTCTCCAACAAGGTGGAGAATGAGGACAGACACCTGAGGTTGTGATCTGATCTCCACACACTCACTGTGGCACACATCCACCTGCATCCACACACCCACAAAGACGCACGCTTACATACAAACACATGACACTAACAGAGAAAGATAAAAAACAATTAATAAACATTCACACATGATCACTTTAAAACAAGATAACGAATACAAATACTGCCTTCTAAAGTCCTTTGGAAATTCTCGCATTATAGGTTGCTCTGAACATGGCTTCTGAAGACAAGAATCAGATGAGCTTACATTACACAGGCTTTCTTTTCCAGGGTAATTTCTCTTTGTTCCTTCAATGACCACACGGCATTCACAGGAGGGCCACTGACAACCTTTTTGCAAATCAGTGGACATTAACTCCAAAGTATTTGAAGGTGTCAGAGAGAAGCAACTCATCAGTCGTCAGTGATGACTCATCATCATCCCATTGGTTAATGCCTTGCTTCCATTTATTTGCCCACTTTCTCCTCCTTTTCAAAGCTGTCTTCATCCCTCTCATGAGGAAGCTAAACTGCCTTAGATCCTGACCACATGATCCTGACCACTGTTAACTGCCACAGGGCATCTCTTCAAAGCAATGGCCAATGCTACACACAAGATTTGTCTGTTCTAAAATGGACAGTATTTTAGGGCAATAACAGCCACAAAAGCAGAATTTTACACATTAAGTTATTGTTTGATAGAGGATCACCTGGTTTTCTTGTCTAACTTGATAAGATGTTCTTTGGAGCTGGATAGGTGGGGTATACCTCCAATTCCAGTACTTCAGAGGCCAGGGCAGATGAAGCCCTAGTTTGGTGTAGCCTGGGGTACCTAGCTAGTTGCAACTGGCAAGATCTGCTTAGTCAATTACCAGTTCAATTAATACACTTAAAGATTTTACCAAGAACGAGAACGCATCATTATTTAACTTCTGCTTACATGTCTGAAGAGACAAAAAGAATACCCTACTGAATGAGCTTTCTAATTCCTTCTTTGGATTAGCCCAGCCCCAGAAAGCCTTTCCTGATGTTGAATTAAAATCTTTCCTCCTCTCACTTCCAATGGCCATTTCCATTTCCACTCAAAAGTGTGTCCTTAGCAAGAATCGGTTTCTCTTCAAAAAAAAAAAGCTTCTCTATCATGGAATATAACACAGTAACACACAGCCTTGGGGACTCCATCCCTTTGAACAGTATCAATCATTCCCCCAAATCGCCAAATGCCATGAGTGCCAGATCTCTAGTTATACTGGTAGAACTGTGCATAACACAGGCTTCTGGTGCTGGGGAGATAGTTCAGGGGTTAAAGTGCTTGCTATGCAAATGAGATGACTAGAGTTCATGTACCCAGAACCCAAGTCAGTGTCAGCCAGGTGTGGTGGCCCACTTGTAATTAAAATCTCAGAAGGCAGAGATAGAGGGTCCTTGGAATAAGCTAGTGAGAAGAGCTGTGTGGGTGGGCTCTGGGTTTGAAAGAGAAAGCTTGCACCGATGAAAATGGTGGATATGATCTAGAAATGATTCTCAACATCAACATCTGACCTCTACATACATGCGCATGCACACTCACACATACGTGTGCACCCCCATACATGCAAAGGATCATGAATATGCATAGATATAGACAGCAGACTCTCACATGCACATATACACAAACCCTGCATGCAAACATATATACACACTCACACATTACCTAAGTGGGAAAAGGAAAAGAAAAAAAAAAAAAAAGCAGGTTCCTGAAGCATTCTATCTGGTTTCAAATCTGAACTCTTCAAGGTGGTGAGATCTCTGAGTCTCAGTGTCCTCATCGTAAAATGGATACAATGACAACAAACTGAGCCTTAGTGTCCCCATCTGTAAAATGGATATGATTATACCAAAAGTCCTTCATGTACCTCCTGGGGATACTATATCAAATGATACATGTACTATTCATGAAGTCAGCATTTGATAAGCACTGAAGCATGTGGTAAAGTAAGATTCCAAGAGGAAGATTCAGCCTGTGGGGACAAAATCATTTCTGTTGAAGAAGTTCACCGGGATTCGTTTTAGAGAGGCCCAACCCCTGGTGGCTCATCTTGGGCTTGTAGTCAATCAGAATCCTCAGGTCTTTAGAAAACGTAAGCATCTATATACTGCTGCCAAGCCTATACTTTCACATATTATATGATAAAAATGAATTTCCTGAAAACACAAACAGAGCCATTTAGTCAATCTTCTCACATTTTCTACAGAGCTTTTTGCCTATCAGTTTAACACACAAAGGTAAGTCTAAGTCTTCATAATATCATTTGACCCATTAGCCACCCTTCCCAACCATGCATCGTCTTCAGATGTGATGATTGACCCCTTTTCCCTCTACCAGGGTCACTGATAAGACTCAAAACATGTTCAAGGCCAAGGGCAGAGCCCTGTGGTACTATTAATGGTCTTTGGGCAGCAGGCCAACTCTGTCATTTCACAGATGAGAAGTGGACGATTCAGAAGGGCTCGATGACTGCCCATGATCATAGGATATAACTGGCTGACTGCTTCTCAAAGTTACCCCAGGACATTGGATCCCTGGAAGGGTTCCTGTAGCAATGGCTTTGTATAGCTAAGCAAGTTTGTAAAAATGTGAATGCTCCAATAATGTCTTGGAGACTTGCAACGTGCAACAGAACATAAATGATTCTAGACGGTCCTATAGTTGAGAACTTACTAAACTGATGTATCCCACTATTTCCCCAAAGAATCTAATCTCAAAATCCTGCAGTTTTGGCTGAGGGTGTAGTTCTTGGGCAGAGTGTTTGCATAACATACAAAGGAACCAGACTTTGATCTCTAGTACTACAATTTATTTTTATAAAGCTGCAATTTCTCCGTCTGGTGTTCAATTCCGTCAATGCTTTATTTTCACCAAATCACTTAATATCGTCCAATATATTATAGATTTTGATTACTTATTATTTATTTTTATTTTATTTATTGCTCATCTCCTCTAACTAGAGAGTAAGCTCCATGCTGGCAAGGATATTTATTCTGCTCACTGCTTTTTGTTCAGAGCACTTAGAATTGGTATATGGTCAATAGTTGGTGCTCAATGTATGTAGGCAATGAGATTCATATCAAACCACAGGACTTAAATGAATTACAGCTTCTCCGAGGGCAAAGATCATGTCTTGGGCTTGCTTTTACTTATTTATGATGTGATACCATCTGCTGAGTGGGTCTTTATTACACTTGAAATGAGTATTGCTGCTCAGATAGATATCAATATGCAGGGGGAGGCTATTAGTCTCAGAAACCACATTCCCCCTCTTCTGGTGACCTCATCCTCCAGGCCTTGCCTGGGCATGACTCATAAATCCACAGCACCAACCCCAGTCCGCATCCACACCGTAGCCTACCTCTACCAGCTTCAAAGGACATCACCACTATGCTAAGTAGCTCAAAAATTCAGGTCATTTATAGCTAGAAAGATTGCCATCTCTCTGCCCAAGTTCACAAAGACAGAAAAATGGCTTTTGCAGACTCTTATTTAGGCATCTGTTTATTAATGGGATACACATGGCATTTCTTCAGACTTTCTCTTCTTCCTTAAGGTTCTTTCCAGGTCTTTTCTATTTTAAGGTTCCCATTATTTTCTGCATGGGCTAGTGAACCATTTATTTCCTATTCTCTGCCCTACTCAGTTGGTTCCAATAGCTCTGATTTCTAATTCAGTATTTTCCAAGCTCTGGACCACGCCCATATATCAGAAGTCATCTAGAATGTCATTGCCCATATTGTAAACTACAAGACAATACAAACCTTTGTTTGAAATGATTTTCTTAGGGGTCTGTGGTGATGGTTTAGTCGGTAAGAGTGTCTATTGTACAGGTATGGGGTCCCCAGAACCTACACAAATGTCAGACATGTCACTCATGACTTAAACCCCAGCAGTGAGGGTAGAGATATGGGAGGATACCCGGAGCTTGTAGTGTCAGCTCCAGGTTCAGAAAGAGACTTCAATTCAAGATAAAAATGTTCAAAAGCAATAGAAGAAGATACCCATCCTCCTCCTCTGGCCACACATGTACACACACACGCGCACACATACAAATATACATGTGATTCAACACAGCACACAGTAAATAAATATAAAAGATAAGTTTATATAATTCAAAATTGACATGTAGTTAGATCATCTTCTATCTAAAACTTCCAGTAGTTCCCCATCGCCCTCTGAGTTAAAGACATCTCAGCACTACTCAATGGCTCCTGAATCAGGGCTTGACCTGCCTGTCCAGCTTGTTTTCTAACACTCCTCTACTCGAACCTAGAATGACCATCACGCTAGAGTACTCATCTCACACGCGTGCTCTGATTCCTACCATTGTAACTTTCCATAGCTGTCCCTTCTTACGCAGCAGTGACTGCCCATCAGGGGGTGTGATTCCTGCACCCCTCCCAGATACTTGACAACGTCTAGAGGTATTTTTACTTCTACAACTGAGATGAAGTGGGTGCTACTAGCATCCCTTGAGTGTGCTGATGATCAACCTACGCTGCAGAGAACATCAGTATGGCTGAAGGTGAAAAACTTGCTTTGCAGCAATAGCTTTCAAGTATTTGATGTATCCAAACCTGAAGGATGTGTAAAACAAAGAAGCATGCTAGGCTTTGCCACCAGAATTTCTGGTTCCAGAGATCTGAAGTGGAAGCTGAGTACTAGCATTTCTAGCAAGATTGCAAATGAAGCTGGAGCTGGTGGCTCTTGGGGTTAAAACCACAGTCTAGACTAAAGCCACTTCTGCCTAATATTTATCAAGGTTTAATGGTGCCCATCTCAGGGCAAGTTCCACCTCTTGCACAGAGCTCATCTTGACCTAAGCCTAGCCCATTTTTTGTGATTCTTCTAGTAGTTGGCTTCAATCATACTCTCCCTTGCTGTAGATGTCACTGTATTTTTCTGTCCTCCACATTTCCTAACCCCATAGAGTAAATATTTCCCAGCCGAGACTCGCACAAAATCTCTTCTGCCTTTTTGCTGCTCGAGAGCACTGTGGATGATCATCCCAGCTGAACGTAGCACCTGCTCTCCACCAGTTCTCTGCATGCTTCTTTCTGCCTCATGCTCTTCCCACATTGAAGATTATCAAAGCATGAACTATTAGAGCATGAAAGAACATACAAGTCTTTTTCAGGTATATGTGAAGGTGTATGTGTCCATCAAGGAAGTGGGTGCATTATAGCTCAACTTTTAGCCTTCATTATCTTGCCCAGAATAAGCCCTGTCTGTAGCCTTCACCCTGAGCAGTGGAAAGGAGTACACAAAAGACAAACAGAGGTTCCTACCCTTGCATTACCATGAGAGCCTTATGTGTACCACTTACGACAACTGAGATCTGAATGTGGTCCTTCAACTTCAGTTTCCATCGTATTCACACTCTAAGTTTTATCCACTTGAATGAATGAATCTAAAAGAACGTAATTTCATCACATCAAATACATGAACTTTAAGCACCCTCTTTCCTCCCAAAGATGAATCCTTATTACTCATCAAACTCTGGTCACACTTCAAATTCAGTGCCATGTGCAAGGATTTAATGCACACTTAATCAGACAGTTACTATATGTTAAATACCCCACAGTTATTTAAAACATATTTATTGGGGTTTAACAAGTATGCCAAGACAATCCTCCACAAACAGCAGGAACTGCTAAGAGAATGCAGTCAGGATTCTTACATCAGGCGATGCGTCTTTTGCGTGGATATACTTTATCCCAGACTGTTAAAAAATAATGAAGACTCTCAAAGAGCTTCCATCTGGGAGGGCAAAAGGGACAGTGAATTTGTGTACTGCACACTCACCCCTGGAGACCTAGGATCAGTTCCTGTTGGAGATGGGCATGAAAAATGAGCTTGGGGGTCTTCCGCTCGTCCTCATTTGTGCTCTGTGCAAAGCCAACTGTACTGCATGGCATGATTGATGAGGGCCATTTAGGGGAGCCGGCTGGGTGGGAGGAAGAAGAGTTCAGGGGGGAGTCACCAGGAATAAGTCAGAGGGAGGGGACTCACAGAGGCTCTGGCTATAATATTGATGCTTAAAAATTGCAAACTGTGTCTGTCTTGTGTCACACATGCATAATACCCTCTAGACAGTGGCTACCACAGGACACAACCACCCCCATGTGGTGTTTGAAAACATTCCTCTTCTTAGGCCTGAACCAAATGTTCCCTCCCTTAGGCTGTATGTGTTACACGCAAGGAAACTGAGCTGGAAAGAGCCTCCTTGCCATCCTGCCCAACCCTCCTGCAGCTGCAGTGGCAAAGCCTGTGTTGTGGCCTCCAGTGCTGACGCCATGGCAATGTCCTGACACGGTGGCGCCTGGCCGGCAGCATGACTTCACAAGAGGGTCGGGTCAGAAGACCTCAGATGGACCATGAGTAAGAAGAGCAGCAAAAACTAATATCCTGAGTAGTCGGAAACACATGGAAGGAAATTATTCGTAAATATTTGACGAGCGATGCAGCCCAGAGTCTTGAGAGAACAGCTGTTGGTCTCCAGGTTCATCCAGTGCACCCGCCCCTTTCTTAGAGTCCACCTTCTGCGCCATGCCGAGCCTCACAGTGCCTTCCCCACCTGCCTCTCACACCGCAGGGCCTGGATAGACCAGGATAGACGTGCAGTCTGGCAGCAACCCACAAGGTCTCCAGGTGGTAATCTAGAGACACTTCTCGGGTTGACTATGCAGCAGGCTTAAAGCCATTCCTTCTACTCTTCTCTGAACTGGTGTGTGTGTGTGTGTGTGTGTGTGTGTGTGTGTGTGTGTGTGCAAGAGGCGGCTAAGAGTCAGCACAATGAAGAAAATCAACTTCAGGAGGATAATTATGTTTTATAGTTTTGCTAAACGTAAGAAAGTATTTTCTCAGGCCATTTAATTGAAACAACATCATGGGTTATACCTTCATTGTAATAAAACTCCACTGTGTGTCCAAGTGCCAAGGGATTTATTAACTTGCTTGAGCTCTGAGAATCAGCAGGCAGGGTCAGACACGGCCAGTGATGATGACATCATCGGTTTTGGCAGCTCTTTTCAACTGGTGTTGAGTGAGGTAATGTCCCCAAAATTAAAACTGACAGTAAGATTAATGATGATAGATTCACTGAGGTTTTTTTTTTTTTTTTGTTTTCATGATTTAAATTGGTGTTCTGTTTCTTCCATGCTGAATAGCCAAGAGCTTTGTGCCATTAGTTCAGCATATCAGGAAAGAGATAACAGAAGTCCTTTCCCTAGGCCCCTGGGGACAGGCAAGGACTTCAGGATTGGAGGTGATTTCAAGATAAAGATACATCCTCAAGTCTTTCAAGGCAGATTGGACAGTGCAAGAAGCTGCTTTTATCAACCCAGCAAATACAAGCGGATCCACAACTTAAGTAATAAAAAGGTGTAATGTGGGGTGGCAGCCGAATGCAGGGAACAGCTCATGGAATCTTAACTGAGTCAGAATGCACAGTCTCATTAACTGGGGTGGGTCTGCTCCTGTCCTTTATATTTTCCATAATGAAAATGTTTGCAGAAAAGAGTCAGAACATAAAGAACATTCTGAGGCTGGTGTTTACAAGAGCTGTAAGCTACATGGGAAAGACTCATTTCATCAAGCATCTCAGATGCTCTCCTGTCCTCCAAACTCTATTTTCTTAATTGACTAATCATTATACTCCCGCTCTTCTGTAAAGTTCTCAAACAATGGGGATTAACGGTTTTCATCATTGGGATTTCAACCATTATCACAGTAGCATACAGCATGCACTCAAAATATTTGTTGAACCCTTGTTCCTTTAAGTAGATCCCCTGAGCAATTCTCATTAGAAATTCAGTCTCATAACTAAACTTATAGAGTGTACGTTTAAATAATGAGAATACTTCCCTTTAACATATGTTCAGCTTTATTACATTCACTTGTCTACAATGGCACTGTCTCAACCATCTGAAATAATATAGTTTACTGTTGAAAAAGCACGAAAGAAAACACAAAGAAAAAGTCACAATAGCATACTAGGATATTTATGGGCATGAACCATATTAAAAAATATATATATATACACACACACACATATGTATATATATATATATATGTATATATATGTGTATACATATATATATGTGTGTATGTGTATACATACATATATGTGTGCATATATATGCTACTGGAGCATGGAGCATGGAGCACTAAGCCCCCGGCAAGCCAGTCATTATCTGGTGTCAGAAGTTTAACTGCTTTTGGGGGCAGACCAAATAGTTCAAATAGAACATACTAACTCCATATTGCAGCTGTTCAAAGGCAATCAGTTTATTCTCTACAATCACTGACGTTTATGGTTCTACATGGAATAAGGGGATGGAGCATTGTCTCACACTATTCCTTCGGCAAGGGCCTCCGATCCTCACATCGACACTTCTGCTGAGTTCTTCCATATGTCACACACCTCCCTCTCCTACATGCTATTCTATCTACACAGAACATTAGTTGTGGAGAGGTGGTTTGGACAGTGTTTAACAGGGATAACAGAGATTGAGGCCTTTCTAAACTGATTCTTTTGGGGGAAGAAGGGACTATGTTTGACATCTTGTGGTAGTGTATACAGCTTATGATGTCCCTTTCCTGGGCACTCCCCCCTCGGTCCTCCTGCTAGGTTATGCCTATTTTAAATCAGAGCTCTTTCTCCCCAGTTAGGCTTATGGGGACAAAATCAAAAGAGGCTAACCTGGGGCACCTTAACAGGGCATAACGAGAGGTGACTTATTAATTTGAGAGTAACATCAGGAAGACTGGCTTTAGTTACCTTGCATCAGGAGATGAAATGACCCAGGATACTGGAAACTGTGCACTCTTCATCAAGCTCCTGAGATAAGCAAGTAGCCAACTGGGGGAGTCTACTCCTCAAAAAATAGAACCATATACTAGAGGAACTGAGCCTAGCTGAGCATTAGAGTCAACTGGGGAACTTCGTAGCATATCAAAGCCCACGATGCTGCTCCAGAGATTTGGACTCAATTAGTCTGGGGAGCAGGAGACACTGGTCTACTTTTCAAAGCTCCTTAAGTGACTTTAATGTGCAGCCAGTGTTGAGATCCATTCCCATCAACTGAAGCACAGGTTGTTATTCTGAAATCTTCTGATAGTGATAACGCCTGAACACTCAAGGGTACGGAGAGGAGCCACAGAAGAGAGGCAGGACTGAGAATCCTCCCTTTTAGCAGGTCCTGTGCATTGCAGAGTGACAGTCATGCCTGTATACAGACATCTGCATGGCAATAGGTTAGGCTAGATCTCTGTCCCTGTTCTGAATAGCCATCTTTCCCCACTCAGCCCCACATCTCTGGCTAAGATCTGTGAGTGAGCTCTTCCAAACAATCTATAGACCCTTAGAGAAATGCTACTGATTGATGGTCTTACATTGTCCAAATATGCAAATAGTAAAGGCCCTTCAGCTGGAGTACAAATAAGAAGGTAATTGTTTATGTCTTCATGACTCCTGAAACCCTAATTCTAGTTGGAATATCATGAAAATTAGACCTTTACCGGGTGTGAGATGAGGATTATTTGTAACTAGCAAATCTGTAACCAGAAAACTCACTTACTCACATCTGCCCAGGACTGGTCCACTTTCAGCATGAATTTCTCTTGCTCCAGGAAAGCCCTGGAGCTCTTAGGAAACTGAAATGAATCCTTTCTGCATTATAGCCTAGATCTGGAAGACTCACACCCAGATACTTCACAAAGCCAGATAGACTTCACGGATGACAGACTGCTCTGTGTGTCGATGCTGATTGCTTCTGCCTACCATAAACTGTCCCTAACCCTTTGAAAATGGGGGTTGTTATTTCGTTGGAGATTTTTTAAATCCATTTAGAAGTGAACCTAAAGTCCCCTGAACCTCGTAGAGAAGAGTATTTATTCTTAAACTACTTAACCAAATTGAAATCATTCAGGATTTCTCTCCAGGTGACTTAAAACTAGGAACTTGGGGTATTCTGGGTAATCGGATCCAGTACTGGAGTCTGTGCTGGAAATCTCTGGACTTGTAGGGAGTCAGGTGCTGCAAAGTGCCTGGGGAAGAGAAGTCAGTCTGCAGAGAGAGAAGATGGAAAAGGCACATAGTTTGAGCAGAGATGAGAATATCAGGGAAAAGTCCTACATGGTTCTGTTTTCTATCTCCAGGTGTTTTCAGATGCTAAGATACTCTGTTTTTAGATTCTAGGATAACTTTTGCCTCTCCCTATCTGGCAGTTACAGGGATAGGAAAAAAATGACACGCATAGGCATAAGCAAGAAAGAGTTTATTGTTTCATACTAGCAAATGATACAGAGTATAACTAGCTTCAGGTATTGCTTGATCCAGGGCTCAAGTATATAATTATTTCTCATTTTCCCTTGTCCACCTCTAGCTCTTTAGTAGAGTTTCATAGGGCCCTCTGGCAGACTCCCTTCTAATGTTCATGTGAAAAGTAGAAACTCTGGCACTATTTTCTGCTAGGCTTGTTTTCAATAGCAAAAGCTTGACTCCTTTGGGGATTGCCAGTGAAATGTCTTAATGTTTCTCAGTGGTTTATACTAAGTATTCTGATCCAGCATCCCAGGCCAGGGAGAATCTAATGATTGCTGACAGATCTGAATATGACTAGGCTGGTGCTGGAGGAAAAGTCAGCTTTCTGGAAGGTCAAAGACTTCGGAGGAAAGAGGTGATTTCCTGGAGGTTTTTGATATGTAGACACCATATATAAGACACCGAGATGCTACAGATCAAAATAAGAGCTGCACATATTCTTATATAATGATCTTTACATTGTCTCTAAACTAGACTGAGTATCCTCCTTACAATTCAAATCAATCCTAATGATTACAGTAAAGTAGCTTGTGGCTACCATACAACCCTCCAGACATCTCTTCCCTCTTCAGTTTCATGTGACCCCAGTATCAGCACAGACACCAGGCTTATAGCCATATTGATATTTTGTCCAAATAGAGAACAAAGCCCCATTCAAGTGTAATACATTTATATGTTTATTTGAACTTCTAAATGTGGCAAAAAGTGGTGATGTTATGAAAAGGCCATTTTTCAAAAGACCTTATTGAATAAATAGAAAAGCCACATGTTTGTCTAGAATATTGATCTGCTTTTTCCAGTGCCAGTCAAAACCTAGACATCTGTGGCTTCTTGAGAAGAACTACCCAGTGTATAACAGTAACCACAGCATAATGTGTTAAACATATGGCCAAGTGAATCTCTCCAATGTCATCAACCCAAAGGTTGCGTTGTTTGGTGTTTCTTTACACACAGCCCCAATCTGTCTTCGAATTATCACCAGACTTGGTCTCAGAAGAGCCAATGAGTTCTCACAAATCAAAGGGAATAAATATAGCAACAGGAAACAGACATTGAGTCTTTTGTTCCACCTTTCAATTCAATCCTATGCCCTTCAATATTGTGAGTCCCCACTGTCTGTAGAAACTTGGACAATAAACCCAACAACCTAATTGTCTTCAGGAAGGATTTTCAGGCTTGCCTTCCCACTGCAGAACATGTTCCATCCTCAGCATGAGCTCTCCTCTCTGGGACCACTCACCCTTCCCTTTGCCTGGTATGTAATTTCCACCCCCATGACTTTGTTCACATGCGCTGATACTCATACCCTTTCTCCCACTCTCTCATACACATAGCATCTCTACCTTTGTTGATATTCGATACCCACAGCCCAATTCAAATGCCCCTCTTGAGAAAATCCTCTGGGTCTACCTTGGCATTAACTCGTCCAATCAAATAGTGGTCTTGACTGGTTTCCCACTGGATTGAGAGATAAAAAAGAGTGAATATTTGCTTCTCTATGTTCCTAAGTGATCTGCCTGGAAGCTACCCTGGGTCTTCTTAACTTTCCAGGATTTTCTTTGTTGGTTTAATACCTGTGTCCTTTGCACATTAAATTCCTTCTGGGTGGGATATTCTTCTCATGGCTCTTCATGGCTGTTAAGTCTCAGCTGAAATGTGATTCCTCCAAAAAATTTCTCCATCACTAAGTTAGGTCCCACTACCTGCTCAACCCCAGGATTCTTATCATCTACCATGTTCTTTATAAACATGGAACTTCTGAAAAGTTATGGTGAAATTTATTTCATACCTATCTCTATACCTGCATTAGGCAAAATGTTTTACAATGGAGAGTACTTCTAATAAGTGCTAATTGAATCAATGGGCATATCACTCCTTCCTCTATACACGGATGATATAGCTGGGCCATAATTTACCTTATATGGTAGAGGTCTATATTAGTCTGAGAAATCATACTCAATTATGAACTTTTGGAGCAAAGAATCATGAAGAAATGAGGGGCTTCCAAAGTCCCATGCCCAATAGAAGACATGTAGCTTTCATAATGTTGATCACAACGGACTTTAGAGTTTAGCCATCTTGGGCTTTCATGGGATTCTGTTACTTTCCAGCTATATTTTAGGTAGATTCACACAGATTCTCTGGCCCTGAGTTTCCTCATTCATGGATGATCAATAATGATGCCCACTTTAAGGTGATTATAAAAATGTCAGCCAACATAAGTAGCCAGTTCTTCACTACCTCTGGAAATAAAGGCACTCCAAATTGAGGCTTTTATTACTACTCTACAAATATTGGGAAAGACAAAAGCAATAATGGCCATCTAGGAACTGGGATAGTACTCTAAGCTAGGTGCTGATGTTCTGTTAAATACAATATTATGTGACATCAATATCAGTAGAAGCCACTCTGAAAACACAGCATGTTAAAAAAAAAAAAAAACATGACTACTGTATGTCTGAACACGGACAATAATGGCCAAACTTCCTTTCTGTGTATGAGTGACATCATCAACGGAATCTCAGCATTGCCTCAGGTTCCCTGCATCTACATAGATTTAGATACTCAATTTCGGTATGGTCTCATCTTTGATATGGGATTTCTTCTGAAAACTAATCTTGGAATTTTCTCTAAGCTCTGATGACATCCAAACCAAGGGGATGCTCTGTTTCCTTAAACATTTTCTCAAACAACCCAATATAACTCTATACATCATAGCCTTCTCCCTGAAGGAGATGTCCCACAGTTCCTGTTTTCTGTATGCTCTCCCTCATTGTCAGTAATAGTCCCAGTTTGTTCAACTGCAGACATCTTCTTGATAGTGTCTGGCTGAAAGGTGGTAATAATAATAATGGTATCTATCCCTTCCCAGATACTTACATATTGTCAGAATTTCTCCTATGCAATTAATACATGTTAACCTATTTATTTTTCCAGCTTTACAATATAAGCCTAACTACTAGCATTGTACTTTTTGAGGGAACTTATACAAAGATTTTTTTTTAATTACTGAAATTGGTTAATAAACAGTGGAAGCAGTATAGAAACAAAGAAATTTCTTCTTTATCCATCATCACTTCTTATTCTATCTTCTTGAATATCTACTCCCAGCCCTTGAATGAAACAGGACCTTAGAAAGTATATGAAGATTATAAAGGCACCATAGTGTGCAAAGAGCAGGACTCAGGAAAGATCTAGAATCCACCAATGTGTTGTCGGCTTACTCAAGAGTCTTATAGCAAAGAAGTAAATAGTAGCCCTTGGCCTTAAGGAACATATAAGCTAATCAGAGAGAGAGGACATGAACACAAAAATTTAAATAACAATAAAAGATGCAATGCAAAAGACATTTAAATACAATAATAAAGGATTCACTTTGATTCACTGTCAAATGAGGTATACAGATGGTACTGGGGGTGAACTCACTGCAGGTTACATGCTTAGCCCACATTCTCTAACCAATCCAAAGCCACAGACAGGAAAGCAACCAGGGCAGTTGCTTTCTTAGGAAGAGAGAGAAGAAAAAACAGAATCTTAGTGGAAGGAAATTTATTGAAATGATACTTTTAGGATGTGAATAAGTGGCTTTTACATTTTACTTTTTGTTCACCCATTTGTTGAGGAGTTATAATCCTGTCCCTGAAAAGATACCTTGTGGTTTTTTTCAGTGATTGCCACATAAGACATTCTTGGGTAAAATACAATATAGGGTTTACTTCTATCCAGAAGAAACTGAGAATGACCTCATTCATCCTCACCACTGCGGGCCACATTCAGGTCTGTGTCACTGCACTCTGGTCATATACACACACACACAAACTTTTAATGACAATAATGGTAATGATAGGCTTAACATTCCAGAAGGACTCTCAGCCAGGAAAAGGTGAGGTTACTTCTGTCAGGAGACTAATGGGACTGATCAAACTCTTTAGTAGTGTCTTATAAAGACTGATAGAATCTTCTAGCACTTTCAGAGCAGGAAGAAACAGAGATGAAGTACTTCTAGTGACTAACATAGTATTGTGTCTGAGCAAAGGCTTTGATTTTACTTGGACAGTCACCTTGGGGAAATTATGCAACCTTTATTGCAAGTGGATTTAACATTAATACCTAATTCAGAGACTGCCTATAGGGTTACATAGTATAATGCTTGAAAGAGGTTAGAATATCCAAAACATAAGACAGATTGTCAGAACCTGCTATCATCATAATCATCATCATCCCTATTAATCAACACTGTCATTTAAATAATCATTAGATACCACAGTCTTTCTGGATATGAAGAATCTGGAGATTAGTCTACCCTAATTTTGGAATTCACTGAATCTAATTATTTAGTCATCTTCCTATTATTACTTATAGGCTATGAAATTTGAATGCCTGAATTTGACTCTCAATTTCATGTGGGAATTTCTTTAACCCGAACCCTGTCTCAATTTATTCATAAAAGCAGAGGGAGAAATAAAGAATATATATATCATATATATATATACACAATATATATTATATTCTTTATATTATATATAATATATATATATATGTATGTATATGAGATAGATAGGTAGATAGAACCTACATCTTATCACTAATATGGGGAGCAACAAAGATAATATAAACAGAACCATGAAAAGTGTCTGGCATACTGATGACGCTCCATGAATGTGACTGTTTATCATCAACTGTCATCTTCATCATCATTGTTGTCACCATCATCTTCTTCTTCGTTGTCATCATCATCATCAACATCACCAACATCATCATCATCATGCCCACCATCATACTCAGGAACTTCCCAGACTTTCTTTTCCCCTCAGGACCCTCAGGCTCAATCATATCTAACACATCCCAGGGTACTAAATTTCCTGAGCCTGAATTTTAGAACATGTGCTGTTTCAGCAAAAAGAAACCTTTTGACCCCCACGTGTATTTGGACAGTCACCCCTAGCTCATGATAAATGTCCCACATTTACAGGTTTTTCTGATTGCAGTGAGTGATTTATCCCTTTCGAGGAAGGCCAGGGGAGAAGTGGAAAGGAAAGCTACTAGGACTCTCTAAGCTTAAAATCACAGCTGCATCCTAAGACTAGGTGATTGGGAGAAAGTGATTTAACTCACATTTTGCATCCAGAGGCAGTGTTAGAGCCTCGTTCCTAAGGATGATGTGAGTTCTGAAATGACCCATGTAGGAGTTTAGCAGCTGGTGTATATTATGTGTCCAGCAAGTTGCAAGCATGTAAGTGTAATAGATGTCTACTGTCTCATTTGTCAAAGAACTACCCAAAGACAACTGTAGGTACCACAATACCATCCAAGAATTTCCAGAATATTCTTTGATCCTTTCTCATTAAATATATTCATCTTAAGTTCAAACTGTAGACGAGAGCCCAGCTTCACAGAAAAGACCACACACATGCATGCAAAGGGCTTGGTACAGATTCAAGAAAACTGCCCTTTGTTTTTACTTCTGTGGCTCAGATTTCATGTCTTATGCAAGATTGTGCATAAAGAACGCTCTCTCACTAAGTATGGAAAATGCCCAGGTTTCTTGTGAAAAATATCCATTGAGTTCTCACCTGGGCAGAACTCTGGTGGAGAATGATGTCAGAAATGAATATACATATATATATATATATATATATATATATATATATACACACACACACACACATGTGTGTGTGTGTGTGTCTCTGTGTCTCTGTGTCTCTGTGTCTGTGTCTGTCTGTGTGTCTATATCCACTGCCATGAACATCAGGGAGACTGACTTGGTATAGTGTCTAGAACAATAGAAGGCAAGTGAGAAAATGGCAGGGAGGCTCATGCCTGCTTAGGTAGATGAACCTAAATGAACATGTAGAACTCACTGGGCACTTAACCTATTAGGATAACTGAAGATGTCAAAAAGAAATATTTATAGGCACTTTTTAACATAGTCTATAAAACAGGAAGTTGATTTGAACATAAATTATCTACCACATCATTCTTAAACCTCTCAATCTTTCTCTAAATGCCTGAAAGGTAGCTTATTAGAGCAAAGTGGGTGTTTAAGCACTACACACGACACACACACACACACACACACACACACACACACACACACACACAGGTTCACTTATAAATTGAGAGAAGTAGAAGTTAGTAAAGGGGGCAGTCTTCCTAAGGAAAAAAGAAAAACTAAGAATTTTGTAGTCTGGAAAGATGACTTAAATACTGTAGATTATGTACTATGTCTTTGTCTCAACTCTGCATTCTGGACTGGCCCCATTTTTCTAGATAAATCTTCTTAGGTGGTACCAAGATGGCAGGACGAGGCATTACAGCTGTAGTGTGTTATCAGAGGCCTCTGGGAGATCAACTTCCTCTCCTCAGGCTATACCAGGACCTGGGTTAGGCTCTCTTTAAAGTAGATTGAATCTCATGGGTTCCAAAGAGCCTATCTCTGTGGCCTGAAGACTCTCACATGCTTAGTAACTGGCAGTTTGTAACATTGGCCTACCTCTGGATCTAGGGAGGATTTTCTCAGGCACAGCTGATAGGCGGAATGTAACAACGATGGGTTCCTCACATAAAATCAAGGTGATTTTACTGGGAAAAGAGATCGTGTGCTGGTCAGTCTTAAACAACATATGTCCCCTGAAAAATCTTAAAAGTAACTAATATCTTTCATGGGGGCCGAACACATGTTTTGATTATATGATCAATTATGCCTCACTCAGTATATGGCCTGATTTCTTTTCTCTTCTCCCTGTGTGCATTTCTCTGTATTCTTGTTTTGTGTATGACCTGGTACATGCTCGTCACACAGACACAGTGTCTTAAAGGTTATGGAGAATTAGATGACAAATATCAGTGGAAAACATGAGCAGCTTTCATCATTGTTTAATTTACTGAAAGAAAAGCTCCACCTAAGACTACTCCTGCCTCCTGCCAACAGTGACAACAGAACTGCTAGGCATCCTAGGAAAACATTCCCGAGACCTTCTGCAGCTGTCACAGGAGTAGGACTGAGGCAGCTCAAAGAATTTAATCACTAGGAAAATGTTCTCTGCATCTTTGTAGATTCCCTCCAAGAGGAGTCTTTGTGTTTGCTCATTTCTGAATTCGCATTACCCAACATGATGGTTACATAATGGGTATGTGATAAATATTTATTGAATGAATGCATGAATGATTCACTTCATTTTGAGAATGAAGTTTTAGTCAGGAACAGATTTTCTCAATTACTTAATTTGTCAAACTATTTTGTGGAACTGTATGATATATATATATATATATATATATATATATATACACACACACACACATACACACACACACACACACACACATATATATACATATATACACATATATATACACATATATACATACACATACATACAATTTATATATTAGAAATTTACATTCAATTTTACCTTATCATTGCTTACAATAGAATGAGTCCCCCTTTTACATGAAAGTAACTTGGCCAGGAAGTGGTTGAATAATTTTATTTACAGAGTTTCTAGGACCTCGAGATGCTTAAATGCCCAGTGTTATTGAATATGCCTGTGCTGTAGGAAGGAAAAATGGTGAAGACCAAATTAAAAGATCTGGTACACTTTGACATTAATCAGCTACTCGTGAGTAATAAATTTATAATTAAAATAAATTAACACTTCTCAGACCATACATGTAGAAATGGCAATGAATCAAGAGCATCACAGAAAATTTAACTCACTTTCCAAAACATCAAGAAGAGCTTATTATTCCTCAAAATTTTAGAGACAGAAAACTAAACTTGATAAACTACCAAGGGCCATGCCGAACCAGAGCATCCCCATGTAAAACGGTGAAAGGAAAGACCAGAACACATAACGATTTCTTCTCAACATTATTACTTCTTTTTAAAAGGAATCCTAGACCATGAGTAACCAAGCATGAAGGCACACCAAGAACAGGAGATTCTCCATCCGTTTCTACAGTAGAACCACCTCAAACGGATCAATTTATGCTGCTCAGCTGTCTCAACAAGCTTATAAATATTTTGTCAAGGATATCCTAGGGCCCTCTTATCTCTGCTTCCCAGTGCCCAGGGCCTTTTTGGCTGGGATAAATTCAAATAGCTGTATGTGACTGGAAAAAAACATGGGGACTGGAACCATTAATAAGCTTCTTCATTCATAGATCAAAGTACAAGTTGTATGACTTGAATGCGACCTCAACAATGGCTGAAGATCAGAAGTCATATATGGTGCCTTTCCATGGTTTCAGGGCTTCTGCATAGCACAGTGGCTTCAAGGTAGCTGATCAGAATTCATATGGGGTGAGGAGGTCATTCTACTGGTCCCTTTGTAAAGTACATGAAGACTTCTTATGGCCTCAGTCTCAGAAAGTGTAGTACAATGTCACTTTGAGCTTTACCAGTGATGTCACATACCCATCCAGATTCAAGGTTGATGGACCTTTATTTTTTGATGACAGGAATAGCATGGAATTCACAACCATTCCCTGGTGTTTCTCTATTACGGGATTAAGATTTAGATGGAAATTTTCAGGAAAAAAATACTACTTAATTTTGGATCTTAAATGATTTCTAACTACCATTTGTGTTTTGGGCAGTGTGACAACTATATTAGAAGACTCAGAAGGAATAAAACATGTACTCTCCTACTTTAAGGAAACATAGTTTAAGAATAGGAAGTTGTATAGGAGCGACTATTATAATTGCTTCCTTTGGCACCTTAGACAAATGACTAAGTCTTTCCTGCTTAAATGAGTAAAACATAGGCTTTTGACAGCTAATACTATATGGTAAGAAGTTTCATGCTCATGTTTATCTAATCTTCAGTTAAAAAATATCCATGAATTATGTACTATGTTGGGTTCATATTTTATAGTTTGAAATCAAACCTCTGAGAAGTTCAGTGCTTTGCCTAAGATCCCATAGTCAGGAAGTAGAGGAGCAAATCCATTTCTACTGACTTGAAGGTTTGAGCTTTATTTCATCTATTTCACTCTTTAGTCTTTGTGCCAGATCCCAGTGACTAAGAATCACAGTCTCCCTCAGACAAGCCTTTCAGATCACCACATATTTCTAGGTAATTGATATCAGGATATGTGTGGGTGAGTATGTCTTGGCTTGTCATAGATATTAGATTAGTGTGGAAGGTACTGGAAGCTTCCCCCAGAAGCATCATAATATCCTTACCTCATTCTAAATCTGACTATAAATGTTTCCAGTATCAAGAAATAGAACTGAAAAATCAGACAGACTTAAAAAAATAATTAGAAATTGAGAGAAAAGAAAGACTTTGGGAACATTGGGTTCAGTATCTCCATAAATAATCCTGCTCCCTTTACCTCTTTGCTTTGTCATTTGTTTTTGTTTGTGTTAATTTAATATTGAAGCTGTTAAGGAAATGACATGAACAGGCTTCGAATCAGACGATGACAAGAGAGAGAGAAAAGTAGGCCATTTTCTTTGCTTCCCTCTCTTATGGGTTTGTAAACTTTCACTGGAAACTCCTTCATGTTAGACTGCCTAGGAAGGGGCCTTCTGCCCTTCTGGAACCCATCACAGGCAAGGTGGGGATGGTATTTTCATTAGATGAGTCAGGCACACACTGGGAGCTGAGATAGTTCAGACCTCCTGAACTAAGTAAGGGTTCCTCTGGTACAAAGGAAGGAGCCGAGTGGTGAGCAGACTACAGCAGGATCTGCTACCCTCTCCTGTGCTAGGTGGTTTCTACCCTCCTAAAGCAGCATTGGTGCCTCTCTTCCGTGCTTACTTCATAGAACGGTAATTCTCTCCCATTAATCTTCTGATGAACTGAGGGAGGCAGATTTCTAAGATGGTAAAACTCATCCCAAATGAATAAATACATTGTTAATTATAAGGATGAAAAGCTGTGCTTTAGACAAAGTAAATTATTTGTAGAGGAGCAAAGGTAAAGTCATGTGGACATTTCGTAAACTATATTTCATGGAATATTAATTGTGTGTGTGTGTGTGTGTGTGTGTGTGTGTGTGTGTGTGTGTGCACGCACAAGCACACGTGCATGTAAGAGATAAGGTAGGTGGAAGTAGGAAAGAGAGTTTCTGTGGTTTAAAAAATGCTCTGAAATGGTTACATATTCTATCTTGTGTAGGCTCCATGTGAGTTAGCACGATAAAAGCTCAGAAGTCTATAATGTTTGGTGCTCATGGTTACCCTCTAGAACATAATGGTAAAACTCTATTGCTGAAGACACCACATACTGAGCCACAGAACATGAAGTAATAAAGCTTTTTCCATCTGTGAACCCTACAAGCTATAATAATCACCTCCCTGGCAAGAAGATCCTACTGGTGTTATAGTGGCATTAACAACATGGGAGTAACCAACTACTTTCTGATTGGATTTAAGAACAATTCTACAAGACAAAGCACATATTTGGCACCATTATTAGGCCAGGAACCTAAATAGATCTAAACAGATCACAAGCCATAGGGGAGAATCTATCACTACTATTCTACTAAGTAAACATATTATTAAAGCAACTCCTAATGACTTATCATTATTCCCACATATTAATGCATCTTATCATGTAAGCTTCCATTTACAGTAGATGGGTATTAACATAGAGACCTACAGTTGATCAAGGTGCAAAGAATAAGAGACTGTAGGATGCTTAACTCTAAATGAGATATCTATATCACACCCCTAATCCTAAGGTTTGGGGTCATTATAGAAGAGATGATGTAAAGATTATAGAACCAGAGTTGGTGATGAAAGGAAACTGCTTTCTGGACACAGCTGGGGAGCTTTATATATGAACTCACAATGGTTATGAATAAGGTTATGACAGCATGAATAAGCCCTCCAAAATATCAAGCCAGACAAAACTGATCATGAAGAGGGGGAATGGCCTCAAAATCCCAACTCTAGCTAAGGACCTATTGGGAACTGAGAGCTGCTGGAAGAGATAGAATTGGTTTTCTTTAAGGCTGTGGCCCCTCCCTGGTAAGTTGGCCATCTTCTAGTGGATGGTCATATACCCAAGAATATATGGCCATCACAAACTAGAATCAATGGGTTTAAAAATTTTGGACACAAATTTGGGTGGGCAGGGAGGTGAGTGAGTATGTCTTGGCTTGTCATAGATATTAGATTAGTGTGGAAGGTACTGGAAGCTTCCCCCAGAAGCATCATAATATCCTTACCTCATTCTAAATCTGACTATAAATGTTTCCAGTATCAAGAAATAGAACTGAAAAATCAGACAGACTTAAAAAAATAATTAGAAATTGAGAGAAAGATAGATAGAGAAAGAGATAGATCTGGCATGAATTGAGGGAGGAAAGTGAATATGATCAAACACATGATATGAAATCCTCAAATAATTAAAAATAGAATTATAATAACTTCAATAGAAAAAAAATCCCAGGAGTCCTACATAGAGCAATCTGCTGTTTAACTTAATGTCCCCAATCTTTTTTTAAAAAATACACCTAAGAAGAGTTATAAATCCCTATATAGCATGTGTAATATTACAGTTGGAAACATATAATATATTTTAGCTTGTGACATAGGAATTAAAATTCTCATATGAATATTTATTTAAGGATATTGAGTATTACAGATTTAAAATAAATATGATCAAAAAGCTGTTTATCATTGGAGTCCAATTCAATTCAAATAATCTGTACCCAAGTTAACCATAATGTACAAAATATACATATATTCACACACATCCATCTATGAAGTTGAACGGAAGTCCACTATGGGAAGTGGAGTGGATTTGGGGATAGTTATGATATCCACTTGGGGCTTTAGGCATCTTACCACTGAAGCAGAAAGTCTGAACTGGAGATACCCACATCCAGAATTTCGGAGAACCCAGCTGAAGTTCAAAGCCAAGAGCGGGATGTACCAAGAGACTGATCTGAGGGAGGATAGTATACAGAGGTAAAACTTGGAACAAGATTTCATTTGTGAAACAACAAATGAAAGAAGACTCAACATGTGTAGAGGTCTCTTGTGACGTGTGGAGTCCAGCCACTTGCAAGGCTTCCAAGGTACTGATGCATCATGTTCTCTGGGAGCATCAGTTGGGGACAATGGTGGGCTATGACACTATTTCTATGTGCCGATATAAACTGGATATGTTGTTCAGCAGAGGATGGATAAGGTCATTATTTATCTCCATTGGCTGTCTCCATGTACATCTAGTTCTTGTTCCCCATTCCAACTTTGTTGCTACCCTCAGAGACCAAGACCATCAGGACCTCTAGCATCATGAGGAAGATGTGATCAAAGCTAATTCAACCAGAAAACACCCTCTGTGTGGCCATCATATTACTTAATTTAGTCTAAGAACTTGTCTGAACAAGTCTAAGAACAACTTTCTAGACTTTGCTGAAAAATTCTGCCAAAAATACTTATTCTCATCTTTGTATCATGTGACTAGGGAAATACATGTGAAATCTGGAAGCGATGAAGTGGCCATTCGAATACTAAAAGGAACAGTGTTAGTATTGAACTATCATAACCAGAAGTCAATTATAAAAACAGAAGCCCAGTAACTGGACCCCAGTAACTTGGTCTGAGCTTCCAGGTCTATCTTCACCAGAAACAAATCTTTACTCTGGGTTTTTCCAATGTGTGAACTAACATAATCACCTTATTTATTAGGGAAAATTGAGTAAAAATTTTAATTTCAACCAAAGTTTATTTGAAATATAGAGTCCAATTGCTGATGAAGCCAACCATGTAGTTAGTGACTTGATTACATCAGATATGGGAGAGGGTCTCTGAACTAGAAGCTCTTGGCATGTTAATCCTAGAAGTGTTTGCTTTGGCCTAGGACTCTGAACTCTGATAAGCCAAGAAGAACACTTCAAGTACTATTTACATGACATAACTGGGGTATCCAATAGCTTAGTCACTCTAGGTGAAGCTTCCCAAAACACAACTGTTAAAAAAAGAACCATAGGTAATTAAAAGTGATTTGTGGGACTCAGCAGCCAAGACCTTTGACAGGGGACAAATCCTAGGTAAGGCTGATGTGAAATCACTCCCATCTATGAATGCACCATTTTGGCAATAAGAATTTATTATTTAACCGAAACCCAATGCTCACAAAAGTAGCAAAATCTAACAGTAAAGTTGGTAGCATCATACATAATCTGTTCCTACTACAAAGTAAAAGATGTATTCAGAGAAAATTCTATTTAAGGTTTAAAAATACATGGTGTGCCATGATACTTTTTAGGAAAGAGGGCAGTATAGGCACAAGCTCTAACTCCCAGAGCTTCTTAGGAAGGTACAGATGAAGGGTCACCAAACCTGGCTCATGTTCATGCCCTGTAATTAAAGTTTTATTTGAACACAGTCACACTCATAGCAGACTGATTTAATCCCTGTACTCAGGAGGCTGGAGCAAGAGAATTGGGAGTAGGTCTCATTTCAATAAAATAATCAAGTAATTAAGAACCCTGCAGATTATCACAGGAGCATTAAGTAGTTAGTAAAAAGGTTAGAAGGCCCAACCTTAACTACCATCAGGACTCCACAGAAATCATTTCAATCTTTGATCTTAGACTGCAGATGCCTCAGAGGTAGAACTAAATGATTTTCATCTTTGTACAATAATCTTGAGCATATACTGATGCTTGTGTTGATCATTGTGTTACTGTGTTTATTGATTTATGTCTTAAGCAATTCAAGATTTGAATTGATTTTTAGGGATCTTGGAGAGGTCAAGCAATTTTCTTGAGAATATACAGTTATAAGTCCCAGACTTGGTAGTCAGATCCAGATCTAGCTATCTGACTCAAAGCTCTTGCTCATAACCAGTACAATTCTGCATTCACGCTCTGCATGATTCATAAAAGATATTTCATATTTTATTTTGATCAGAAGTGGAATCAGAGTGTAATTTAGAATAACTTTTAGAGCCATGGGTTTATTTTATTGGAATCCCAGCATGTCATTGACTTTCTATGAGACAGCCTTCTAGTTGAATGGACTTGAAGGGCTCAGAGAAAACCGTCAATTGGGAGACAATCCCACCCAATAGGAAGGACGTGTTCCCTTTTCCTTCCCTACACAGACCATGGGCTCAATTTCCACCTCCATGGGAAGTGGTGACAAGCCAACAAAGGTGTTCAGAAAGAAGGATCAAGGTAACTGCTGTTACTTGGGTGACATACTTGCCTTAAGAAGAAGAGCATAGTCAAGTCCACCATTATGCCCAACGGGGCCATTTCCATTTTCATGCTATATCATGACTGGGATGACCCAAACCAACACAAACACTCTCTTGCTCAGCTTCTACACAGAGAAAGGAGTATGCCTAATGATTGAGTAGAAGAAGCAAGGCTATCAGCTATGGATGCAAACAATGCAAGAACATGAAGCTCTCTGCAGGGGCCTACTGCACCTCACTCTGTCCACTTTACATCCCACAGGTAGCACTGTTGCCTCTACTGATTACAAGTCATCAAGATGGGAGGTTGACCCAAATTCTGCAAAGAACATGAAGATTGATATTGCCTTGGAGATGTGAAGAGACTGAGAAAATGGATTGCTTGTTATTATGGGATATTGATCTTTAGAAATGAATAACACCCTGGGATGAAAGCCACCAACACATTAATGAAAATTCTTAGTGGAAGCTACCAATCCATGTGCTCTACAGTCCCATTTCCAGAAAAAGTCCTGCCATGCCAGAAGCCAGAGTTGTTCTTTATTAGGAAGTATGCTGGGCCATATCAGCAGTGAAGAGTCAGGGCTGTTTCTGGAATAAGGTTCTCCAAGGCAGCTACAAAGAATGGTAGAGAAACAGCAAATCTGAGTGTCTCAGTATCCCTGACAGTCTCTGCTTTAAAATTCAGCCAGCATGTGGATATTTCAAATTATGTTTTCATATCTGTTGACAGAGGTCAGTGCCTATGACTGTAAGGATTTGGTTCTAAAATTCAGCTTATTAAGGGATTTATGCTAGAAATAATTTTCATGTTTGCCTTCTAGACAATATAAAATATGCCTGTGTGAACTCATTTTCACTTTCATCTTGGAAAATGAAAATAATTTTTTCAACTGAGGCAAAAACTCCAGGATTTCCAGTTTAGGTTCTTGCATAAATGAAGTTTCTTCCATTTTCTGTTGCTCTTTTCTAATAAGTTCAAGAAGCCATGACTGTGTCTCTTTCCAGACGACCCTCATCCATCATTCTTTTTGTTATTACATCCCCATCCACTCCTCTGTCATCTATCTATCTCTGTCTATCCATCTATTAGAAGGTCACACATGTGTACATAAGTGGGAGTAAATGGACAACTTATGGAAGTCTATCCTCTCCTTCTACTATGTGGGTCCAAGTAACCAAACGCAGGTCATTCGGCTTGGTAGCAAGGGCCTTTCACGCTGAGCCATCACACAGGCCCAGCCTTCATTCTTACACCCCAACTCTCCAAGTGCTATCCTTGGCTCATTGGCGTCTGTAACACTTTAGGGGCTTGTACTACAAAAGTAGGTCTCTGGGCTTTACCTTCAGTACCTTGAATCAGGATAACTAGAGTAAGGCTCCAACATTTTAAGAGGCTCCCATAGTCCCTCTGTTCACTGCAGTTTGTGAATGACGGATAGTAGCGCATCTAGTGGAACAACAGACCTCAGTTTTCCCTTAACGGGTCATTGGCATGAACACAGCGGCCGGATATCTAAGTTATGACCTGCACAGAAGTGCCTGGTCCGAAGGTATGGAGGAGGAAGTCAGAGTGTTCACCCTCATATTAGACTGCACCCGCCATCAGAGGAGGCAAACAACTTCTATTTTGAAGAAATGTCTCCCTGCTTGCATACTGTTTGTCCAAAAGTCCACATCTGCTTGGAAGGAGCCTCTTTTTCTAATTTGCAGAAGGGCACTCTTGAGGCTGACAGTACTTTACTCCTGAGTTCTAGTTTTATTGGGCCTATGAGACAAGCATTGTGTGGTAAGCCCACCTCCCACCCCCAACCCCGACGTCCCACTCCATGGTGCCTCAGTCACTAGTAAAACTCAGTACTTGTAGAATCAAACTGAAAATACTAATACCATATTAATACTAGAAAAACCAAAACAGTTTTAACACTCAAATCACAATGGTCCCCTTCATTTCTTTCCTCCCTGAAATTTAGCAAAATCACCACAGCTTTCCACTGCGGACCACAAATTAAACATACAGTCTGTGTGGGGGGCAGGATGAAGCCCTGCTCTGCCTTCCTGGTAGAAATAAAACTCTTTGGCAGTAATTCCTGGATTGTTTTCTTTGGAAATTGCATTCATGTGATTTTTCAAGATGTTTCCCGGGCTTTGTTGAAATTTGATCCATTTAACAAGAAACACATAACTCAATTCATGTTAAAATTCTCAGGGCTGTTTAAGAATAATTATGAGATGTCCATGTGTGCTAGAAAAAAAAAAAAAAAAAAAAAAAAGAAACAGGCTTCCTTAGGAAGACAATTTTTCTCTCTGAGGTAATCTTCCTGATTGGGCGAGTTTGCTCAAGAGATGCCCCTATGTCTTTCCTTGGAAAACAACAGAGGGGCTTCATCAGATTTACCCACAAAGTCACTCTTGGAGGCGATTTCTCATCTGTTAAGTGTGTCATGAACGTCTATAGAAGTGACAACATCCCACACACCTAACAAGAGTGAGACTTGGGCTGACTTCTGAAATGTCACAGTTGCATTTGTCTGAAACACAGGATTCTTACGAGCCCTTCACTGGCTAACCTTACTTTCACTTAGACCCTCCCTTTCAATCTGAGCTACAGCTAAATGTAACAGAGCCTCATAAATGTCCCTTCCATTCATTCAGCTCCCTTACCACGGACATGAAATTCCCTGAGCATTTGAGGACACCAAGACAACAAAGACAAAAATATAAGGTGAAGAGGGAAGGACATATTCCAGCCCTTTGGCTGCAGCTCTGGTGTAGCGTAGCATGGCAGGCAATGCCAGTTTTTTTTCCAGTATTTACAGAGAGGAGTTCCAATCTGTCCGTTTCTTAGCTGAACCTCTCCTGGTTGTCAGCAAGTGATCAATAACCACTGGCCAGTGAAGATGCAGGAGTGTGTCTGAACAAGATGGAGCTCAGATCTCAAGGCCATTAGAGTACAGGCAACATTAGCTCATTACTTCTCACCTTTGCTTCTCACACTTCCCACACAGCACCTACTGATCTCTATTCTATACCGTGAATACAACATTCTTCAGCTGAGACCTGCCCCCCCCCCCCACCCCCCGTCTAAGAGAAAACCTTGGACTTGCTTTTCTGTACCCTAGGACCAAATTCCCAAGAAAAGGAGATGATTGGACCCATGAGGATTCCCAGTGACTGCTTTTAGTCTTATTGTCTATGGCCCAGGATAAAGTCAGGCTGAGTCAATGTGGATTCAATGAAGTTGTTCCTGTGCCCTTTTGAGTTGTAAGGAAGAAGTTCCCAGAGAACACGAGCTGCCAGGAACATGTATTCATAAGAATCCATGAACAATGTCAAGTTTTGGTGTCAATTTTAGCACCAGTCTTAGTAGAAACCTGGTGTTTAGAACTCCCCTTGCTTGCTTGCTTGTTTTTGGTGGTTATGGGGTGCATGTGCCCATGCACACACATGTAGAGGCCAGAGATCAGCATCAAGTGTCTCCCTCTATACTCTCCATCCATCTTTTTCTTTCCAGAAAAAGTGCCTCATTGAACCCAGAGCTCACTGATTTGTCTAGACTAGCTGGTCCCTGGGCCCCTGGACAGCTTCCCATCTCTGTGTCCAGTCCCGGGACTACAGGCATGTACCATTATGCCAGCTTTTTTTCTGTACCATTTTTGGCTAATCATCCTTCAGCCCTGTTTAAATTCCTTCCAAGGATGGAAACCTGATTTTGTGAGGTATCTGACACTGTTAAAACATCTTCCTCAGGGTGTAGCAAAGACTCTTACTGTAATGTCCAGCTATAGATGCTAGCTATAATTTGTAAAGTGTACACATTTTTGCATTTGTAGTGATGGTTGGCTATAAATTGATGATTTACATAACATGTATGTTAGAGAAAGATACTGTGAGAGCCCAGAGTATGAACTCTGGTCACAGACTACATTTCCAAATAACTAACTCACTAACTGCATCCCTTCACAAAGCGGACCCTCTATAAAATAATCCTAATGCCATAGAGATGAAGTAAGACAAAAGCACACAGTATTTGGCTGAGTTCTTAGTATAGAGTGTAAGTTCAGTATTTTCTTTTCTTTTTTTTTTCCCGGTTGCTGTTATTTTATTTTAGCACTGTGTTTGGAAATATAATGAAATATTCTGTAGACTCTATACCATTCTGAAACGATCCTTCCCAATTTGACCAGAAAATTCAAAGGGCCTTTTAAACATGTCTGTAACAAAGGAGTGACAGTGCTGAGTTTCTTTATCTATAGCCTGGAAGTTGATTTGAATAAGCAGGCTGGAGAAACACCATACTTCACAGACCACCAGTCCAAGGGATGGGAGACCTTCCACTTGCTATTCAAGCATTAAGTTGAAGGCTTCTTGCTTCAGAAAGACAGTGATAAGTGAGGAGCATTCTATCTGTGTAGTTTACAGGAATGAAATATGGGGACTGACATTTTTTTGACTTTCATAATCTCTGCAAATAAGTTGCATCCATAGCCAGAAATGTGGTGGTCTGCATCAGCTCTCACCTTCTGGCATTGGTATAAAGTACAGAAAGAAATGCAATAGCAACAGATATCTCTGGAATTACCCATGGGATGCATTACTGCTCCCCTCTGGGGGGATTCAAGAACCACAAGGGGTGTAAGTCTATCTCATACATTGATATAGCATCAGTTCCCAGGCAGCTGATGTCCTCACAATAAAGAGGACCAAGAGGGCAAAAAAAATCAATATTCTCCAGGGATAATCTTCTGGAGATACAACATATCTCCAGATATAACATTTACTCATACGTATAATATATATACATAACACACACACATATATAACATATATACATATAAACATATGTATATAGCATATATACATACATATATATGTGTATATGCATACATATATATACATACACACACATATGTATACCTTTATCTATACATATATGTATAGATATGTGAGATACACACACACAAATGAACTCTGCAGGTAGTTTGTGTGTGGATATTTACATGTATGTATACATGTAACAATAATGAAAGAAAGAAAGAAAAATAAAAAGCACATGAAGTTGTAGAGAATCCGTGGTGGTTGAAAAGGGGGAGGAACTGGAGGAAAGAGAATGGGGATTGGACTTGGTCAAAACATGTTATATGAATGTACAAAATTCTCATAGTATGAGTACGAAGAACAAGGTCAGGTAAAATCTATTTCAGCCAACTACCATTGCACTCTGCCCTGCATTGTATAACATGCTGTGGATCTATCAGGCTGCATATCAGACTGGGAGTCATTAAGCATGTCCAATATAAGAGTTTACTCAAGAGGTGATCTCAAGTTTTCCATTTTCATCTCAAATCTGTGTCCCTCCCAAGTAGAATCACTGAAACCTTTAGAGTCAAATCTGAATCTCATATCCGGTGTTTGCCTCCACAATATTGGTGAATACCCAACACTTACTGTATACATCCCAAGACTCCTCTCTTGTCTATGCTATACTGAATGATGCAAGAGGGGGTAGAAAAACAGAAAATGCCCATAGTGGCCATTTACTGAGCACAGCTGAGGCTCAGACACAATTTTCAACTAATCAACTATTTACTAAGCTCCTGCTCCATATGTGACAACAAGCATCATTACAAGACAGGCTGTTAAGTGCCCGAGAGCACTCAGAGTGGAGAATACAGCTAGGTTCTATCTGGACCCATGGACCCCTGGGAAGGAGCTTCAGTAGGATGATATCTGAGGAATGCCTTCCACAGGGTTGCACATCACAAGAATTTGTGTCTTAATTTGCTTTCTATTGCTATGACACAACGACATGACCAAGACCTCATAGAAACAAGGGATTATTTGGCTTTCTGGTTCCAGGAGGATAAGAATCCATCACCATCAAGCTGAGAAGCTTGGTATCAGACAGGCATGGCAACAGGAGCATCAACTGAGAGCTCACATCTTGAGTTGAGAGAGAGTAAGAGATTTCAAAGTAGGGAAAGTTTTAAACTCTCAAAGCCTGACCAAATGACATTCTTCCTTCAGCAAGACCACCCTCCTAAACCTCTCAAAGGTACCATTAACTAGAGACCAAGTATTCAAATGTCTTAGACTATGGAGGACATCTCCTTCAGGCTATTATAATGTGTAACCACAGGAAATATCCAGATAATAATGCTGAGTGAAAATGACTGTATAGCATGCTCTGAATTTCATTACAAAGGCACAAGCATGCAAATGCACTGTGGGCACTGTTCAATCTGTTCTATTTTGTGTTCCATTCCCACTTGATGAATGATTCCAATTATTATGTAGATTTTGTTGTAAATTTAGAGGAGGAGGAGGAGGAAGAGGTGGAGGAGGAGGAGAGGAAAGAGAAGGAGAAGGAGGAGAAGGAAAAGGAGGAGGAGGAGGAGGAGGAAGAGGAGGAGGAGAGGAAAGAGAAGGAGAAGGAGGAGAAGGAAAAGAAGGAGGAGGAGGAGGAGGAGGAGAAAGGGAAAGGGGAGGAGGAGGAGAAGGAGAAGGAGGAGGAACACCTAAAGGTCCACTAGATGCTCAATTATGAGCAGATTGGATTTGTTGGCCCTTTGTGCTTTATTATAGCTTCCAGACTCCCCAAATACACTTTTATGCTATTTTAAATAATAATTCTTTACATAGCTGTTTTTTTTTAACAAGTGACAAGTCTTTTAAATAGGAGGAAATATAGACGTTTTAAGCAAATGATGCTGATAAAACAGGAGACTCATGTATAAAACCTTATTTCATATCTTATATGAAAATTAACTCAGAATGAATGTATCTAAACACAAGAGTTTAAACTCTAAATATGATTGGTGGAATGAATAAATAATAATCTTTCTGATATTGAAGCCAGCGATAATTTCTTGAACATGAAGCCAACCTTATCACCACCCCAAAAGAAATGAAACATGGTAAATTAGATTTATTCAACAATTTAAGACACTGTGTCAAAGTAAAGTGAGAAAGGAATTCACAAAATGAGATAAAACATTTGCAGATTACACATTTCACAGGCAGTTAATATTCAGGATATTGAAAGATTTCCTAGAATTCAACAATGAACGAGAAAGAGCAGCTCAAATAACACACAACCAAATAAATATAAATTTAATGTGTGGTGGCTATGCTCAGTGGAGTATTATGCAGCCACGAAAAGAAAGTGTTAGCATGCTGTAGCAGGAGAACTTCATAAACATTATGCCACGTAAAATAAACCAGACACAGAAGCATATGGTTCTACCTCCACACAGCCTCTTAGAAATTCACAGACATGCAGAGCATCATAGAGGCTGTTGGGACAAGAAAAGGGGAAGGGAAAGATACTGTTCAATGAGTAGAGGAGTGTATATTTGGGATGGTGGAAAGTCCTAGAAATAGATATTGTTGGTGGGGAGGAGGGGTAGAGAAAAGAAAGCATGGGTGAAGAGGAGCGGGGATAAGAAAAGGGAGGAAGAGAGGCAGAAGACAGACAAAAAGAGATAGATATCCCTAGAGGAAAGGAAGCATACTCCGGGCAGTGGAATGAGAATACGCAAAAAAAGGAGCCCAGAAAAGCTAAAGCTGGATTATAAAGAGGGGCTGCAGCCTACACCTGACTAAGCAGCACCTCAAATGGCAGCCAAGAACAGGAGTGACTGGGTTAAAATTATGCAAGCTCACGTTTGGGTGATGTCCTTTATTTGAAATCCCTTGATTTTCCCTTGATTTCTTGGCGTTACTCTAGTAATAAAATGGAGAGGGTCAAAAGTGAAAAATAGAAACTGAGATGGTGCAGCGGTGCTCGGGCTCCTGAGACAATCCACCTCACTCAGTCTACATTGGTTTGGATTGTTCTTTTCTTGCAAGCGAAAGACTGCTGAGTATTACAGTGAGCTCCATGGTCCAAGAGAGATGTCTAATGTGCTCCAAAGATTATCTTTCTTCGGTAATCAGGGGAGGTTGGAAAACACATCCTGGTTGCACTGTACCACAACATCAACAGATGGTTTCACTCCACAGCTAGCATATAGTCCTATGCTTTAGCAGCCTTCCCTATGGCACCAAGGTCTGGAGGAAAGCATGATGACTTCATTTCAAGGCCTAGCAACCAGAATCTGTTGGTACAGCTGAGCATGGGGCGAAGGCCCTGAGTTTCCCATCCACATCACAATTGCTGCTACTCATAAGAGTTCACTGCTCATCTTTACACGGCCCAGGGTGAACATGAGCCTAGGGCTGGCAGACAGTCCTCGTGCACAGATGCACTTTAACATCGTAGAGCCCTTAGAACTGTGTGCTAGACTTGGGGCACGCATGTGGGGCTGTCTGATGAGACAGCTGTGCACCAATACTGAAGTTTCCAGTTTTATGATTCGGCACTGAGAACTACTGGGAACAGAGCTTATGAGACACACACTAATAAATAACAAGGTTATTGGCCTCAGGGTATTTACAAAGTGAGAGGCAGGAGGAACATTCCCCATTGACTCAGAGCAAGAGGATTCATTACCACACAGGGATCATGGATGAATTGTTGCATGAAACTCCAGGAGAGGGAGCATTCCGTTCCAGGTGGAAGATCTCCACTAATCTTGGAAGATGAATACAGGTTCAATAAAGAATTGTGTCACAAGCTAAGGGAAAAACAACACAGATAAATGAAGGGAGGCAAAGAAGCTCTGGCAAGGGGAAAATATCTGGAAGTGGCTCATAGGCACATAAAGAGATTTTGATTTAAATTATTTAAGATTAAATTAAATTTAAAATATATAATCAGTCACACTAACCATACCTCTAGCTCATGTGACTTAGTCCCGTATGACTAATAGCTATTGTCCTTGACAACAAAGATACAAAATTAAATGATCTATTGGACAGCAGGGATCTATTGAGACAGGAAGTAGTCTGAGCTGAGATTTCCTTCCATGAGTATTTGGTACCAATGGTCAAAATAATCTCAAACTTTCAGGATTAATTTTCACAGAATGTGTTACTCATGCAATTTGTCCAACATCTGAGTCAGATCACATGGTTTTGTGAGTGATTTCTGTGCCCCATCAATCAAGAGAGACCATGTGATGCTGCAGTATCAAACACTTGATGGCTCAGGGGCTTAATACAGCCAAGGGCAATTCCTTGTATTTGATAAGGCTCTAGAATGAGCAGCGACTCATAGATCCAGGCTGATGAAGGCAGTCTATTCCTCAGTTTCCAAGAGACATGAAACAGAGAGATGGCACTGAGCGCACCAGGAGTGAAATAACTTGGGGTAGAAGTGACATACAACCACTTGGTTCACATTTGTTGCCCAAAGAAAGTCACACAGCCACCATTCAGGGAAAGGGAGAGCATAAGCTTACCATGTGTCTGGTAGAGGAGGCAGAATTCATAGGGGTGTCCCTAAGGGCTGCCACATGTGTTAACAAATCAATTCACCAGCAGGCTAAGAGGTCTGAACAGAACAACTGACTGTTTTCAACAGCTTTTAAGTGGTTAAAAAGCAAGAGCCAGCCATAGAGATTGATAGGAGCTTGACTAATGAGATGCCATAAGCCACAGCCAGGGGCTTCTCTGGAATAAAGACCATTCCTTTCCTTAAAGTTTCTAGAACCTCGTTTATAATGCAGGAGAAAGAAACCAGTGACCACGGGGCTTTCTTCCCAGCAATGTGCCTTGTGAGTCCTCACGTTCCAGTGGTGGCTCCAAACTTTTCATACAAGGAGCCTAAAGACATGACCCTAATAAAGAGAAATGTGGTGAGACTGTCTGAAGGCTGGGTTCGCTTACCAAGTTCATTATCTACATTTTGAATGTGTGTGCCCTAGCAACAGCTTCATCTACAGAGTGCTATGGGGAGAGAAAACCCTTCCAAGCGCCCTTCTTGTTCTTTCACCAGCCTACAGCCATTAAAGGGCATCAAATAAATGCACATTTCACAACCCTCTAAAGACCAGAAGATGAAGACTGGAAGCCTACCAGGGCAACCTACTATGTTGATACATTGTCATCACTGAATCAGACAGAAATAACTTATGGGAGGAAAGATACTTTGGAGCATGGTTTCAGGAGACTTGTAGCGTATCAAGGTGAGAATGTGTAGTGAAGGTTCTTCACATTATGGCAGACCAGGAAGCAGAAAGCACACAGAACTAATGGGCAGGCTTTAATTTTAAAGGTCTGCCCCTAGTGACTTACATCTGCCAGCCACAACCTACCTCCTAAATAGTACAATACTTCCCAAAACAGTACCACAAACTGAAAAACAAGTACTCCACGTATGAGCCTCTAGGAGATATTTCAGAGTCAGGCCATGACTTCAACCATATTGACCTGTCTTTTCTTATCCCCATGTGTAGACAACCCCAAACTAATAACATAAGAATCCTGAGCTGAGACCCTGATTTTTATAATTCTGGTGTGGTAAAAATATACATAACATAAAAGTCACCATGTTGCTCGTTTTCTATGCATAGCTCTCTGGATTAAACGTGTTCACAGTATGCCACCACCACTACTACCCACCGCCAAATCACCTCACCGTCGTAAGCGCTGTGCCCACCAGACACGGCAACTCCTCAGACAATGCTTGTTCTTTTGTGTCTGGCTTCTTCCATGGAGCCACATGATTTCAAGGCTCATGTGTGCTGCACCATGTGTCAGAATTATACTCTTTTAAAAGCTGCAAGCACGTATCATTTTTAAAAATCTGCTCAGCTTTTTATGGATATGTGTGTGGTTTGCACAGGCAAACAAGCATTCCTCTGAACTATGCTGTAGAGTATCTGATTAAATTCCTACTTCCGCTTCTTTCACTTCTCTGGGGCATGGACCTATGAATGTGCTGTAATTCTATGTTCAATAGCACTTGCAATTTGTAAAATGCTGCGGGTAAATCCATTGTGCAGACAAGGTTGTGAACTTCTGCACAAGAGCTGTTCCCTGTGTACAATCTGTACTTTCAATTGTTAAAAAGGGAAGTAAGCAGTTTAATTAGATTCAGCCCTAAACCATAAGGTTAATAACAGTTGTGTGCGTGTGTGTGTTCATGTAAATGTGTATATGCATGCATATATGTGTGTTTATATGTGTGCACATGTGTGTATACATACATGCGGTGTTTATGTGTGTATGTATGTATGTGTGTGTGGTATGTATATATGAATGTATGTGTGGGTGTATGCATGTGTCATGCATATATACTTATGTGACTCTGCGTACATGTAAAGGCCAGAGCCTGGCACTGGTGTTTCCTCTACTACATTTTCCTCCATTGTTTCACCATCTGTTTTGAGGCAAGGTCTTTCACTTGGATTTCACTGCTTCATATAGACCTTTTAGTCAACAAGTCCCAAGGTTATCCTACCTCAACCTCCCCAGGGCTAGAGTTGCAGGCTTACCCAGCTTTGCTATACACGATTTGTGCTGGGGACACAAACTTGGCTCCTCATGCTTGAAGACATGCTGTACTCACTGAAGCGTCTCCTCACTTCATACAGCTGTGCTGGGAGTACACAGAAAGCCCATCCACCTTCTCTCTAAATTTCTGAATACGATTTTCTTCTCCCCCTTTATTGGCATTTCTATTAGCTTTCAAGAAGAGCTGCCTGACAATGTTCCTAATGAGGTTATGTACAGAGCTTCGCAATAGTAACTCAATCTGTGAGATTTTATAAAAATGTACCAGATTGGAAAATGGTACAAAAATAATAATCCACTGGTTTTCTTTTATAGTATCGTACAACTTGACACATCGTGGAATGTGTAGTTATTAAAATGCAGCCTCACACTGAGATGAATGCCACTTATATTTAAAAGGAATGTAACTACATGATTTGTGCTCATTTTTTTGTCATGGTAATACAGGGACATCTGTGGATTCGGGGACTTTTATCCAGTGGCCTCCTTCCTTCTATGATATTACTTTAGGTGAAGAATGGATACTTTTAGAACCCTTCTTCCCAGGGGAATTTAAGATATGTCAAATTGGCCATATTGTCTGCTGGGGCTTGCCTGAGAATGAACTCTTAATTTGGCCATGAGACTCTAAGGGACCTGTTTCCTTGAAGTCCTCCCACCCTCCCGGTCTTTCTCCTTCAAAAACATCCCATGAGGCTGTCTCACTGTACAAGCAGGAACATATACAACCAGATTCAACTTATCAGGGTTACCATGCTCTAGGAGGTGAGCAATACTACCTTAGATCACATCAGGACTGAAGGAAGGTGCGAGTTCATGGGATCAACATGATCAACATGAAGGTTGATGGGCTTCAGATAAGATCCTTTGGATCCAGAGGTTTGATGACACCAAGTGTTCAAACATCCTCATTCCCATGCATTTCTGTCTAAATGATAGTCTCAGTCTTCCTCTCTGGATGGTTAGAATCTCCACCTGTTATCAAAAGACTTGTCATCACTCTGTAGCTCCTATCCTGGGGGGATGAGGATTTTTTCCAACAAAGCTAGTTTTGTCTTGTCATCTGAAGGAGTGGCAACAGCCCCATTCAAATCACATGCTGAGGAAGAGGACAAGAACTCCCAGTTCCTCTACCAGGAAAACACAGGGGTCAATTTTATGCAGCAAACAGCTTGTGCGTGCTATACAGGTATGTTCTGTCAGTGCCCAGCATGGCATGACTCTGTACATCCTGTGTTCTAAGAAGCACTGGCCGACAGGATGAACAATGACAGAAATGCTGCCTCTCTGTTGCTGATGCAGCCATTTTTAAGCACACGTGACTTGACACGTGACTCATCATGCTGAGCTACGTTTTCTTAGGCTGTGTGCAAACTAGCAAGTACTCACCTGCTGATCTGTGTCCCTCTCCCTGTTACTCAACACCTGATATGCGCTTAATGAGACTGAAGCCCGGGATTTGGGTGTTACATGAGAGAGTAAATTTAATTTAAATAGCCTCATGCGATAGTGTACAGGAAAGTTCTAAAAATATAAATTCATCATCCTTTACTATCTCTGGGGTTTGGCTCCAGGAAACATACAGACACTAACATCTTCAGATGCTATTCTGAATGAAGACCCATTCTATGAAATGGAATACATTTGCACATAACCTATACACATTTCCCATGGGTTTGTATCCTCTTTAAGTTTTATATATATATATATATATATATATATATATATATATATATATATATACACACACACACACTAATATAAATATCATGAGTATAGCTGTTCCATACATTGCTTAGGAATAATGACAAGGGAAAAGTCTACAGTGTGAATACAGATGCATTTAGCTTTCCTAATATTCTTAATCTATGGCTGTTTGAACCCATGGATATGAAATCTGCATGTATACAGAGACAGTTCCACTTCTGTCAAAGCAAAGATCACACATACACATGTTCTTGGTAGTCACACTGGTGACTTATCACCAACAAAAATCTCCAATATTTTTATTTTCTACATATAAAGCCAATGTGCCCCATCTTTGTAACCCGTATTTATTTAAACTCATGTGTGAGTATCTATATTTAATCTAAACTGGACTATCAGCATATCCCCACTTACAAAGGTCTCTTTTATTCCAATTTTTATGCTCTTCTGTCCTTCAATCTTTTGTTGATCTTTATCACATGATAAAAGGATCCTGTTGAAATCATTTTTTTTTTAAATCTGAATATTACCAGTGGCTTTTAAGAGTCTGGTAGGTATCTGTAGAGTTCGTGTGCTTCTACAGTGTCTCCATTCTCTCTCTCCAAGAGACAAGGCCCTTCATTAAGTTTTCAAAAGTTGCAATCAGTAATTAGTAATTCGAATGGGGTTTTGCACGTATTACTAAGTCAAGGCAGAAACCTATAGCCTAATACTAAAAAAATCTGCCTTCTGAATCAACATCAGCATTTACCCCAAGCTCTGGCTCTAGTCCTTCCCATAATGAAAGCAATGAGTCCAATCTAACATCCGGCCACAGAAATTAAAAAAAAAGTACTCAAGCTGGTTGCTTTAAACTTGGACTTCTTTCTCAAACATGTTAATTATTATTCACTCTCTATGGCCCTTAGGTAGTTGTGTTTTTGTTTTGCCAATAGTTTATGCTTATTAAATGTGAGAGAACCATTCCTATTCTGCCATGCGCGGTATTTATTTAACAAGGGCTATACTAATGAACATTTATAATTGTACTAATTTTTTTTCCAAGTGCAATAAACATCCTAATTTATGTTCCTTTGAGCACCCAAGCAAGTAAATAATGAAAACCTGAGGTGTGAATTACAGAGTTTGCCCATTAAAGCTGTGATATTTGTGGCCAGGAGTCTAGAAACAAAGATCGTTACTATAAATTTTATCATATCAATAAGCCACTTAGAGTAAATTAATATACATAACAAATGTCCATAATGTATCAAATATCCTCAGACAGAGTGGTCCACCTGACCATTAATTTGTTTTCTAAAATGCTAATTGGTTTTCTAAAATGTACTGAATATCCTGTTTGGGATAAATAAGCAAGGAGATATGAGTTTTCTTTCTCTGCAAGATTGGAAAAAACAGGCATTTCTGTGTCTGGGGTGACTTAAAAAATTGCCAGCCAAAGTCATGGGGCCAAAGAAACTAGAAGCAGGTGAGCAATGCAATTCACTTGGTTATCCTTGGTGCCCTTGCTTACATTTAAAACAGGGCTGGGGACAATGGGGTCCATCTCTCCTCCAGCTTTGCCTTGTCTCGCACTGCAAGGCCATCAGGGAGCCTCATTGTATTTGCACAACCCCAGAGCAGGAAAGTTCCTGAAAATGAACACTGCAGAGATAAGGCGATGAAAAGGAACCTCATCCCAACTGCTCAGCCTCTAATGGACACCGTCCATGCTCTCAACAAATAGCAGGCTTCCCAAAGAGCAAACGGTAAGGATTATTAAAGCTTCATTTCTTAATTTCCATTTTGATTTGAAAATTGCAGGAGGCTATGAGCTCACTTTATGATTCCTTTCTTCCCGTGCAGTTGGAATGGGAAATCTGACATTTATTCTCTGGTAAAGGTAAGGTTTTGCTTTATGGCATTACATCTCTTTTTTTCAGGATGGTGCTTTACTTTACAAATGGCAAATAGATCATGATGTGACCTGAGTATAAATTCTTTTAAGAGTGGACTGAGAAATCTGGGGTAGGCGTTGAAGGGGTTCTTTCTTTAGAGTGTGAAACGTCCAAAGTCCACTGCCCTGTCTGTATCTTCCTCCCTGGACGCTGGCTGGCCTTACTGACCACATTAGTGAGACAAAGTCAATTGAATACCAAGAGTACTCAGTGCCTCCATTTTGTATCTGGTAAAGCTGTCTTGCTAATGAATTTTGAGCATGGAACAAAGATCCCTGGGCTCTCGGATTTTTCCATATTTTTTTTCAATCAGACATTTATTCAGGAAGTACCTACATGTACCCTGTATCCAGTATACCCATAGGGAAAGTATCCCTAGACTGGACGTGTGTGACAGTCTCTTGCACTGTGATCAGTTATGGTATAAAGGTTCATTATACAGCTCAAATTGACAGGGCTGATATTCTAAAAGAAACGCAGTTTTACCCTTATGGGGCAGAAAATCTCATAAAGAATGTGAATGTTATGCAAGAATTTTACATAAATTCACAGGGAAAAGAAAAATCTAACACTGGTTTTGAAAACCAGCTGAATGTCTGTCCTTCCTTCCCCATCAGATAGCCAGTATGTGATGAGTCCTGGGGATTAGCTACCCTTTCATCTCACTCTGCCTCCTACCTCACTCCATTTCTCATCAGTGGGTGTTTAGCTGCAGAGTGCTCCCTGTGTGCCCTGCTCTTTGTTAAAAGACGAAATGCCAGTTTGTCTATGTACTATGCTCATCCATGCTCTTCCTTGAAGGTACCAGGTGGCCCCAGGGCAGATAGACATTCCCTTCAAAGCCTCCGAAGGCCAGCATGCCTTTTCATCTTCTATGCAAAGTTGGAAGAATGATCAGATCATAAATCAAAAGGTTGTCCATGGCAAAGCATCCAGTGGACAGTCTATTCCAGGGAATGAAGCTGGATAAATGCCCAAGGTTTATTAAAGCTCCCTGTATATTGCTTAAGCTTAGAATTTACACTGAGCTGCCTGGGGTGTCTTGCACTCGATCCTTCCTTCCAAGAACCACAGAGATGAAGTAAATGAGCCACAGGGACAGGGAATCCTTCCAGGCTGAAAATATTACAATCCTCCCAATCTAAGAGTTGGATTGAAAAAGCAGCATTCGCCATTGAGGGTACAACTCGGAAAGGTCTTGTGGTTGTAATGGTTTTATGATTATTTTGAATCATTGTAAAGACTCCTGTGTTTGGGTAACTGATTCCACCCTGGAGAAATCACACAAACATTCCTTAACATTAGCCTGTGGCTTTGTTCGACAGAATTGAAAGAGCCCTGTGTCCTTTCCAGTTCCCAGCCATAGCCCAAATCTGTCACTCACATGACTATGGATTCTGTTTCAGTTTGACTCTTAACCTTCTCAGTTTTTCCAAGATCACATAAACAAAACAGCCTGCATGAAACATTATGCTGTGCTTTGCAAATAAAAGATATGTCAGATAAGAGGTGATGTGTGGTGATTAAAATAGACACGTTGATATACAGTAAACCACCCAGTCCTTTTCTTCTGTTGGACTCAGCCAATCAAGAAGCACCGCCTGTGCAGCTGCACTTTAAGGGAAGTCTACAGTGTGTGGTAAAAACAAAAGATTAAGTCATGTCACTGTCTTGCAAATTCCTAAAGTGAGATTTGTTCTTTTAGAAATCTCTTTAAAAGGCTCGGTGGTGCTGCTCAGAACTGGAACTCTTGTCTAGAAGGTGACAGACACAGAGCTTGATCCCAGGCAGTGAAACAAAATCAACCAGCATTAAAATAACTGAAGATTTTTTTTTTAAAGTAAAAACAGAAAAAACAAATGAGTAGGTTGGGAAAAGTACCAAAGGTGAGGAAAGGTGTTCACTCAGTGACTATTTATAAAGTATTCAATGCTAGGCACGTTTTAGTGCCAACAGCAGGCATTAACTGTAGTAAGATGGACAAAAAATAAAGAAAAATACATTTCAGCTTTGGAGAGATGGCCCGGCAGTTAAGGAGCACCTACTATTCATGCAAAAGACCTGGGTTTGATTTCTAGCACTCATGCTGGGTGGCTAACAAACCACCTGTAACTTCTGTATCAAGAGATCTGACACCCTCTTCCGACTTCTATCAGTACTAACACACACACACACACACACACACACCATATACATAAAGAGATATCCATAATAAAAATAATGGTGTAAAAGAATGAAGGAAACTGAGAACTCAGTTTGACACTCATATAACATGCTAATGAGACGTCTGGGTTAGACATTCTATTACTGTGACAAAAGACCTGATGTTAATGATTTAAGGGAGAAAAGATGTGTTTTAGTCCAGGGTTTTCAGAACGGTCAGTCCCACGGTTGCTTGGCCACAGTATGCTTGGGCAGCGTATTAGGGTGGCAGGAGTGTGCTAAAGGACATTCTCATCTCAAGGTGCTGACCGAGGGGAAGAAGACCTGCAGGGGCAGGCTTCCTCCTTCCGTGATTTAGATCTGTCTGGGGTGCCAGCACATGGGGTGGTACTGCCCACATTCAGGGCAGGTCGTGATGCCTTAGCTAGTTCTTTCTAGAAACAGCCACAGTCTTACAAACACCCCCAGAGGTGTTTTACTAATGTCCTGGGAAATCACAATCTAATCAAGTTGATCTTAAGATGAACCATCACAATTTCCAAGTGAAATCTTCAGTATGCAATTAAAGAAACAGGCCCAGGTAAAGGGATGGGTATCAAAATGGAGACAGTGTTTTGGGGAGTATTTAAAACCTAAAAAGAGGATAAAATCACCATGGAAGAGAGTCAAATTAAACATGGAAATACAAGAAAGCTTCACAATAATGAGAATATTAACTTACGATAGTTACGTAGTTATAGTTCAAGATCACGCTACCCTTTTGAATGAAATGTATAAGACTGACACGGAGGAGTGCTGCTTACTGACTTGCTGCTCCAGACTTGCTCAGCCTGCTTTCTTATAGAATCCAGGATCACCAGTCCAGGATTGGCACCACCCACAATGGACTGGGCCCTCCACCATCAATCACTAATTCAGAAAATGCCCTACAGGCTTGCTTATAGCCCAGTCATATAGAGGCACTTTCTTAATTGAGTGTCCCTCCTCACAGATGACTTTAGCTTGTGTCAAGTTGACATAAAACTAGCCAGCACACATATGAAAGTTAAAAATCTATTTCTATTGATACAAATGTATGTGTCCACATGATTCATAGTGGTGCTTTACATTAAATTAATCTGACTAAGCACTATAATAACTTAGAGTAACAAATCTTATTTAACATTTACAATGGCCTCTATGTACTGGCTTAACATATCTACTCTCTTTTACACACACACGCGCGCACACACACACACACACAAAACTTACTATCAGAGAGTAACATGCCAAGACTGTATCATCATTGAATGACAGACTTAGAACTTGGCCCCACATCTGAATTACCCTGGAGTTTGTACTTGTATTGCAATGTAAGGCCACCAACATTGTAAAGAGTCCACTGAGATGCTCAGGACTTTATATAACCTCCCTAGACAGTGGTTCTGACCTTCTGGCTTGCTCTCTGCTGGGGCCTTCTGATTCCTATAGATCACCTTTCCCTGGCTCCTGCCTTCCTACTCAGCTCCTTCCAAAGCAGCTTCATTCAGAATGTCTGCTTGGCATTTGCTCTTGCTTTATACGTAAGTGGTCTTTCCCCTCCAACTTCATGACACACATTTAAGCCATCAGACCAGCCGGTGGTCCTGCCCCACCACTGAAAAGTATTCAAGCCTTCAGGAATCCCCCTAAGTACAGAACCCCAGATGACTTTTCCAAGAAAAAACATTATCCAGTGGTCTCAACCATCCCTAATGCTGTACCCCTTTAATATAGCTCCTTACGTTGTAGTGACCCCAAACCATAAAATTATTTTTATTGCTACTTCATAACTGCAATTTTGCTACTGTTATGAATCGTAATGTAAATATCTGATATGCAGATGGTCTTAGGGGACCCCTGTGAAAGGGTCACTCAATCCCCAATGGGGTTGGAACCCACAGGTTGAGAACTAGAGCATTAGACAATTCTCACCTCATGATGAAAGGACACCGAGTTAAGTCTCATGTTGAATATGTTTGATAAGATTGCCCCTTCTAACAAGGAACTTTTAGCTACAATCCATACAGTGAACATGAACATTACCATCCCAATGCAACCCTCTAATATGTTGGAGCTTAGAATAAAACAGCTCTTTACCTACCAGAATTTTTTTAATGACTTTCTGAGTTTCTCACAATTCACTCACCTTTTGCTTTCAAAACAGTTAAGAATGATTCTAAATATAGGAACTATATTCAGCTAAGAAAGCAAGAGAAACCATAGGTTAGGATATAGGACACACCTCTTCAGTAGATTCTGCCTTTTAACTCCTGGGGATACTCTGGTGCCGTGGAAAACACAGGTCAGTGTATCGGTCTTCTGCTTTATTAAATTATTAGTATTAAAAAATAACTCCAAGCAAGCAGCAAAACACAGAAATGTGCTTTCTACAAATAAAATTTAATTTGCTATTGCAAGAGCTGCTGGCTTTTATCGCCAAAGACTGGAGCATGGTATTTTCAAGGGAAAACTTTTTTTTTTCCTTTTTTTTTTTTATCTAGTTTGGAGGAAACATGGCCAACATTAGTTCCAAATACTTTATTTCAAACATAAAGCACACGACCAATACTAATAAACAACAGGGCTCTTATGCCAACATTGGTGCATGTTTTTGTTATTGCATTATATTCCATTGGAGTTATTGTGCATAATTAAATAGAAAAAAAAACCCTTGAACTTGGAATTATAAAACCGTCACCACAAACCAACAATTCCACTTGATGTGTATTAAGTCATTAAGTTTATTATTTTTCAAAAAAAAAAAAAAACAGGAGGAGGGAGAATCACTTTCTTTGTAATCATTAAAAATGCATAAGGGTTGAAAGCCCAGCAAACAGCCCGCACGTTTGCTTAGGGAACAACTGTACGGAAGGCACTGCAACTCACCACAGAAAGGAGGTTTGCTTGAACCAGAACGACCTGTTATCAAAATGACCACCACATGGACCAACGTAGAGAAAGAGCTTATAAAATCAGAGTGGACACACTGGCCCCAGTGTCCCAGAATAAAGAGCACGTGGTGGGTGGCTGACATCTAAGGGAGCCTTAGCCTCATCAGGATAGGATATAGTGTGATCAAAGAGGCGAGAAAATGCCAAACTATGTGCAGAATGATGATTCTAGTACTCACAAGGACCAACTAAGGGACTACACTCACACCAATAACAGAGGCATGGTCCGTTATCTAACCAGCCCACATTAAGTCAGCCTGTTCACAAGAGGAAGTAATGCCATGCATGCCTTGAACCAGTCTGCTCTGAATTGCTCTGCAGAGCTTTTTCTTGATGTGGCATACAGGCAGAAAACAAAGGAACCTCAGCTGGCAAGGATGTCCACTGCAGTTTGACTATAGTTGTCAGAAGATACTGGTTTCTCTCACTTTTAGAATATGTGTGCATATAGGTGTGTTTGTATGTGCTTACGTGTGTTTGGGTACATGTGTACACAGGTGCACATATGCATCTGCATCCATGTAGAGGTCATGTGTGTCTCCTTTGATCCCTCTACCCTTTCTGAGTTCAAGTTTCTAACTAAACACAGAGCTCTCAACAATTCCAGCTAGTCTATCTAGCCAAACTTCCCTGGGGCTCCCCTCTCTGCCTTCAGAGCACTGGGGTTACAAGTAGACTGTTTCATGTAACCTGCTTTTATGAAGTGCTGGTGATCTCAACTCTGGTCCTCACTCTTACGTGCCAAGTGCTTTATGCACTGAGCCATCTCACAAACCTACTCCACTTGTCTTAATCCACGAAGGATGACCTTGCAGATTGTATAAAATTTAGGCTATTTGTGGCACTGGTTTGCTGTGGCCAAATGCTAGTCTTAATCCCATGTGACTGCTCATGTAGTTGACTATGCCTTTGTTCTTAAAAATTATCTTCTGGATCCTTTGGTTTCTCCTCCTTCTGCTGCTTCTTTCTGTCCTTAAACAAAATGAACTCACTGGCCTGGTTTGGGCCACATATTTAGTCCTGGTCCAATCAGTAGCAGCTAGAAGAATGGGCCAAGTACCCAAATCCAGGGACCAAAATGACAGCACAAACTCTAGAGAAGGCATGAGGATAAGTTCTTCAAATTGACTTGAACATACATAGTCATGCAGGCTACATGATCCACCATAAGACACAAACAGTCATGCACACTATGCAATCCACCCTAAGACATCCTCAGTGTTGCAAGATACATGATCCACTCTAGAACATCCATAGCCACGCAGGCTATGTGATTTACCATAGCCTACAGTCAGTAAAATCCCTCACAGGGCTGTATATGATATTAAATAATTGCTGCTGCTCTTTGTTCTAAATGAATGTTTTTCTCCTTTAACATCTATCCAATTGGGATGTAGATTGCAATCAACCTATACATTTAATGCAGTGTTTTTAAGCTTCTACATAATAGCTGCTATTAAACTCATGATGCATCTTAAAGTCAAGTTGCTCTAAAAATTAAAGAAACACGGAGAGTGTGAGTCTACTGGCTCATAACTTTGTCAAAAGGTAAAAATTTAATCTTTTTATGTAAAAATTGCTATTAAGTACCATTTTCCTAATTGTTCTGTTTTTCTCTCACTTTCATTTAGGAGATGACAATGTCATCATTTCAACAGGTAATTCCCCAATCCCATCCTGTTATCTGATATCAAGCCTAAATCATCTCTCCCTGGATTAACTCATTATTCCAATTAAAGTCCTTGATGGATGTCAAAGACATGCCCTTATTTGTGACAGAGACATAAAAAATGTGTTGCTTTAATTATTTCTATAAATCAGTTTCTCGACTCCATTCCCTTAATTATGTGCTGTTTTTCTCTGGAATAACTCCAATGTCTGGGTTTTTTTTTTTTTAAAGATTATAGTCTACCAAACCTGGCTTTCCTCTTTTGTGATATTCCTTTACATATGTGTGAGTCCTTTACACTGGCTAGATGACACAATGATGAGCTAAACTAACTATAGATTCACCCAGCAGGCTTAGTAAAGACAGTGTTTGCCTCCCTACAAACATAGGCTATTTGAAATTATTCTTGCACAGATAAGTAACTTTGTAATTTCTTCTCTAATGAATTTTTCTCTTACTATTTTAAACTTGCTAGCTAATTTTCTCTTTTTTACTCTGGTTGTGTATGATGCACTGCAGTATGCATTTGTGTGTGTGTGCCTGTTTATGTGTGTGCTTGTGTGTGTGTGAAGGTGTACATGTGTCACAGCATAGGATATCTTCACGTGTAATCATTGTCTTCTAATCTCAGGGCTACTTGTGTGCCCTCATAGTTGGCAAGAGATGCTGGGAACTCTGCTTTGAACATGTGGGGTGGTGTTATTGTAACAGCAGACTCCCAGGACACAGTACAAGTTCTGGTTGTGATACCAACACTCTGCATGTTGTTAGAGAAGGAATTCATAGCATTTTATGCTCAAGCGAATGTTTAGGAATACCATGGGAATTGGTGATGCCAGAAGATGCTTTAGATCTTATTTCTAGGCTCAAAATCATACCAAGTCCTAGATCAGCACTTGTAACATCTTGTCAAGCCTAATCCATCACTCACACTGTGCATCTGTCATGACTTTGCAAGTCTGAGTATGTCCCAAACATACCCAACACATATGTGTGTTCAAGTATACACATACTCCCTCCACACACGCATGGACACACACTATGCTATGGAAGTTAATGCACAGAATCTAGACCTGGATGAGTTGAGCTCTGCAATTTTCCCTGATGGATACAGAAGAAAAAACAAAGGGTGTGCTCATCATCTGCCCTGATATGAAGATAGTCCTCTGTCTTCCCTTCTGATAGCTCAAAAGGGGCTATTTACCTGTAACCATTTACACTGCCTTCTGGTAATTTGATTCTAAAAATTGGACACGTTGGGATGCTGGACCTCGTGATGTATACTTGCAATCCCAGGGCTTCAGAGGCCAGGGAAGAAGGGATGTAGGTTGGAAGCAGCCTAGGATATAGAGGAAGACATTACCTTGGGAAGGAGGGGAAAAAGAAAAATGAAAGATAGGTGAGGTAAGGAGGGCAAGGGAGGAAAAGGAAGGAAGGAAAGAAGGAAGGGAAGAAGGAAAGAAAAGAAAAAAGAAAAGAACAGAACTGACTTGTACAATACAGGTTTTCTGGTCTGCCCTTCACATCTCTTTCTGTTTGGGGTTTAGATAATCTTTCCTGTGGTCCCAGTTCCTTTGCTAAGGCTCAGCCTTGTCTAGACTGAATAATCACCACGATCTGCTCTCTCCCGATCTTGAAGTTGAGAATCCCCATTTCCCTGTCCTCTCCATTCATCTCAGATCAACATTCTGCTTGCAAAATGGAGAAATAACTGGTGAGAAAACTGAATGCGCCTAGTACCGACTCCTTAATCTCCTAGGAGGAATGCCATGCTGACCTGCTGATTCTTACAGTGTGTGTTATGCTCAAATTACTCAAGAATTCCCTTGCTGGCCTTTTGTCGATAGGTTTTTTTTGCAAGGTCTTCATTACTTTCTAATTGACCAAATTTATTTTCTTCATTTCTCTCATTAAAGATGGGTTTATAAGTAACCTCAATTGAACAGCTTTCCTAGTGGCTTACTTCCGCTATGATTGCCCTCATTTTTAAAGAGGACTCTCCATTCTACCCTCAGCGTATACCTTATGATCTAGCTATTCATCTACCTATTTAAGGGCAATGGAAGTCTGGAAAGTCTCCAGTGACTGGATGTATAACTATGTCCTTGGGTACAGTACAGTAATATTCACCAACACTGTTCATACACACCAACACCATGTAGAGTTTTGATGAAACTGCGCATCTAGGTCAGCAGAGACCCAGTTTTACCATATTCTGACCATCTCTCCTACAATTTGGGCTTCTGAGGTCATCTTTTGTCTTTCTTGGTTAATGAGTCAGAACCCTAATAAGACTAGAAAATCTTCCTACAAAGGATTGGTGTAGAAGGAACTACAGCCCATGAGGACATGGGTGGGAACCAGAGGGTCCTTACCAATGCAAATTCCAGCTTAGATTCAAGAGAATTACAAGGTTGCACTGCCCAGAATATCTGAGTTATAAATCTCCCCTTTCTCCCTCCCTCCCCTCTTCTCCCCTGCCTCTGCTCTGTCTGCCTCTGCCCCCACTTCCAAAGTAGAGCATGTTCTACAGTCTCCTGTCTCTTGAGTTCCATTTACAATGAGAACTGAGGTGCTCAAGTTCTGGATCATGTCTTTTATGCATGCACGTGCACATACATACACACACACATACACATACATACACACACACACACACACACACACACACACACACACACACACCCCTCAGTTACTTATTCCAGGAGTCTCAAGATCCTTTCATCCAGTGAGTCAATGCTACCCAGCCTGCTCCACAAGACTTAGAATGCCCAGAACTGTAGAGGAAAGAAGAGCCCATAGCCATGGCTCTCTCATAGGGTCCTCGGGTTCCAACACAAATGTCTTCCCTCATTTGGGCTTGAGTCACCACAGTTCTCTGTCCAGACACTTGAGTGCATACTTTAAATGTTCTCCACATATATTAAAGCCTTTTGTTAATGGCTATTTCTGTATCACCCTTGGAGACGTTATCTACACCTGGTGGACTATTTTAACTGTCTACTTGGCAGGCCGACATGGCCCAACAACCATAGCAAGAGTGTGGGTGTTTTTCACTGAATAAAATGCTTTTCCTGTTTTTACTGGCTTGACCGGCCAAGCAGATTAAAATAAGTTGCATGTGCTTTTAAAATTTAAACCCTTTTTGGCGCTTTGACAAGTGGTTTGATGGAATCTAACTGGTATTTACAGAACTTGAATTTGACACAAGTTGAGGCTTAAAATTTCCCTCATTTATTGGCACCACCTACTTTCCATATATAACCCATAGCACCTGGGAGGCCAATATTGATTCTCAGTTTGTCATTTTTTCCATCTCCAGCTTGAGAATACAGCCAGAAGCATCCCTTACTCGTGTCTTCACATCAAGTGCTTTGAATACATGGGGTCCACATGCTGCTTGCCCTGTTCTGCCTTGCACTAGCTACGTGGTCTTTGGCTTATTACCTCATCTTCCTTGTGCCTCAGTTCTTACCTGTGAAATAGGAGCATTAATGAAATTCTGCAATAGGTAAGAAATAGATAAAATTATTTGCAAAGTCCCACAGTGATCAATGAATGGCAATGACTACTATTTCTAGGGTGGGGGGGTTCTATGAATTGAGAACCACACATAAGCAGGGCATGGTGACTCACACCTACAGTCCCAGCACTCACAGTGCTGAAGCAGGCCACGCGCCACATGTTCAAACCAGCGTGGATTACATAGTGAGTTCCAGTCCAGCCTGGGCTACAGTTGGAGACCCTACCTCAGAAAATAATACTTGTGTGTATAACTTTTCTGGTCACTGTGACAAAACATCCAACAAAAGAAACTTGAGGGGGGTTATTTTAGTTCACAGTTCTGCGGGAATGGTTCTACATGGTGGGAATGCATGGAGACAAGAGCATGTGAGGCCCCGCTGCTCTGTGTCCACAGTCCTGAAGCAACAAGAGATGAATGCTGGCACGCAGTTCACTTTCCCTTTTTTCATTCAGTCCGGGACCCCAGCCTGGGGGATAATCCTTCCACATTTGGTCACACTCAGTGCTCAGTTAAACTTCTAGGAAGACACCTTCACAGACACACCCAGGATGTGTGTAAGACCATGTGCTTGTGCCCGTAGGGAGCAGAAATGGACATGGTGTGTCTTTCCCTATCACTTCCTGTGTTAGTTTCTCAGATAGGCTCTCTCACTGAACCTGGAGCTTAACTTATCGATGATTATCCCATGGTGAATATAAGACCAGCTATGCTGATGACGACAATTACCTATCACACCGTCCTGAGCACCTCTGATATGGCTATATTCAAAGACATTTACTATAGCCTTATAAGTTATTCAGAATCCACAAAATGAAAAAACCACCTTGGGGTCTGCTTTCTCAGGAGTGAGTGCACTGCGGATACAAAAACTATCACGGTGACAATGTATGGTCAGTTAATGCATATTCCAAATCAAATAACAAGACAAAGACACAAATAAGTATGTTGAGTGGGAAGATCGTGAGAGACCTATGAAACAGTTTGGGAAGATAAATGAAAGTCAGATTCTGCATCTGGGGGCCAATACTGTCAGGAAGCCCTCTGGGAAGGGGCTTTAATGATGGTTTTGTTTAAATAAGCAGTGAAATGATGTGGGGCTAGGGAGAGAGCCCAGGGTAAAACACCTAACAAGGACAAGGATCCAAGTTCAGGCCCCCAGAACCTACATAGAAGTTACCTGTGACGGTGCTCATATGTGAAACCAACATTGGAGGGACTGATAATAGGAGGATTCCTGGGAGTTCACTGGCTAACCTGGCTACATCAGTAAGTTAGCTCCAGGTTCAGCGAGAGAACCTACCTCAGAAACTAACACAGGAAATGATAGGGAAAGACACACCATGTCCATTTCTGCACCCTACAGGCACAAGCACACATGGACACGCCTGCAAACACATACACACACCACTCCCACACACAATAATAAAAACAATGCAAAAAAATACCCCATACTAAGAGCAGATAAGGCTTGTAGAGTGAGTGTATCTGAGACTTGGTGCTAAGCAGCTAGGTTATTACTTCACATCACCCCTCCCATCTTATTTACAAGGCCAAGGGAGGTCCAATAACTTGCCTAAGAATAGATCTCTTCTAAGAGTGAGTCAGGACCTGAATCTAGAGCCTGTGTTCCTGACCACTAAGGATGGACATACTGTTTTAGGTCTTTGCAAAAGGGTTACCAGCACCGTCACCAAGGACAAGCTTACAGAGGCAGAGGAGAGAAGATGAAGAGGGGCTTGAAGAGCACTGAGTCACTATGGCTGGCTACAGGAAGAAGTGAGAAGTGCAGGAATAGGCGATACAGGTGGGACTCCTAGCCCGAGTCCCTATGGGAGAGTGAGCCTGCCTTTAGGAACTCTACAAGGGAAGTATGTCACACGTTCAGAGAAGTGCCTGGGGAAGAGAAATTTGGAAAGGGCTGATGAGACTTGGTGCCTAGTTAGATTCAAATAGGTAAAGATAAGGGAAGAGTAAAGAGGGGTCTCAAATTCCCATCAAGATATAACCTAAGAGAAGCATGTTGATTTTTCTGAACTGTCAATCTGCAGTGAGGTGTCACTTTTCCTTGTATTCTTTTCGGACTGAGTAAGTGTATAGACTATCTTCTTTGTCTTTTTTTTCTTTTCTCTTTTGATACAGAATCTTCTGCAACCCAGGCTAGCCCCAAACTTCCTATGCAGTTGGAGCTAGCCTTGACTCTTGACCTTCCTGCTCCAACCTTTCAAATGCAAGTATTATGGGCATGTATCACACTTTGCTTTCTTTTTTTTGTTTTTTTTTTTACAAACAGAATAGTAAGCTACCCCGGAAAGTCTCCCCTGTAGAACTAGAGAAATTGAGGGCTTTTCAATGTAATTTCTGGAACTCATATGTCCAAACCACATTAACAGTACACATTATAGTCATGGGCCACTCATCATTTCTGAACCTCTGAGAGTCATAAGTAAAACAGAAATATATGGAGTTTGGGGGCAGAGTTTTAAAAACTGTTCTTGCCACATCCAATGTATATACCATTTGTGGCCAGGTTGTTCATTTAATTTCTTATCTATCTCCTTTGTGTGCGTGCGTGTGTGTGTGTGTGTGTGTGTGTGTGTGTGTGTGTGTGTGTGTGTCCACCCACATGAGCTCCAGTGCCCTTGGATGTCCAGATCTTCTGGAGCTGGAGTTAAAGGTAGTTGTAAGCCTCTTGACACAGGTGTTGAAAAAACAAACTCTGGAGTTCTGTAAGAACCAGCAAGCAATCTTAATCACTAAGCCATCTCCCCAGCCTCCCAGTGCCTCATTTCTGTGCACCAAATTATGTCACTGAATCCTCTTATTCACTCCACAAGGTAGGCATTAAAAAAAAAAATACTGATGCTCAGAGATTTTAAATGAATTACCCAATGAAGGACCTGGGCTTGCTTCACACTCAGATCAATCATGCTCAAAGGATTGGGGGTGATCAGTTTCCTGACATCTTAAAAACAGCAACATTTAGTTCTCCATAGTAATGTGGTCAATGTTTAAAGCTTTGTGGAGAAGTACACTTATTTCCACAGCTGAACTTACAGTCCTTCTTAACCTTACAACACTGAAGTTCTCAAAGTAATTTCCTCAAACATCATATGTTTTGCTGAAAATGGCTCTTGCATAATTCCTACCCCTGGCCAAACTCTCTTAATGATGTTATTTCACAACATATGCATTGAGGTTGACCTGAGTCAGCCATTTTTCTCATTTTTGATTTTTTTTCTCCTCCTACCCCCTTCTCTGCAAGTCAATATTCATTTGAAATGTAAGAAGTCAGCCTCCTTTTTAGCTGACAAGGCTGCTTATTCACACACCTTTCGGGTGTATAACCGACAAGTGTCCACTTAGGCATGGGGCTGACTCTAAACAGGGCATCTGAAATATCAAAAGAGAAAATGCATTGGAATGCAAGGGGCGGCTGGATAATGGCCACACTGGAACTCACAGTCACAGTGATCCCCAACTGCCACCGTAAAAAAGACTCGAGAGAAAGTGATTGCAGAGGCCAAGGGGCCCACACTGGCCTTTTTTCTCTTTGCTGGGTATTTCCTGAACAACAAAAGTGTGCCCACCTTAGGCGGCATTGCAGTCACCCTGGCAGGAACAGGGACATTGTAAAGACAGACAATTGTGCCTCTCTCTTTGCCTATCAGACTGCTGAAACAGTCTAAGGAATTGTTTGCCCAGGAATCTCATGAGGCAGGAAAAGTCTGAAAGTGGTACCAAAAGATGAGAAGCTGACTCCCAGGAAGAGATTTCATGCAGTTCTGACAGCTTGTCAGATCCCTTTACAGAAAAGACTAAAGTTATGATAATGATGGCCAGGACCACACCTTGGCCAGGACTGCTAAGCTACACATGCCTACTGCCCTCTGTGTAAGTCTAAATCCCATTGTCAGCACTCTGAAGACAGACTTCCATATATGGCTGGAGATCACTAGACCTCTTTGTTTTTTTTCTCTTGATCCAATGAGGCCAGAGGTTAGAAGAACCAAGCTTTTTTCTCTACTACTTATATCTTTAATTTTCGTTCTCAGGACAGGTGGTGGAGCCTAGCTTTAAAAACTGCCAGGGCACAGACGTCTACCTTAAATACTCCTGTGTGATGGCAAGAGTTCTCCCTCCAAATCAGCTCTTCATCCAGCTGAAGCCTTACTGTCCTTCCCTTTCTTTTCCCTCTCTAGGCACACTCAATGGTGTTTTGATCCTGGTCATACAGTAGAGCCCCACACCTCCACCAAAAGCGAAAAAGATTGTATCTTGGATTCACTCAAGACCACTGAAATTAGTGACTATGATGGCACTTATTTCTTTGTGGTCTCCAAGTTAACCTAACACACAATCATGTTCAGATGTATTATTTAAGGGATTAGCGCTCTCAACAGGAATGATCTAGAAGAAAGTGTGAGAAAAGTCTATGGATGAGTCCTACTGTCAGTCCTTTTCAAGATAAAGACATGTTATTCAAATAAAAGAAAAACTGAAACCTTCATCCAGTTAAGAGTCAATGTCAAAGATTCTCCAACACCCGGAGAGCAAGAAACCATAGTAACTCAAAAAACTTATACCCCACACCACTATGCAGAAAGACCCAGCGGTGGCTTTGGTTTCTCCATCTTCTTGCCCAGGCAGTCTGTAAGATCTCTGGGAGGAGGGGCTTCAAGTGTTGCATTATTCAGGCAGCACCTGGCAGAGAGTGTGTGCTCAGTGTCACTCAGTAAATGGCTCTTAGTGGAAGTGAAGTGCTTGTAGAAGATGCTGTGGTCATGACTCCCTGTTCCCCTTGCCCTGTGCTTAGAATCAAATGGTCTTCCGACCACTAAACTTGATCCACTTTCCATGACTCCATCTCCCCTTACATAAATGCGTGGCAAAGATCCTCACAGATATCAAACATCTCAATCCTAACCCAGACTGAATTTTAACAAATTTTTATTTGTTGATAATGTGGGCCTATAAAAATATCATAAAGAAAGTACAAAAAAAAGAAAACCTCATGTGTATTCCTCTCACAGATTTCTTTATGGTGAACCCTTTATATTCATGCATTCATCACACATAAGGAATAAACACTGATAATGAGAGTATGAACAAACACTCTAAACTCAGATATCACAGGTACTTAGAATCTTACCCAAGAGTTTATATTACAATCAGCGGTGACATCTCTTTAGCATCCTCTAGTCTAAATCGGTTTCTTCACTTGCCTGAACATCCTTATAATTTGATGATCTTGACATTTTGTCATATACTACCCAGGTACACTGTAGGATATTCCTCAATTTGATTTTATCTGGCCTTTTCCTCATGGCAGGATTGGGGTTCTGGGCTATAAAGGGTGAGGTAATCTCATTATCCCTGGATAGTGCCATTCTGATCATATCTTTGGGTGTTTCTTTTAGGAATTATGTTATAATGATTGCTATGGAGTCAGATGACCTGGCCTTGTAACATAGATCTGCTGGCCACTCATGCATGCTCTCAGGCAAGTTCATTTTTCCAACCACACCTTGCATCATTGACACAACAAACTTCATACCATATGCATTTATACCATACAGCATAGCACGTGAGATCCAGGAAGCATTAAAGAAAGAACTAATATCTAGCATAATCATTTATCATTGTTAACATCTTGAACAAATTTCTCCCATGTTTCATATCTATTCTATATGGGAGTTATATTGGAGATCTCTAGTCAGATGTTTTACAAACAGAAAATGACTCATTAGTGTATGGTATTTGACAAGTTCCCATTCTAATTCTCCAATTACTCTTTGTAATTGAAAGCCAGTTTAGCAATTCTGTCAGTATGGGTTTAATTGAGTTTCTCTGCATATCAGCAACAGCTGCAGTGTATAGGGAAACAATGGGCATAGAATTAGAAGATGTAAGATAAGTTGGCAGCCTGGAATTTGTGTAGCTAAGTTGCCTAAGTTGATCTGGACAATGTTTTAGCACTAGAGATGAGTTGATATTAACCATCCAGACTCCTTCCAAATGAACTGAGTGAAAGTACCATGGTAGATAAGAAGTTAGCCTCAGATATGGCTTAGGTTGGTAGAAAGAGTAGGAATCACGTAGCAATCCCAGGCTACCAGAGGGAAGTAGCTAGCATTGTTACAGGGTGTGCTTGACAAGTGGCTGGCATCCAGCTGTAGGTTTAACCTTGAGCTCCTTGTGGGTACCTAGATGATAATGCCCAGATTCTCAACCACTGAGAGGATTTAATGAGACCAACTATTTGGAAAAGCATTGGGAATACGCTCAAAAATACACTACTCACACGTTTCATTGTTTGAGTGTTTAGGACGGAATACTGTATAATCAGTGAGTGGAAATGGGCTCAGGCTTACAAGAGCATGCACATTCTTCCTGTCTACAAAGGTCCACGATATGGCCTAGTCACCAGCCTAGCAGATGTGAGCACTGTGCTTTGTAATGCATAGGCAATTTTGACCTTCAGAGCCCTTCTCAATCTTGAGGCATCTCAGATAAACCTTGGACCAACCCAATCAAACAACAGATATGAAGAAGTCTAGATTCAGCGAGGTTGGGAATTAATGGCAGACTTGCTTCTCTCTGATAAGGCCTCTGTTAATTAACATTTTAAATTTTAATGTGTCAATAATTTAGAAGCCCATTTTGCTTGGGTTGTGGGTTTCTCCCATCCTATGAAGAATCATATTGCAAGGTAAAACCACTGAGCCGGGCATTCCTGTAAGTTCATTAAGAAGGTAAGGCGAGGTTAGTAGATTGTCTCGGGGTAGCCATTTGTTTATTGCAAATGCTGGTTCCTGGCTTTTATTTTAATACTAGGAGATTCAAGATGATGAATTTGATCTGAAAATCTGAGTTGCAGAGCTTGAAACTGGGACCATCTCAGAAACAGGGGTGGAATGTTAATAAGAGATTTTGCAGCTCAATTATTGCCCAGGTTGGTGCACTTAGATAGTGCTTACAATGAACCAAACATCAATCAGCCCTTTGTTTCATCTACAACAGGGGTTGGCTAATGACAGTCCATAAGCCACATCTAGCCCTCCCCTTGTGTATAAATAAAAGTTTTATTGGACCAGAACACCGCCATTTGTACACAAGTTGTTTACGGCTGTGCTCTCACTACATGCTGAGCCACTTTGACAATGAAGGCATGACCCACAAACCCTAAAACATTTACTATTGCACCTTTACAGAGGCAGCTTGCCAACTCAAGACCTGAGGTAATTTGAGAAGGTGCACAGGCAAACATTGCTTTGTTTAGGGTTGTGTGTTTATGTGTTCATTTAATGTGTGCTAGAAAAAGATTGAATGGCCAGCTTATAGTCACATACATTTTGTTGCCATGGCAGTAGTGGTTGTTGTGGTTGTTGAAGACAAGTAGAAGAAGATATGGGGTAGTCTTCATTAATTTAAGGAAAAATACAAAGTAAACACTAGCAAAACTACTGCATGCAAACTTTGTTACTTGAGAAATACAGATGTGTGAAGCATAAAGACATTGGTTCTAGTTTTCATACTGAATGTACCTGGGGATTCCAACATGTGATCTAAAAAGGGTTCATCCATAAGTAAGATTTTAACTTATTTCTGAGTGTTAAAATGCCTTACAAAAGAAACAAAATAATCAATAGTAATGACTTTCCACCAATAAACATGGAGATAAAACATAGATGACTCAGAAGTTATTTTCAGCCTGTGTTGGTAGCCAAGGTGAACAGAGAGGTGTCTTGAAATATAACTTTCATTCCAGTCTTTGGTCATCAGAAATTCCTGGCTAAGCAGAATGTTACTATAAGCTGGCCATTCAATCTTTTTCTTGACTTACACCACACTATGGTTTCTACAGCCATGCATTTTGGGTTTTAGGCAAATTTACTTTAAGTTCAGTGAATAGGCAACATTGTGGAAAAAAAATGCTAGTCATTAATTAGAATCCAGCCACATTTTTCACTGGCCTTTTCAACATCTGCACAGGCTTAAGAATAGAGCTTTACCCAAACCCATCTTACCACAGAATTCTTTTGCTGTGGGGTATTTCTTGGGAAGCTACTGGGAACAATAAAGAGAAAAAGCAGTCATCAATGACCTCCTATGTTTTAGGTTTGAGAATTCATTCAAATCATTCTGGAATTCTTTCCCTTTGGGGTATATCAATCTAATGAAAAGTAAGTTTCAAGAAGGATAGATGATAGAAACTAAACAAGAAGACCCATATGTAGAGAACACTCAAGAACTTGGAAAAAAATCTTGTCTATATTGAAGCTTTCAGGAGGCTAGTTAAGAATAGGTATCAAAGTCCTTAAAATGTACATTGTATTTAGTAAGCAATTTCACTTTTACAGTTTATTCTTTGGAAATCATCAGTGAGATGTACAGAAGGGAATTCCCTGGGGAATGATTTATGATGCTGGAAACTTAAATATTCAAGAATTCAGGATGGTTGGGAGGCTTTGTCTATATTGGAGTATTAGGCAGACAATAAGATCAAACAATTCAAGAGCACACAGAGAGCTGTTACTTGTGACTGTAAGAAGGGAAGGAACACCATTAAATGATAGTCACAGTATCCTCCTTTATAAAACACTGTGGGGGGGGATGAACAGAATTACAGACAGCCTAAAGAGTGGGGCTATGTTGAATGGTGGGATTATGGGGGAAGTATCCCTTCTCTAGGCTTTTCAGTCTGCTGACTTCCCTGCACTGAGCTCCAGGTGTACAATTAGAAAGAAAGCCAAGCTGCATTGAGTTTATGTAATGACAAAGTAGACTCGCTTATAGTAGAAACCACACTGCCAATGGATTTCTGTTTAGATCACTCTCTCTACAAGGCCCTATAATGTAGAACATTCTACAAGTGCATGAAAGCATGGGCCACCAGTACCAGAGAGGTTTTCTTCTCCTAGATACGATATGGCTAAGGATGACAAGAGAACCCTGGACGCTTCCTGATCAAAAAAAAATAAAAAATCATTGCTTTTGTTTTGTTGTGTTTCTGTTCAGAAACATGTTACCATAAGGAATGATGGTACCAACATTTCAAGCAATGATGACTTTGGCTTTGCAACCCAGGTGGAAAATTTCACTACAGCACACTGAAGTCCTGAGTCAGCTTGTCCTGTATATCTGCTCCACCTATATATAGCTCAGATCTCCATGGTACTGTCATTTCATGCACTGCCCTTATTCATCCTCCACCTGACAGTGCCAGTGCTGAGAAGTATTTGAGTCAGGACAGTTGGGGAAGTAGTATCCTCAAGCTGGGAGGTTTTGGCATCCCAGTTGCTTCTGTATCAGGGAGTTTGTTCATGCTCTTGGAACAGAAATAAGCCAACCACCACAGATCTCTGTCCACTGAGTATTTAAAAATTATTCAATGTCATACATTATTTACAGAAGAAAATGATGTCCCTGCTGGATGGCACTGGCCCAAGGTGATCCTCTGTGAACTTTCTGTGGGATGTGCAGTAAAATTCTCCTTGCAAAGGACTTCAAGTCTCTCTCTCTCTCTCTTATTTAATGACTCACTTAACAGATGTCCAAGGGCTTCCTACTTTCAAAAGGTGCATGAGATAAGGCCCTGGCCTCCTGGGGGAACTTACAGTTTGGTAGAATGGACAGATAATGATTTTTTTAAAAACCAATCCCAGGCAGTCAGCCTGTATTCCAGAAACCAGCAACTTGAATGGGACCAAAGGAAGGCCAGCCTCAATCAGGACAACTTATGGCAAGAATCTATGAAGGGGCTTCTAGGAGACATACTAAAGTCCACGTTGAACAGTCTTATTATCAAAAGATTTGAGCTCAGACATGTTTCAAGTTTGGGTATTTCTTTTATGTTCTGAAAATTTTGCCTATGTAAGAAGAAACATGTTGAAGGGGAAGCATGTTTAAAACAGGACATCCACTCATGTTTCCATGATTCCTTACACACATAGGGTGAAATTAGTAACATATGATATGTATATGGTATCACCTACATTTGCTCTGACCCTCACGTCATCAGGTATGAAGCCTGCTACTTCTAACATCATGCCAGGGTTCCAGAAACTCCAGATTTGGGAGCATTTTCAGTTTTAGATTTTGGAGATTGAGGAAGGTCTAAATATGAGTAAGAGTTAGCAAAGAAGAAAGAAGAGATAGCAAATTAGAAAGAAGCCGCTGTTTATCAAAAGCCCAGCAGCAAGAACGTGAAAGATACATTTGAGAGATCAATAAATCTCTACGGCCAAAGTAGAATTTTCAAAAGGAATGCGGAAGACGAAGGCATGCCATGCCGAAGGGCTTAGCCTGGCACCACCCACCAGGGATGTGAAGTGAGTCACAGGCATCTTAAATCTTATTTCTAAAATGAAAAAGAATTGGCCAAAGTTGATTGCAATAATGTGTTTTAGTCAACATAATGTATTCTAGATATTAACTATTCTAACAATGTAATAGTGATTAATAAGATAGTTTGCCAACCTTTGCCAACTAATTCTTTGAAATCTGTGTGTGTGTGTATGTTGCAGGCTGTGCATGTGCATGCAGGCCTGCGGAACCCAGAGGACAAACTCAAGTGTCATTCCTCCAGTGCCATCCACCCTTTTAATTTGCTTTTTGTTTTTGTTGTTTGTGACAGGCTCCCTCACTGGCCTAGAATTTGCCAAATACGGCAGGATGAATGGATGGCTATCTGGTAAACCCCAGGAATCCTATTGTCTGTATATCCTCAGTGCTAGGCTTACAAGTAGGTTCCACCATCTCAGCAATATATGTATTTGTGGGGATTAAGGTTCTCAAGGTACAAGCTGAGCTATATTTCCAGCTCTAAACCCTTGACATCTAATATTTCCATCTCTAGCTTGTCTCAGCATATCTCAGGTTCTCCACAGCCCATGTGCTACTGTGCTACATGGTGTACTACATACTACATACAAAGTATGTGTTACATGCAGTGCTACATAGACTTTGTCCTCAGACAATGCAAAGCCACCAAACGTGACCAGTAGTGAGGCATGATGATCACACTGGCTGCTCCTGAGTGGATAATGGATAACATATTTGATGGGGTGGGGGATAAGCAAGGGATGCAGGAAGGAAGGCTCTGAAAATTTCTAGAAGTGCTATCTAAAGGAGAAGTCTAGGGAACGCCAGGGAAACAGATCCAGGTAGAATCCAGAGATGTTTAGGGAAAGACTTAGTCATCTTGACACATGTGTCCATGGACCAGTCCTATCCAAGAGCTCCTTTGAAAGACATAATGCTGTGTTTACTTCACCCTGTGTGACTTCTTCAAGGTGAAAGTCAATCTCCATGTGAGAAGTAACACAGGCAGGATCAACTTCCAATAGCCCTTCAACAAAATGTCCAAGTGACTGTTTCATGACACTCTTTTGACCCTAATCGTCTACATAAAGTGAGACAGGGGGGTTGTCCAGAGAACCTGAGTATGATATTGTCTGATTTCTCTCTCCCATCAGCTGACACATTTCATCTATAGACTGAGGAAGGGAGGATGAGGAGAGGAAAAGACAACTTCCTAGGGGTGATGACAGCCAGAGAGGGCTGAGTGAGACAACGAGACATCACCAGGCCCCATATTTCGTTTACCACCAGTGACTCTCAAATCAAATGAGTCCAATCTGCAGATCAAAATGAGATTTTTCTTATTGACTTACCTGAGAGCTTAGCTGGCTCTCAGCAAATGGAGCCCTCCGCATCCTGCATTCTCATCAACCAGTGACAATCACAGAGATGTCGGAGCTGGGCAGAGGCCAGAAAATCTGTCACTGATGCATGAGGCTGAGGAAAATCCGATGCTTATTGGCCTGGCAGTGCTGACCTGGTTTGTCCATAAAGGAATAGCAAATGCAATTTGAAAAACACATAGAACTGATAAGAGTTTACAAGGTGGGGCTGGAGATGCCTTTCCAAGAGCAGACACATTTGACAAGGAGGAAAAACAGATCTCAAGCTCAATATCAGGCAGTGGTGTGTGTGCGTACGTGTGCATGTGATGTATGTGCATAGGTATATGCAAGTGTGTGCACCTGCAGGGAGGCGTGGAGACCAGAGGACACCGAGTGCTGGCTCCATTGCTCTCAGCACCTTGTTCCCTTGGGACAGCATCTGTCCTTCAACCTAGAGCTAGGCTAGTGATCACCAAATCACACTATTCCTGTTGTTTTTGCTCCTGCAGCACTGAGGTGATAGACATTTTTTAACCACACCCAGCTTTTTACCTGGGTTCTGGAGATTTTAACTGGGGTCTCGATGTTTGCACAGCCAAGAGCTCTTTGCCCACTGGACCACCTGCCTACTTTTAGACAGTGTTTCTTAAGTGTGCCCCATATGCCACCTTTATCAAAACCACTCAATGAGTTATTTAAAATGCACACATGTAACTCTAACCTCAGAAGAATTAGATTAGACTATCTGGGAATAAAACCTAAAAGTCTCCTTTTTAATTAGCTCCTAGGTGATTCTTGAATGTGGTAAAGTCTACAAAGTTCAAGAAAAGAAATGGTAGCACAGCATATCTCCAACTTTGCTATTTACTGGGTATAGAGCCTTATGGTGAAAGATAGCTGAGATGGGCAAGCAAGTAGAAAGGAGAAAGGGTCCCCCTTGCCCCTCATGAGAGCTGTCTGATGGCAGTTACTGCTGATCTGCCCTCTGTTATCCTGGCTGTGGTGAAGTCCAGGGGCAGTGGCAGGTGATCCTGAAGTGTATTCTCCCGCCCATGTTTCATCCCCACAAGCCACCTGACTTCAGTTTCTTTCACTGAGAAATAAAATTAGATTCTATTTTTTGTTATGCTATTTTGAGGATCTAGGAAAACAATGTGTAGAAATTTTGAAAAAAATGCTTTCAGAGGTTAACACAGATATGACATGGTCAAATTAATCCAAAATAGAATGCTAATTATATTCATTCTGCTATTTCCATGATAACATGTTACTCCCTTTAAAAACAAACAAACAAAATGCTGTATAATTTTATAAAGCACAGTAGAAAATACAAAGACACAGCCTTGTTCATTTCTATAGGTCAGATGGCATAAAATGAACCAATGTCACGTTGTGCTTTTTCTATGATGATGTTGTCAGCCGCAGAGGGGTCAAGAGACTCACTCTCTGAAAACTCTAGTGTTCACATCCAAAGACTAGAAATGCCTGTGTGAAAGATTAAAGGGCCCTTTATCAATGGCCATTCTTTCATTTGGAACTCTAGTCTGTCAATAATTCATCACCATCTCCTTAACACCTACCCAACAGTAGAACACTCCTTGATGGCAAGTGTTAGATTTTGCCTCTTCACAACTTTGTGCTTTGTGTCATATTCTTGGTCTGAAATGTCTCTCTTACTATCTCATATTCTCCTGTCAGACTTCCCTTACCTATAAAAACATCACAGGCATATGCAAACACTTGATCTCAAGGGCATTCAGTTTGGTACAAATAAAGAAACTACAAAGCAAATAAATACACAAACAAAACACAAGGACATGAGCTAAACGCCTGAAATTAGATGAGTCACAGATAAACACATGTATTCAAAAGGATATTATTTTTCAGTTTATATATTCTTAGTCAAGAATATTTAACAGCAGGAGAGATGGCCATGATATAATGTTGAATGAAGAGGAAAGCAAGAACCATTTAAGAATCACCCATAAGCAGGGTACTGGTGGTGCATGTCTTTAATCTCAGTAGTCAGGAGGCAGAGGCAGGTAAATGGCTGTTAGTCCGAGGCCAGTTTGGTCTACAGAGTGAGTTCCAGGACATCCACAGTTACAGCATAAAAACCTTGTCTCAAAAAACCAACCCCCCTCAAAGAAAAAGAATCTTCCATAAATATATATGAGGACTAAATCTTCATTTGGTTTAACTATGGTATCATGGTATGAGGAGTTTATAATTGACCATACAAAGAAAATAAAGGCATACTAACTAACTCCTAGAACTATGACAGAGATCTCACAGAGAATGAGCACCCTGTTCATTTTTCAGGTTTTAATAATGATCTGAATGACTTATTCAGATGCTCCCGTGGTTGCCATTCACAAAACATACCTTCTCTGTTTATTTCTTTATCCTTCTGTGTCTCAGATTCAAAACATTAGTGGAAGGATATTATTTTGCTGAGGATAGGGTCTGGGCAGTGGAAGGCTCTCTCAGGCCAAGTTACTTCATGGCCATAGACCTGTTCAGCCCATAGATTGGTACTTCAGCCCTTGTTCTGATGAGTCATGTACAGGTTAGCATGGCCACATGACACAGATGTGGAAGGGTGTCAGCCAGACACTGGTGTGGCTACTTCGCTCACACATACTGTAGGTATAACAGTACTCCAGGCCTCATGCATATCATCTTCCATTATGGTATCCTTGGAGGAAAACAATGTCTGCAGTTATGTCTAATGGCGGGAGTGGAAACCTGTTATGAGTTTGAACTGCTTCTTTTGTGATAGAAACCCCTTCACTATGACATAGCTCATGAGCAAAGGTCCTTAAAATGATTAGCATATACTTCATAGCAAACCATAATTATTTTTCCCATTTTATACCTTTTCTTAGACAGAATTGTTCCCCCTGCCCTGTCCATTTTTGTGGGGTCTCAATGAACTAATCAAGCCCTCTAGATCTTGGAGTTTTTTATATTTAAAATGAACACTGAATAGTCCTTTGACTAAAATTCCTGTTAAGATCCAATGGTTCCCGAGATGAAAAGGCCTTCCACAGATGGCTATGCAGACACCAAACTGCTTAATGACTCAGGGACTTCTGGTAACCCAGGATCCTCTGCCTGCAAGAAGTTCTGTTAGCCGTCTGCATCTCTCTACTGACTGGTGGCATGGTGTGAGGGGTAAGCGGTGGGTAGCAAATGCTTTATTCCTCCTACATAGCCCCTGTCCCAAGCAGCAAAGCTTTAGCTGAGGTCTAAGTAGAATAAAGAGGAATGTAAAACGTGTCAACGAAACAACGACAACAAACACGAGGGAAGAGGGTGGGACGGGAAGGAACCTGTGATGTGAGGGTAGTGCGAGGCAGCGCGCGGGGGCGGGGGCGTCTTACAGGCCCTGCTGCAGAGTCCGCTGTCCCGTGTACTCAAACAGTGCTGGAGAAGGACCTAGCTGTAGCTATGTTTGGTGTTCCACCTGCCTTGGACTCAAACGCATCAAGCCTATACACACTTATTCACTAGTCAATTTTCCTTGCATATTAGTATTCATATTTGAGAATCCTATGGATTCTTCTTCTAACATATAGCCACTCATGTTCACTCAAAGGGCCCCTTTCTCCTCCACTTCCAATCCCCTTCCTCTGGGATAGACTCTAACCTGCCTCTTCCTGCCACTCTGGCATGCAACATACTCTTCCCATTCTTCTAAGACCAAAACATCCCTAGAACATCCTGGTGGATCAAAGCTGAATTTCCCATCATCCTTCATTAATGTGGCTTATCCGCTGCACTCGCCTCCTACCTCAGTTCTACGTACTCACTGCTCACCTGTCTTCCTGAAACCCTCGAATTGTTCTTCTAGCCAGGTGAGTTCAGGGACCTCTCCCTACCTTCATGCTGGATCATTTCTCTTCTTCATGCCCCTCTGAGTTGCGTCTTCCCATGATCCTCTCTTATGTTATTCAGACTAATTCTTAAACATTTTCCCTTTTAGAGAGTCTTGCCAAAATGAACCAAAGGTACCCTTCAATTACCTGCCATTAATTTTTGTCACCACATCCTGTTTACACTTTACTCTTTGTGTATTTGTTATATTCTGATTCTCATCTTTCATTCTAGAATTCTCCATAAACCATCTAACAAAAACTTCTACACCAGGCATGGGAAGGACTCTTTCAAATTGTTTGTCTGGGTTGTCAGAGAAACTCCCAAAACAGTATGTTGTTGCTATTACACTCGGTTGCCCATGCCCTCAGAGGTAGAAGATAAGTGTTTATTGGTCAAGACACCATGCAGCACTTCAGACACATGTCCCAGAGGCCCCAAGCTGGAATGGACGTGAAAGCCTGCTCCCTGAGCACTAGCTTTCATGGTAACCAGAAGGCATTACGCAAACTTCCAAAGGAGGGAAGAAACCAACACTCTAACCCAGCTGTGACACCTATGAATGACAACAACCAGCATAGAATGATAACCCTAAGTCGGCAGCAGTGGCGCACGTACCTTAGATCTGACCCTCCTACAGGCTTGACTCCTGACTGGCGTTTTGCAAGCAACTATATTCAAGTGCACAGACCCATACACAGACACATATTCATAATTCATACAGACAAATCTTTTAAACAAATATTTTAATAAATGACTCAATTCTTCTCAATACCATTTTAATTAGATCCCAGTGGAAGAGCAGTAAGAAGTTATTTCTGCCACAGTTTATATTGTTTCTATTGTGGATCACTATTTAAAAAAAAAACTATACTATTATACACAACCAACAAACTGAGGTCCAAAGAAGAGATTCATACTTTTGACCACTAGCTGAAATTAATACACATATGTGTTGGGCTTGGTCCCAAGCACTATGTTGTAAGAGGAGAATAAATTGCCAGCATTAAGAATAAACTAGTAGCATGTTGGTATAATCTCGAGAAATCGTGTGGCATTTAATATGTGGGTGGGCATCCTGCATAACTACATCCCTAGTCATCCTGGTCTCACAATGTTTCCAAATAGTAGCCTCCTGGAAGTATATAAAAGCTATTCTGTTCAGAGATGGATGAGTTTTCAAACCACATTTCCAGGACAGAGACCAGTGTCCCTTCACAGCTCTCAAGGTAAATCAGTTACCGTTAATTACTGTAACTCCTCTAATTTCTCCTCCATGGGAGAATTGCGGGAGAAAAAGAACCCTTCTTGTGTTAGACTATCCCTCAACTGGGGGAAACAAGTCAATGAGATGTTGAGATCCTGGTAAGGATACTGGCCATCAAGCCTGCCACCCCAGGTCCAATCTCCAGACCAACATGGTGAAAGAAGAGAAATGACTCCCACAAGTTGGCCTCTGACCTCCACATACGCCCTATGACATGCATGTGCACACACACAGTACACAGAGTCGGGGGGGGGAGAGTTGAAAAATAATGAGGAAAGGAGCCAAGTGGTAATGGCACATGCCTTTAATCCTAGCACTTGAGAGGGAGAGGCAGGTAGATCTCTGTAAGTTTGAGACCAGACTGGTCTATAGAGTGAGTTCCAGGACAGACAGAGTTACAACAGAGAAGCCCTGTTTCATAATTATTATTATCATCATCATAATCATCATTATCATCATCATTATCATCATCATCATGAGAAAACATAAATATAAAGCCTTATCCCCACCATTTGCCATTGCTTTGCCATCTTTGCATGACTAACTTGGGCCCTAAAAGCAATTGCTCATTCAAAAGAACTAGACCAGAAGTCAAATGTAATTGCAGAGACAATCCAAAAATTGCCCATTATTTTCCTCCCCTTGTTATCCAAACCCTCCTCCCTTTTGTCAAACTTGTTGACGTCTAACCTGGAAAAGACTATTTTGTTTTTTGTTTTTTTTCCATGTCATTTTCCTTGAAAAGCAAAAACAAACAAACACAAACAGTCTCAAGTATGCCCAACAGATTTTGCAGTGAAAGTGGACAATCTGAAGGGAGAACAGCTGGTAACACTGATCGAGTGTTGGGTATCTGCATCCCTCCCTCATACACACTTTTTTTTACAGCCTCCCCTGGTGCTGGGAGATTGCTTTTCTGTGCTAGAATAGCATGTGGAGAGCAGCTGCTGTTTCTTGGTCTAGTGCAGAGAGCAGAGGAGAGCGTGGCACAGAATTCATCTCCCAAATATCTCAACAGGTTAACCAGGTCTGCAGTGAGGAAGTCACAGCTCATGCTTTTAAAAGTTCTGTGTACTGACTCTAAAAGACCCTGTGTATCAGGGAAGAGGAACTTTCTCTGCAGAATCACTCTGTATGTTCTAGGAAGCAAGATGATGCTTCCTTTGCATGACAATCTCTTCCTTATGAGACACAGACAAGGATAAAATTAAATATAAGCATGACCTCCAAGAGCATACATGTTTGTGTGTTCATAGAAATAGGCAGTCGTACCATGTCCAAGTGCTTCCTGTCAGCCAGGTGTCATGCTCTGTGCTGAACACGCAACATCTCATTTAATTCCTTACCACTGAACGGTTTGCCCCCTTTTTAATCCAAATGGGGAAACTGAGGTCACACAAACACAGTGATCCCCCCTGCCCAGGCTCCATATTTGTAAAGCACAGATCTTTGATTCATCTAACTCTTCCTGCCTCCTTGATGTCCCTAACTAAATCCCAAGAGAATGACAAGTTCCCTTTGTAGAACAAGCATCCTGTGAAGGGTTTACACTGGATTTTCAGTAAGCGTTCCCTTTGGGATCCATAATCATTCTGAAAGGTACCTTTTGATCCTGTTATAATTGTCATTTCTTTCCTACCATATCTCCCAGGCAAGGAGTAAGCGACTGCTCTGCTCCCCACTGTCCTCAAACAATCGAGGTAGCTGCTCTCCATGACCTCAGTTCCATATTACTTTTGCTTTGTTTTATTGGCTACATTCTCTTTCCCTGTACTTCTAAGCATTCCTTTATGCCCTAAAAAGTTAGGCCCCTATCCATTAGCTTGCTCCCGGTAGCCCACCCTTTATTGCAAGATCTTGGCAATAGCTCAGAAAGCTATAAATTATAGTCCTGCTTCTGTTGCTGTGATAGTCTGCCACCACCGAAAGCAACTTAAGGAAGAATGGGCTTATTTTATCTTAAGGTTCCTGAGGGATAGAGCCCATGATAGAGGTAAGGTACAGCAGTGGGAACAGGAAACACAGAAACAACATTTCATCTGCACACTAGAAGCAGAGAGAAAGAGAATCAAGTAGAGCCAGGCTGTACCCCGTGATAAACTTCATACTTCTGGTCTCCACCCGCAAAGGTTCCATACCCTCCTCAAAATACTGCTACCAACTGGGGTCCAAATGTCCAAATATATGATTATGAGGATTGTTTCTCATTCAAAACACCACATACTTCTACTCCTGACCATCAATCCTATAATCTGCAATGATTTAACCTTCTCACTCTAACTCTACCCCTGGATTGGCTACAAATATCCTGGTTCTAAAAGTGTAATTATCGTAACTGTGTAATGCACAAGTGAGTCCCTGTTGTCCATAGTTTGAATGAGTGAATACACCTCTGTAATGCTTTCATAACCAAGACACAGAAACATGTAAGCATATTCCCTCATGTTAACCCCATGTTACCACCGGGAATCACTGATTATTCTCAGTTCCTTCCAAATTTACTGTAACCCATACTATCATTAAAAAAAAAAAATCACAGAGTGTAATACCTGTGTGCATCCTTCGGGTCTGAGTTTCTTCTCTCAGTCTATACAGTTGAACTGCCTGCATTTTCAGAGTCCATTCAAGTCCATTCCTTTTTATTCCACTGTACAGATGTTTCACACATTGCTAATCTACTTGCCAACTGAGGGATTATTGATCAAATGGTAAATTCATTTTTAATTTGGGAAGAAATGCCAAACTTGTCTAACGTGATTGTAAAATTGTGTTTCCCCAGCAGCAAACACTGAGAATCCTAATTATTTTACACATTTCTCTTTCCTTGATATTATGGCTTCATATCCTCCAAAATATAAATATTGCAGAAAACCATCATGAAACATGTCTCTAGGTTACTGACACCAAAGGACAAACTAGTCTATTCATTCACTCAAAGCCTTAAGTACCTACTATTCACAATTCTGCTACTAGGAACTATGAATACAGAAATAAGCAAATACAACATTCAAAGAAGATTTTCTAGGAACTAGGATCAGATAAAGGGGAATGCTTCATCAAAATAACCATAGAATAGCTACAAGAGGAAGGTATGATAAATTCTTTGTTCCTAAGTGTTAGAGGTTTCATGGTGGAAGATACAGCATGTGGTTAGGTAATTGACCTATACTAATAGATGCTATTTTAAAAACTAGAAATACAAAATTCTAGTTAAAGATTTGGTAAGGTAAAAGGTAAAAGACCCAGAGCTTCATATAAATAATGTTATTTATAAATTATGTATGTAAATAAATTGATATAATTTATGTAATTTCTAAATTATATTGTAAATTATTATAACAAATAAATAATTAAAATGTAAACATTCCACCTTGTAGGGACACTGCTTGGGATGGGGTGTTTATAGGGAGATGAAACAACAGGATGTTCTAAGGGAGTTGAATATTTGAGGCAAGCTGTTTAAGACAGGAAATAAACAGTTCAAAATAACTTTAGAAGTTCCTGAAACTGATCATAGTCACTAGGTGCCTCCCTCCCTAAAAGTATATAAAGAATAAAGACTGTGATTCACTCTCAGACAAGCCCAGATGCCTGAAAGGAACAGAGACTAACTGACCCACCTAGAAGAAACAAAGCCTACAACAGGCTGAGACTAACTGAGCAACCTGGAAAGGACACTCCAACCTGGTTGAGCTGCCTGTGGGCTATGCAGTGTGCTCCAGGTTCCTAGCTTTTATGAACTGTCACCCATGCTGCGGTGGACTTTAGTGATGCAGCTCTTTGAGTCATTTCTGCTCCTGTAAGTAACCCTTCACCTATATTCCTATAAGTAACGCCAATAAAACTCTTTAGTTCAACAAGTTGGACTTCAATGGTATCTGTACATTGGTCTGTCATCAGTTACTTATCTGAGGTGAGTATTTGTTCATGTCATCCCAGGAAAGGTCTGTCACATGACACATGTACACCACAAAATATAAACTATTACTGAAAGAAATTTAAAAATATCAAAGTGGAAAGACATTATTGACAGATTCCAAACGTTAACATTGTTAGGATGAAAATACGGCCCCCTCCTAGACCCCTCAATAGCTCTATGGACACAAGGCAAATTGTATCCCAGCTGACTTCTGTGCAGAAATAGACAAACTGATCTAAAATTCATGTGACTTGAAGGAGGCTCAAATTCCAAATATATATCTTTAAATAATGATATTGGATGAGCCACACTTCTGAAATTGGAAGTCAACTACGGAACTACATCAATAAAGAGGGCACAGTACTAGTCTAAGGAAAATTGTACGGATGAAAGAAATAAGATTGAAAGTCTAGAAATACAACATCAAATGCTGATTATCGGTTACTGACAAGAGGCCAAGACTATCCAATGAAGAAAGAACATCATTATCAGCAAATGGTGTGGGTATGACTAGCTGTCAATCAAAACAAAATAATCTACCTAAACTTTTACTCCATAATATGTGCAAAGATTAAACAAAATAGATGATAACCATATATAGGAAATTTACTGTGTTAAAGGGTAACATAGGAATAATTCCTATGAAGTTGAATTAACCAGTGCTTTCTCACATATGGCATCAAAAGTACTAGCAAACAGAGAAAAAATTAGATGAGATAGAATACCAAAATTAAGTTATTTTGCTTTTAAAATTGTAACACCAAGGAAATGGAAAGAAAACCCACAGAATTAGAGATTTTTTTTTGTAAGCGCCTGATAGAAGACTTATACCCAAACACATAAATAACAGCTCTAACACATACTACATACAGTCTGTTATTTCAAACAGGCAAAGGCTTTGAGTAGACACTCCTTCTGAGAAAATATGCAAATAGGAATCAAGGTCACAAGAAGATGCTCGGCATCCTTAGTTATTAATGAGATGTCACTTCCTGCCCACTTCCATGGCTGAAGTCACAAAGATTGACAACGGCTGACAAGGATGGGGAGGAACAGCTGAAGGACTGTGGAATGGGGTAGCTGCCACCGGGAACTCTTTGGCATATCCTCTAAGTGACATACATAACAGTTACTATATGACCTAGCCATGCCAGTCCTAGGTAATACTCAAGAGAATTGACAGGCTATGTCAGCTGAAAACTTATATGCAATGTTCTTGGCAGCTATCTATGAATAGCCAAAGAAACAAGACCACCGACTGATGAATGCATTAAGAAAATGTGATAAGGCTGTATGATGCCACTTTCCCAAGGCAAAGAGGAAAACACTGGCACATAGAAGAAGATGGATGAAGCCAGTGAGCAAACACAGTGAAGGCAAAAGATACAAAAGGCCACATATTGTGCGAGTGTCCATAGTAGGAGATCTATATGGATGAGAGCAGATTAGTGGTGATCAGAGACCAGGGAGACATAGGAATAGGGGTAAAGAAATTGGAAGATTTGAGGGGATGATCAAATGTCCAAAACTGGATGGTGATGATCCTGCACGGAAGCACCCGTGCACTAAAACTTGCCAAAATGTATTTCAGCATGGGAACAGTACTTCATTAAAACTGTCATTTTCCAAAGAAGAGAGGGAGAAAGTGGAGGCTCTGCCATTATGAAACAATTTCTCCACACAGACCAGTGTGTGCCATGTTCAGAGACTATGATGGATCTACAGAGGGAATTGTGCATCAAACGATCAGACCTACACTTGGGATTTATTATAGAATAGGAAGGCATGGCTTCAGGGGACAGTGATTGTGATGTATCAGAAGGCCCCTATGCATCTATTTTTATCATATCCACACGCTCTATGAGGAACATAACAAGTGGACTTGCTTCTGTCCTCCTCAGACATAAAACTTTACTGTTCAGTGAATAGTTTCCACCTACCCATCCATATTTACAAAGTGACCACTTCTGTTGGAGATAATCATCTAAACCAAACTCAATAACGGCTTTGATGTTCTGATATACGCACTTAAAAGCCTGTTTCTAAATTATTCCTCTGGCAAAGTGATCAGACATCATATGTGCCAACACTCACCAGGGATGGAAAAACCTGTGAGTGTGAGCACATACAGCCAGAAGAGGTCAGAGGGAGTAGTAAAGAAAAACACAAGACTATCTAAAATGTATTTGAAAATTGAAACTATAAGCTATTCAGTATTATGACCTAAAAGCAGACAGAAACAGAGGTCCAAGCCTAGAAAAATGGTTCAAAGATTACGCTATATTCGCGTGAAGGCTATTCTAGGATTAATTTTTTAAAACTATCCTTCATAATTAACACCAGAATATTGACCATTCTTGAGTTACACGTTTTAAAGTGGACTCATTTACTAATATAATGTAGTCTCAAGTATCCATAGTTAAATGTTTCTATCTGTAGAAATCTTTACATGTATACATATTGTCACATAATATCCATAAACCCCTTTTTCTTGACATATATGTACGAATATGCTTTATTATAGAAAATGTGGATTTACATTTGCACAATATGGCTTGAGTAAAGTAATTTATGTTTGTTAATAAAATTTTAATAGGTGGGATAAAATTGTGAATAATCATTCTTTTATTATCAAAGGTAGGATGACTGATGACCTAATATATTGGAAACTAGGGCAATAACGTTGGCCTTTTATATGGCCACTTCAGAAAACATTTGGACATTTCTTAGAAAAGCAGAACATCAATCTGTAATGTGATGTAGCAATTTCACTTTTAGGGGATGGAAGTCAACACTGAAAGCATGTGGACCCATGAACCTTTGCCCATCCATGTTCACAAAAGCATTAGCTTGTACTGGCCAAAAATAGCAACAACTAAAATGTTTATCAGCAAATGACGGGTGAAATAAATACAATATATCCACATGATGGAACGGTACTCAGCCATAGCATGAAATGTTACAGCATGGATGAATCTCCCAAACATTGTTAAATAAAAGAAGCCAGACACAGAGACCATATGTTATAGGATAGCTATATGGAAAGGGTTCGTGAATAGAGATTAATTGTAAATGTACCCATATGATGCATCTGACTGCACACTGCGTTATGATGATGCTTTTGCAACCCAGAAAATTGTTTAAAAATTGCTAAACCATGCACTTCCAATGGTGAATTTGATATATGTAAATTGTTAAGACTGGATACGTTTATTCTCCCAAACTACAAGTTTTGTTGAGACTTCATCTCCAATGTAACGGTGTTGAGAAGCAGTGGACACCTTCAAAGGGATCAGGAGTGATGAGTCTCTGACCCCTCTGACTAATGTCACTCCTGTGGTGTGGATGTATTATTTATCACAAGAGCAGTTTGTTGTAAAGCACTTTGGTTCTTCAGCTCATTCTCTTAACTTCTTCCTCATTTTGGTAACCTCTTTCCTGTATATAACCACTGTGTTGGCTAGTGTTCATTGTCAATTTGACAGAATCAAGAATCACCTACGAAGGGAGTCTCAGTGAGGGGTTGTCTGAATTAGGCTGGCCTGGGGGTAGATCTGTGGGGACTGACTTGCCCACTGAGGGTGGCAGCATTCCTCAGTAGAGGAGCCTGAACAGTGTAAGAGTGGAGAGAGTGATGGGAGCACTAGTAAGTGTACATGCATGGATTCACCCCGCTCTCTGCTCTTCACTGTGGGTCCACTAGCTGCTTCAGTTTGGGCTGCCATGCATTCCCTGCAATGTTGAGTGGTAGCCTGAACTTGTGATACTAAGCCTTTTCTTCCTTCAGTTGCTTCAGAGTATTTTATAACGGCAACAGGAAATACAACTGAAACACCCATCGAGCAGTCCGCCTCCCAGACACATGCAGCAGCATGGGGCCTGTTCCTGAAGCTGAGCGGATGCTAGTGCTATGCTCCAAGAATTGAAGCGCTCCAAGCCAAGGAAACCTCTTTTCTCATAAATCAACTGATCCAGAGTATTTTGTTAGAGAAAGAAAATAGACTAAGGTATAAAAGAAAGAACTACGATGAAGTTTTGAAAACTGTTACTTGAGAGCTGAACTATAAGCCAACAGTTAACAGACTTAGGTTCAGACAGAATTCCACATTTAGAAGACAGTTACCAAAACAATAACTTGTTACTGTGGTCTGAACTGTACTTGGTTGAATACTGTGGTTGAATGTAGCAATATACACAAAGCATGTACCATTGGAGCACGGGGTAGTCAGTAATGGAGAGGGAGACAGTCAGTGTGGAGAGAGAGACAGGAGATTTATCCCCAGCTTTACTGGGATATTGTTTCTAATACACCTGTAAAGAGTAAGACGGAGTTTAAGATAGTAGTAGGGCTGAAACTGTATCTGAGCCACAAGCTACATGATTGACACTTCAGGCATTGATGCCAGTCCAGTAAGAATACAGACATCTGTCAAGCTATTCAGGAAGTCTCACTACCAAGTGATGATACACTGACTGGCCAAGACAAGTCTCCTCCAGATGAATGCCAGAATCATCCCATGCCAAACAATTAATATAATTCATCTTTGTACAAGTCAGGCTACTGAGGTTATGGGCAACAAGATGAACTATAGAAAGAGGTAAGTTCCCCAGGGGAGGTATCTGTCCCAAAGCTTAGACTGAGTACTTGGAAAACAGGTCCTCTTGGTTGATCTTTTTTTACCTGTATTCCTGACTAGTTTGCACAGCCCCATAACACAGTAAAGCAGAGAGATGGACTCTGAGGTCCCACTGCTTATGTCTGTATGGCTTTGACAAATTAGCTAACTTCACTCCATTCCAATATTTCCATCTACAAAAGACCTATGTGCACAGTACCTATTAAATACGGTGAGCACTCATGACGATCTCTATTAGTCATTACTGTTCCTTGACTGGTGTCTTCTGTTTTCTGGATATTAAATCTATTTTCTTATTCAAAATAAATACCACTTCAGTTTACCATCAACAAGTCTTATTTCCAAAAAAAAATATGAAACAAATTGATTCTAGTTTAGCCAAGAAAGGGAAAAAAGAAAGACATAAATGGAGAAAGGGGGAGAAGAAGACTCTAGAATGCTAATGAGGTGCATTCTTCAAAAGAGAGAATGTTGAGAGTCAAGCCTTTTCTGGGTCATAAAAGCCATCCTGTGTCTGTGTCGAAACCCTTTCATAGACATATTTTACTACTGTTTAAGCCACAGTTCATCTTCACAGGAAAACGAGTGAGTTTACCTGCACACTGGAGGGGTAGTCAGTGGAAGGGTGTGAGAAGGTAAAACCCGAGGATGAATGTGAGGGGTGACAGAGAGAAAGGCAAGGCCCTTTCCTCCACCTGCCTTTCCATCCTCCCTCTCAGATCTCAAGTCTGCTTTTAAACAAGCTAGAGTCCAAAGGAAGCCACTCTGAACACTCCCCTTCTTGAATCTCACAGCACCCTGTGAGCCCTAGGCCTTGTTTAGGGAGCTTTCAAACCCTTGATCAGGATTTAACCGATTTTCTGCAAAATAGGAGTGCTGGGCATGATAGCACAACACATCATGACTTCCTATTCCCACTGACTGGGATAGGAGCATCGGTGTTGCTTTTTTGCTTACACTGTCAGGCACAACCACCCTTCCACTGGCACTGATTTGCTGGTGGAGATCACAAAAGACCACTGACACGGAAGGAAGTATGGGAAAGGGAAACACCGCCTCAAGGCTGAGATAACCAGGCATCCTCTAAAGCCCACTGTTTAGAAAACCATTTCAGAGACCTAGTGAAAGGATCAGCCAGGTTGGTACTTCACTTCTCTCACTGCTTGGGAAGAAGGGTGATCAGACCCAGCCGCCCTGGGGTTCTAAGCCACACACTTCCATCTCCCCTCCGTCTCCCTCCCTCCTCCTTTCTGTTCTTTCCCTAGCTACAGTCTTCCGTGTCACACTAATTCAGAGAGTCAAAGGGGAACGAAAAGCAATCTGTGCTTCTGCCACACAAGTGAGAACTCTAAAGGGACCACAGCTCCCACCGAGGCACATGCTTTAGGGCCTGGAAACAAAGCCAAGTGCTCCCAGGAACACTCAGAGGTTAGGTCATGCAGATAGCGCAATGTGATTAAATTGTGACGGATTTTTGTTTTAAGTCTTGTTTGCCAGGGTTACGAAGAGTGCCGTTGGCAATCCCTACTTAATCAAGATCTTGATGAGCATATTGTCCCTCACAGGACCAAGACACCAAGGAAGAATCTGTATGAGGCTTTCCTCTGGCCCATTCGCCATAGTTGCTCCATCCCTGTTACTTCATGGAGGCCTGCTCTGGGAAATAGCTGTTTCATTATTCCACCAGTTCTATGATAATTGGGATTTCAATTTGAAAATTATAAAAATAAAGACCCTAGCCCCACCCAGCCCCACAGGGCAACAGGCAGAGTTGATAATTGTTAAATTTATTCCATAACGTTGAGGGAACCTATCACTCTTTTATTAATAAGTTAATCATTTTTTTTCTACTTTTAGGATGGAAAAACAATGATCCCCAAATTGAAGCAATTTGCCCAAGGTTATTTGATGGGTAACAAGTTTCAAGCAGATGCACAGTCTGCAGAACTGGAGATGCATGTGATGGGGCAGTCTAGCGTGAGAACATGTCTGCTGGACGCCCCTGCTGTGTCTTGACACTCCAGGTGTTGACCACAGTGGAATGAAGAGGAGTATCTGTTATTACTACTGATCTCTATCATTGTGATCCAAAGAGTAGGGAAGAGCCAATAGCTCAGGACTGAAGAATACAGAGTTCCCCAGATAGAAATCAAATGGTCCAAGTCATGGTGCAGGAGTTTAGTGTCAGAGATGCTTCGGTTATAAAAAGAGAGTATACAATCACTGCAAAGGTGTCTCCTGATCTGATCTAAACAAGTACATGGAATGCAGACAAAGGAACCAAAATACTGAATTCTAGATGAGCACAGAGGGACATACCTACAGTTCCAGCACTCGGGAAGCTGAGGCTGGAGATCATGTGTTCAAAGTCAGGCTGGGCTACATAGTGAGACTGAATTTCAAAAAAAAGTGAGCATACAACAATAATTGAAAATAGGTTCTATGATCAACTTACAGAATAATCTTGATCCCTTTCCTTGATCTCTCTGGCCCCTGCCTGGCCTTTTGCTCACTGAAGCATCCTCAAATAAACCTGCTGTGTTGTTATAGTTGGTATAAGATAGGAATCAAATGTTCTTGTCAGTAAGCTACCTTCAATCCTAAGTTTAGATGGGTCTATCTGTGAGTAAGAGCAGGATGTTGACTACATAGAGAATAATGGCTAAGACTAATATATTCCTAAGATGTCCAGGCAGCAAGCTGTGTACTCTGCAAACTATCTGCATCCAGTCTTCACAAATATCATAGAAAGCAAGTCTCAGCATCTCTCTACCTATAAACTTAAGAAACAGGGGCTCAGAGAGACTAAGATACTTGCCTCAGAGTCATATAACTAACAAGTGACAGACTAAGATTCAAAGCAAAATTCATCTAACTACAGAACTCAAAAAACTCAATTACAGAAGACAAAATATCATCAGAGTAATTCACGCCAGCCCAATACAGCTCTGTTGGACAAGATATGATAAAACACCACATAGGAATGTGTGTGTCTAAAAGGAAAAAGATCTCTCCCCTATACAAAGCTTTGTAACGTCATCAGTGTGACCTTAATAGAAAGTCCTCTTGTCTCACGGGAACCCGCAGACAAGAAGAAAGGGTGGCAGGGCTTGCAGGAGGTGGGCCTTGGGGCAGACACAGCCCTGAGAGGCTGAATGCTCACAAATCAGTGGAAGCCTCCCTCCGCTTGAGTTCATTCCAAACAAATCCATTACAAGCACCATCTTAATGAATATTTTATACAGTTATGACATAGTGAGTCCCATTTAAGAAGGACTCTCGGCAAAGGCTGAGACAATGAACTGCTAAAGTAGCCCACTAATCATCAAGGCCAACAGAACTCTGGTCAGGGAATATAACAATTCTACACACAGAAGAAAAAAAAAATGAAAGCCATACATTCCCTCCCTGCTGGTTTACACTGGTTTTTAAGACTCTATATACTATGTTCAAATACTTCCAGTCCATTGGCAAAAGACACCTGTTTGAATAATTAATCTGTTTTTCTCTGGCCCCTTCATGGCTTCTGAAATTGGTCAGTGTACACATATGTTGTTACCGTTCTTACATCAGATTCTATCATGAAGCTCTCAGTAAATAAACACACACACACACACACACACACACACACACACACACAAACACAGCCCCTAACGTATCTTAACTAACTTCCTTGTCCTATAAATAGACCGTAAGTAAAGCAAGGACAGAATCCCAAAGGATAGGCTCAATGGAATCCTCTGTACTATACGATTTTTCCAGTTCTTAGCGCTTTCCCAGAAAATTACTATGTAGCTTGAGGATCTTGAAGGAGAAAGAGGGTGGCTAAACCTTCAGTACTGAGAGCAAACCCAAGGGCTGCAAACATGAGCTCTCTTTAGTCTGCCAGTCTTGGCTAACCTTCTTTGTTTATGAACTTTGAATTAAAAAACTAATGGTCAAAATAAACAAACAAATGAGAGGGAGAAGAATATGCTCAAAATATTCTGTATGTAAATTTTTCTAGTTGAAAAAAATAAATTAAATTTCACCAACTTTTGGGGGTTTCTGACGTCTCTTGAGTTGGGAGACATGATGAGTCTGGCATTTCTGAGCATGACAGCCAGCTGGAGCGGAGTCCTGGCTGACAGAAGACCCACTCCCCAGCTCTCAGCCTCCATAGTGTCTCCCTAACAGAAAATAGGACCCACCGCCACTCACCATTACCTTCATGAGGCTGTTTTTGGCCCCACTGAAAGGAAAGTGAGATATTTCCCATGCTCATGTCTCTATCTAAAGGAGGATGATGAATGACAGACCAGGTTAGTGATGGCTTCAGACACAAGTGAGAGGAGCAAGCTTAAGCCCGGTTCAATATGGGAATAAAACACTGCATTTGTATTGCATCTGAGAACAAATGGGAAGCCGGGTTAACTTGGCATTTCACATGGACACTGCGAGCACCAGAGATTGCTAAACTGATCCAAAGTCACTGAACAAGACTAGAAACTGGTCTTTTGATTCAATTTCCATTTCTACGGTCCCAGATTTTGGGATTTGGCATACTACCAGCCATAAAGAAGGTATCACAAAAGGAAAATTCATTATGAATAAAACTATAATGTCTACTTTCTTCCCCATTACTTAAACAGATTTGGGGGTACCACCTACCTCTCTCTACCTGCATATTTAAGAATCCTGTTTGCTCTAATCTAGTTTGATGCCAAGGCCAAAGAACTCTAGAATCATGATACTTGGGAGCATAAACATTTCCAGTAAGGCATACTCAACCCCAACAGAGGACATGCGAGCCGCCAACATGTAAATCAAACGATTTAATACAAATTCACACAATCCAGCTTCCCTGGTTTACTACCACCCACAGGCTGACATCCTCACTATTAGCTAGAGCTGAGCGGTGACCCTTCGAGGTGGGGCGTGTCTACTCCAGTTCAGTGCTGTCCTTTCCATGCCCCCTTCTCTCATTCACAAGCCAGTTGATCCCTTGCATGGAACTCCTCCCTGGGTCCAGACTGAGAAAAACAGGACTCCTGAGCCTTCTGCCACAATGGAGAAAGGAAAAGCCAGGGAAACCAGCAAAGCTCTGTTTATTCGGAGAGAAGGCTGAAGAGACACTCCCAAAGCCCACGGAGCTCCATGTCTCTGTGATAGAGAGCTAAGTGAATCCTGCTGAGGTGACAGTGTGAGACTGGCTATCATCAACCTGCGGCTGAGGTCACCCCAGCTGCTCCTGCCGCCTGCAACTCTGTTTATTTCGGTCTGGTTCATAGCGGAGATTTATTTTTATGAACAGTGAACATTTTTTTTTGTAACATTCCCTCATTTAACCTTCATTATCGAAGTCTCTGCCCAAAGCCCATAGAAGCACCATTATTGCCCATATAACATTTCCCAACATAAACCATTTGAGGCATTTCCCCCCGTTTTTATTTATTTCTCTTCTGTTGCATTTCATTTGAAATGTGCATGGGGGAGCATGTGTCTTGTTTTTATGTTGTCTCGTACAGACCATAAGCCCTAATGGTGGGGGCCACCTATGAGGGAGGTTAATAAACAGTGGGGACATTCGTCACATGGAACTCACAACCAGGACCTGTTGGCCTCTTAAGGAAGTACGAGACAGGGGATCCGTGACTAAGAAAATTGAAGGGAAACAGCCCAGCTCCATTGTTTCTTCTGAAAGTCAAGGAAGGAAGACAGAAGGGATCCAAGACATGAAACTAGAAAACTTAAAGACCTGACCAGGTCATAAGACACCCATTACCCCTCAAGCATGTACTCTGTGAAGTGCCCCTGTAGAATGTGTCTCCCTGACCCTTCAGCACCCGCACAAAGGGTAATTTAGAAAATCTGTGTTATAGCTCAGGTTTCACTCCATGAACTCAAGCAAACAATGATAATAATAATTGGCAAAGACCACAGACACAACTCTGTAAGACATAAAACAGTATCCTCTGTGGTCTGAAAGTGTTTCCCAAAGGGCATGTAGGGAACTAAATCCCCAAGAGCTGGTATTGAGACAAGGTCCTATGAATGAAGTCATGAGGGTTCCATCCTTGTACGTGGATCAACGCCTGAAAGAATGGCTTGTGTTGATCGGCTGCTCTTCAAGCATGTGAGGGTCCCACTAGAGAAGATCCCATTGATGGAACAGGCTGCTGCAGCAATGCAAATGGTTCAAGCATCTTCAATCTGCTGCCCCGTCTTTCCTCTCCCTCCCTTTCCTCTCCCCTAATCGCTTGATCGCTTTTCTTCTTTCTTGCTTTCTTTTCTTTTCTTTCTTCCTTCCTCTCTTTTTTCTTTCTCTTTCTTTCTTTCTTTCTTTCTGTTGAATTTATCTTAAAGTAGGCTTTCCTCTCTGCCTATTCAAATGTTCAGCAGGATATTCTAAGTTCACAAAACTTCATACTCTGCAAACCCAACCACAACAGGGAAACAGGGTAGAAGAAAAAGAGAGGGGCAAAACCCAAGTGTCTTTTCTCTATTTGCCCCATCAGAAGTTTTCATACAAAGCTCAGTTGCCCAGCGAGGATCCCTGAACAAATAGGTATGGGCAAAGGGAAGGAAAACAATAGATGGAAAGCCAGGGTTTAATCTATTCTAGGCACGGGTCTGAGACTGAGGAAGTGGGACGTAGGCAGCCTAAGTTGGGCAGAGTTCTAGAGGGCTCCACAGAAGGGGCCACATTTATGGTGATGTACAAAGAGAACAGAGAGGTGTATGAGCCCAGGGGAATCAGGAGAAAGTCCTGCAAATAATTCATTCACACACACACATGGGAGGGGGGGAAGCAGGGAGAGAAAGAGACAGAGAGAACACACTCTGTGCTAGGATTGTGCCAAGGCCAGTGAGAACAAAGTCGCAAAGTTGTTGACAGTGATCTTAACAAATCTGTCAACTGGCTGAGGGCAGAATGAATGAAGTATTAGGAATCCTTGCCGTCAGATCTAAAGCAAACTCTAATTCCCCAAACTCCAAAAGGTAATGTATATGCCCAGAAAGGGCCATAATTCTCCAGACATTCCTGGTGCTCCATCTGTGTGGTCAGTGTTGTCTTCCAAGGCAAGGAAAAGACCACAGCCAAAGAAACACAGATGCCAGCAGTCAGGCCAGCTGTGCTGAAAAGGTAGGCCCTGGAATTATGGCAGGGTACCAACAGGATATGTAGGACTTTAGGGTTGAAGTCACTTTGTTGCCCTTTCCTTTAAAAAAAAAAACCCACAAAAAACAACAAAACAAAAACAAACAAAAAACAGGGATCAGAAAATTCCTGAGGACCTATGCAACTGCAACAGATTGAAATGCAAGATTTATTGTAATGATCTTACGATCTTAATACCATGTGGGTTTTTCTCAAGCTAATTTTTAAAGCAATCTAAATACCCATGGGACTTGAATAGATAATGAGAAGAGGTATCTAGGGGTGATACAGTTAATGATTCTGAGGTCAAAACTGTATGATACTGCATCAGAAAAAAATGTATTCACCAGAACAGCCTAACTTTGCTCTCTCCCTATGATTTCATCCCCTGTACTGATAAGAGAGAATAGCATACTACTATCTTCTTCAGGCTGCATCCACAGACCAGTGAATGTTATGGGCCCCTGACTAGGTGATTTCCCTCTGCATGGCAAAGACAAGAGCCAAGACATAGATGCCTGAAAACAGGCTTTGGGAAAGGAGACCAACTTGTTCCTACATTCAGCAGCTTGGTCCAACGGCAGTTCCATCTTTCCAAAGCTCCCTCGCTGCCCGGGGAGGTGACTTCATCTGCTCATATTTCCTTCAGCATTTCTTACCCTTGGAGAATGTTTTAGTGGCTGACAGGCAGACACAGAACCCCAACATCTCTGCAACTGGCCTGTGGCTCAGTGTGGCCACAGTCTCAAAGCTGGACTCCCCAATCCAGCTCAATTCTATTTCCCAAGAATCTGCTTGTGAAATGAAAAGCCCCTGTGAATCCATGCTGGGCTCTGTACCGGAGCGTGTGGGTTCCCAGGGACAGGTTCATCTTCTTCTCATTTCTTAAAATGTGTTCTGGGAAATTAGATCTCTTCTCTATTTTTTTCCCTCCTTTTCTCTTTCCATTCCAGGGAGCACCACTATTGTTGCTTCTAAATGAAGCTCACGAATTGCAAAGGATGGGGTTTTTAAAGTGGTAAAAGTCTGGGAATGGGAAAAAAAAATGACAATTCATAATCTAATAATGAACTAGAACAATGGTGGGGGAAACTCCTCTAGAAAGGATGCTAAGGGCGGATATCTCAAATGCCTATGTGCGCGAATCATGGGCAAACATCAGCATGTCTCCCTTGGCTGTGCACTAGATCAGGCCGATTATAATTAAAGTCTACACTATACACAGTCCCCCACGGCTTACCAAAGAACTTCCATTCGAGTTAGTTTCCTAAAAAAAAGCTTAGTTTAGTGACTTTAAGGAGTGGATTTGGCATTGTTGTCTGTTTCACGGTGAACAAAGAAATGACAACCTGTATGTGGACAAAATGGAACCTAAAACAAACAGCCCACCAGGCTTATCATTTACCTCTGCTGGGAGACACTCCTGTAGGAAGAGTCACTGAACTGCAGTGATCACGTGGTTGAGAAAGACCAGGATAGAAATGTCTCTTGCATTAGACTTTCACATTGACCATCACAAATGGAATCAAATTTTGGTAAGAAGGTATATATTAAGCATGGCTCTGAATGTATTGTATTCATTTACATTTAAGAATATCCTTCAGTGCTCATGTTTCCCAGATTAGGAAATTGACCATGGCTTCTTATACTACACAGAATAAATGCCAATGACGACTATATTCCTTCTCTTCCATTGCCATGTTGGTTAAAAACGCAACTAAAAAGATTGGGTTTAACTGGTTACTGAATCAACCAACTGTCCGTCACATAACATGCCTCAGATAATCAACTTACAAAAAGAAATTAATCCTGTTAGCTCACAGTTTAGGAGGGGCAGTCGTTTCATGGCTGGTTGGTCTTCTATGAGGGAGACAGCACATCACGCAGGGAATACACAGCAGAATGAAACCATTGGCCTCATAGCTGGGAACTGTGAAAGAAAAAGAAGATGTGACTAGGTACCACTGTTACCTGTGAGGGTACAGCCCCCTGGACATGCCATTTGGTCCTGTCTCTTTACGTTTTCACCACCACCCTCAACCAAATCACCAAACCAAAAACCACTTATGAACATATGGGCAATGTGAGAGCCATTCTAGACCTGAAGTGTAGTGGCTACTGCGTGTTACTGAACACCCCAAGTATAAAATAGGCACTAAAGAAATGAGAGAAATGGGAAATACTCCAGATACATAGAATATCAGGCATAAAAGAGTAACTTTAAGGATAGGTAGAGAGCTTCCAAATACTACTGGTACTCCCTACAAATGGGAAGTCAGAAATAAAAACAGTGATGATATCAATTTAAATCCTTACATAATCTTGATGTGTATGAAGTTAAGATGCACAAGTAATATGTCAAAGGGTCTCAGAATAGAGGTACATAGATCTCAAAAATTTAGAGTAAAAGAATCTTATGGGAATGAGAAGATTTTTTTTAAATAGCAATATTGAAAATTAAAGGTTTTTCTTTCTTTGACTTGAGATGAGTACTCATTTTAGGAAACTATATGATACATTACAAATAAAGTATATAAAACACACATAACCATTTATACTTATTACTGACAAAATAGTGTTACCACAAGTCTTGTTTAAAACTATCATTATTTGGACCCTATCATAATAAAATCTTTTCATATAAAATGTTTTTCTTAACACATTAAGAGTTTTTATAAACCAATAAGAGTAAACATGATAAACAGCACAACAAATGCAACAAAATGACCTAATATAAATAAGAACATCCTAACCTTTGAGTTAAAGATTGGAAGACCCTTTCCTGCAATATCAATTTCACTGCCCCCAAGATCAAAATAAACATGGCATGTAATAGGTAAGAATGTAGGTCCCAAGGTTTTTCACAGAGTAGTGTTTATTCATGCTTCTTGATTTTTTTTATCTCCAGGCTATGGTTTTTCTCACTTTTACTTCTTCGTAATTTTCCTCCAGCAACCACATTGGCTATGTCTGCACAGAATTCCTAACACATATAGCTAAATATGAATATTTGGGAGACTGTACATGCCTTATCAGAGCAACAAAGATCCACACATATGAAGCTCCTTAAGTCCTCAGATTGACATGCTGCATCTCCAACCTCATCAACGTTCTTTGAAAGAAAAGGGAGTAGTCATTTCAGTGAATATGCTTCCAATGTTTTGCTGTCATTTGCAAGTCTATTATCTGTTTGCTTGGTTGTAAACAGTGTCCATTTCAGTAGCTCTGACCAGCTGATGACTTGCTGTATAACCTTGACTGGCTTTAAATTCCTGGCAGGGATTAAGTTGTATGCCTCCATGACCAGCTGATTCTCAGTAATCTTTCACTTATTGCTTTCTTACTGAAAAATATTTGGATCATCTTCTCCATGCAATTCATCAATGGTGCTTCTTATATTAAGATTATTTTTATTTCTAATTATGTGTCTGGATGTGCAGGTCAGTGCAGGTGGATCAGTACACATTTTCATAGGCACCAATTTCCTTTCTTAGACCTGAATGTTCCTCTGGGTGAGACTAACATTCTAGTCTGTTTGAAAAAAAAAGGGCAAAGGGCACCTTCCATGTGTATTCCTCCTCTCCAAGGTCTGCAAATGGACCAGTCCTTGGTGGTCTCTTGGTGAGATATCATCCAAAATGCTCTGTTTGATCTCTGCCTCTAGAATGTTAATCAGCCCAGTGCAAAAAGCAAAAGTTCTTGTAAAAATCAAGCCTAAGTCCAGTGCTCTCATCAGATGTCTGGCTAAGACTACATGGAAGGGTCTGCCGTGTGTCATGCCCTTCCTCTGCAGAGATACTTTCTATGTGGCCTAACAGAACATGATAAAAAGCAGTGTGGGGCGATCACAGGAGGACTTCCTCAGTTGCATCTGAAATGAACTAAGTAATGATTGGTGTTTACCCAGAAGAAGTTAGATCTACTAGCAGATGCAGGGCAGCAGAGGAAGTGTGCCCAAGGTGAATGGTTAGACTGGTTCAAGCATAGTAGGAACTTCACTTCCGACTACAATTGCTACAGCCATGATCACTCATTTGGTATGTTGCAGGTGATCTGTTCTCTTGATATACAGCAGTATACCTGTTCCTTCCCATTTAAAGCAGTGTTTGTGATTGGTCTTTTAAAATTCACAAATTAAGGCAGTCATAATCAGTGTCTGACTGTAACTAACAAAGTATTAGGTGGATATGAACAGTTGGGAGATTTGAAAGACAGAGACTGCACACATGTTCAGGTCATATTATCTTTGTAGTGAGCACACTTGACTGACCTACATGAACTGGAAACTCTTATTTTTATGGCTACTGTTCCCCTTCCTGTGTGTTGTAATGCACTGAAGTCTTTTAGATGGTTTGGAAATGTGGTCTCAACTCTTATAACAATAAAATTTCTAAATTCATACATTTCCTCACACCCATTGGAGAAAGTAAAAAGGTCTAGCTTCAGATCTAAGGACAAACAAGGAAGGAGGGGTAGTGAATGTATACCTTCCTAGGGAAAAGAAGCAGAAACCCTTATACCTAAGTTCCTGGAACACAGTTCTTTGTTATGATTGAGGATTAACCAAAAGAAGAGCAATCATCTCTCCTGTATCCATCTATCAATAAGCTAATGATTCTCCTAACATAAAAACAACACAAGAGCATACTATAGGGAAAAAACAAAACTATTTTTATAATGACTATTGGGGCAGGCTAAAAAAGGAAACCCTAACATTCAGAAATTGTTCTGTTTATGTGTAGCCCAGGAATATCTTTAGGAAATGGAAGCTTATGATGCTCGGGCTACAAAAAAAAAATCGCAGAAACAGCAGTAGTAAAACTTAGCTCAGTCTGATTTAACTCAAGCTCCCTTGCTTGTGTGAGGTCCAAGAAAAAGCATTACTCACTACAAGTTGTAAGGTCAACTAGCTTCAGTCTCTACAACTACATAAAATATACAAAGAGAAAGAAAATCATGATCAGACACAGCAACTATCACCAGATTTAGAAACTACACTGGTGTCAAAAAGAACTATCTGATGGAAATTTAGAGTAACGATGATAAAATAATGTTGACTTGAAATTTTAAAGGAAAAGATAAATAACATAGATGATCAGATGACCAGCTTTAGTAGAGAGATGAAAACTCCATGCAAGAATCAAGCAATGGTGCTGCACATGAAATTCCCAGTAACATCAATGAGGAACATCTTCAACAGAGTCAGAACTAACTCAATACAGCTGACAAAAAAAAAATTTATGCCCATGAATATAGGCCCATAGAGACACAAAGAAAAGGGAATGAGGATGACTGAAAGCACCAATCATCTTAGAGCTATGAGACAGTGTGCATGATTTTAAACATAACTGAAAACAAGAGGTTAAAAAAAAGTTAAGTGGCTGGAAAAAAAAATAATTGAAAATTTACAAAAAGCAAACAAAAAACTCACATGAGCACTTAATATTTAAATCATAGAGAATAAAAGACAAAGAGGGTGGAGATGTGACTCAGTTGGGAAAGTGCTTCTTTAGGACGTAGGGGGCTTTGAATTTGATCCCCGGTACCAGATAAATGAGATGAGATGGTGTATACTTTGCAGATAGCAGGAGAGTCGTAAGATCAAGGCTGTCCTCAGCTACATGCAAGTTTGAAGCCAGTATGAGAGGTCCTTATAAAGACTGAAGGGAGGGTGGTGAAATGTCTCAGCAGGTACGCCTGAAGACCCGAGTTCAACCTCAGGATTCCACTTAAAGTGGAATGAATAGAACCGACTCCTCAAAATTGTCTTTCTACCTCCACACTTATGTCAGAGTATAAGCATCCCCCACAGAACCACCATACACACACACACATAAAATAATAATAGGTTAACTAACTCAATATTCGTAAAAGGTAAAGAGACAATTTTGATGACAGACAAAAAACTGTGACATTACTATAAAGGACAGAATTATAGCCTAGGTTGATAAGAAGACTATAGAATGGTATCTTTATAGCAATTCAAAATGGTGGTAAGGGAAAAAGAAAAGATGACTGATTCCCTACAATTTCATGTCTACAAAAATATCTTTGAAAAATGAAGGAGGAAAAAAAGACATTTCTCAGACAAACCAAAAGAGACATTTTCTTGGTGCATACCTTTTCATCACTACAAATGTCAAAAGATTTTGTTTAGGCAGAAATTGTGGTATGTCACACCAAAACATGGACATGCACAAAGAAATTATGAATACTGAGAAGAAATAAATGAGATTAAAACTGAATTATTCCCTATGTCAGACCTAGGAAGGGAATCTCACTGAGGAATTTTGGGGATTATGTTGGCCTGTAGGCATGCCTATTAATGATTTCATTATTTGAGTTAATTGAAGAGGAAAATTCACCCACTGTGGGTGGCACCATTCCCTAGGAATGGGATTCTGGACAATATAAGAATGAAGAAAGCAAGCTGAATATTAGCATAAATAGATTAATTCACTGTTCTCTACTCTTGACAATGAATCTGATGTGACTAGCTGATTTAGTTTCCTGCTACCATGAGTTCCCCAAAATGATAGACTGTATTTTAGTTAGTGATTGTATTGCTATGACAAAACATCATGACCAAAAGCAACTTGAGGAGAAATAGTTTATTTCATTTTACAGCTTGTAGTCCATCATCGTCCAGAGAAGTCAAGGGAAGAACTCAAGACCTGATGCTAGAGGCCAGAACTGAAGCAGAGGCCATGGAGTTCTGCTCACTGCTTTGTTCCTCATGGCTTGCTCAGCCTGATTTACTGTAACACCTAGGCCCACCAGCCCAGAAATGACACTGCCCACCATGGGCTAGGTCCTCCAATACCAATTATCAATCAAAAACTGCATCTATGCATCTCCCACAGGCCATTCTGGTGGAGTCATTTTCTCAATTAATTCCAGTTCATGTCAACTTGACACAAATCTAGCCAGCACAGACTATGACATGAAATTGTGAGACAAACCCTTATTTCTTAAATTGTTTTTTATCACAATAGGAAAAGAAACTAGGACAAATGCTATATTGAATTTTTAAAATTTAATTAATTCTTTCTTTAAGAAACCAACTTTAATATAATCATAGACCAACTAAAAATAAAGGCTAGGGAAAGATACACTAAATAAACACTAAAAATTTTTCAATAGCTTATGAATATCAGATAAAGTAATCTTCAGAATAAGAAACAATACTAAGGACAAAAACAGAGTAACACATAAAGACACCAGGCTCAATTGTCTAAAAAGATGTAACAACCCTAACATGAAGTTGAAGAGAAGAGCTTCAAACTATATCAGCAATACATACATTCTAGCATTGATGAAAGCAGAAGGGAAATATGCAGATTCAAGATGATAACTGCAGACTCCAATTCCACTCTTTCATTAACAGAACAGATAAGACAAAAAATCAGCAGGTACGTGTAAGACCTGAACAGCACTGTCAATGCACGAGGCATATCTGACATTTGTATAGCACAATCCATCCAAAAGGAGAGTACACTGGGTACATGGTACACTGGGTACAACCAAGTACACTGCGTTGTCATGCACTCCAATCCACTGTCTTCGGGACTATAAAGAACCCTCCCATACACACCAAAAAATGTGATATTTCTTTCTAGAAAATAGTAAAACCAGACTAGAAACCACTAAGGACAGGCTGGAACAATAGTTCCATCAGTGAAGCACTTGCCTCATCAGCATGGAGACTGAGTTTGTATGCACAGAAAACACTTGAAAACAAAAGGGACATGGTGTGTAGACACATGTCATCCTGTTGATGGCTACATGGCAAAGCATCAGAGATTCTATTGGTAGGATGTATCTGAGGACTGAAACCTGTAACTCTTCTCTAACTTCCACATAGTACATATATATGTGTGGGCACACACACAAACACACAAAAGCCATTAAGGAAAAGGAGACTATGAATTTGAAAGAGAAAAAGGGCAGAATACATGGGAAGGGTTGCAGGAAGGAAATGGGAAAATCATGTAGCTATATTAAAATTTCAAAAAATTGAATAAATACTTTTAAGAAATGATAAGTCAAGACATAAGTTCCTGTAATCAGAGCTTTGTAGGAATCACAAATAGATCAGAATAAAGAACCTAGAAATAAATCCACACATGAAGGGTGTCTTAGAGTTACTATTGCTGTGATGAAACATTATAACCAAAGCAACTTAGAGAGGAAATGGTTCATTCGACTTACACTTCCATATTGCTGTTCATCATTGAAGGAAGTCAGGACAGGAACTCAAACAGGGCAGGAATCTGGAGGAAGGAGCTGATGCAGAGGTCATAGAGGGGTGCTGCTTACTGACTGACTCCTCATGGCTTGCTCAGCCTGCTTTCTTATAGAACCCAGAACCACCAACCCAGGAATGGCATTACTCACAATGGTAGGGGTGGGTGGACCTCCTCCATCAATCACTAATTAAGAAAATGCCCTACAGCCAGATCTTATGGAGACATTTTCTCAATTGAGGTTTCCTTCATTCAAATAACTCTGGCTTGAGTTAAATTAACATAAAACTAACCAGCACAGAGGGTCAACTGATTTCTCACAAAGCAGGATTAAGGAAAGTCTTATAATGGCATGTGGTACTAGAATAATTATACTATTCGTATACAACGAAGTAAATTTTGACCTATACCTCATACTTTCACTCAAAAATAGATTTGTACTAGATTTATAAAGTGAAAATACAATGTTATAGTTCAAACAGGATACTATGACCTTGGGTCAGGCAAAAAGACTATAGACACAAATACAGTCCATATAGGAAAGTGTAGGTTGATGTTTATCAATACCAACAACATTCTGGCAATAAGCAAACTACCAAAAGGATGAAAAGATACCATTTTCAAGAGAAGATACATAAATTGTAAAAAAGCATTAATATTACAATGTCTAAAATAGTCACAAGAAAATACAAATTGAGACCAAAATGAACAATACCAAGAAGGTGATTTTAATGCTCTGATCCCAGGATTTGAAACCTCAGCATCTCCTTGTTGGGAGTGACTAGACTTTCCAAACAGTTTTCTCCTTATAGACTAACTGTTATTGATGTAGTCTTAGGAATATACTCCCTATGTTGAGAATTCTAGATATGACGTACATTGGGATATTGGAGCAAGCATATGTTCATCCGTACAATTACTGATTTGTTCAACAAATAATATTTGAATTTCATATAGACCCTTGACTCTCTTATGAGTCAGAGAATCCTGAAACAAGTGATTTTTTCCTTTGGAGAAAATTTACAACATAGAGTAGTGAAACGTATTAAATGAACTAATCCTTGGTATTGTTAATTTTGGTTTCAACTTGTATTTTCTTGTGACTATATCGTCTATATCTACAAAGTCTACCAACTGTAGATGAAAAGTATTTGAGAGAAAGCTGTACTTGTACTAAGTCCTTAGAGATAGTTTCCTAGCCATTATTCCTTAAATAATGTAACAGTCCAACTATTTACACATCACTTCGATTGTACTGGATATTGTAAGTCATGGTTTAAAGCATTTAGGAGTGGGTGTGTAAGTTCTAAACAAATTCTAGGCTATTTTCTTTAAATAACTTCGGCATCTTCAGATGTTGGCATATGAGGAGTAGTCTAGAATCAATCCCCCATGGCTTATGAGAGACAGCTGTTGTATAAGAGCTATTCATATTGATGTGTCCTAACTGTGTGCTCAATGATTTGATGAAGGGTTTGTGAGCATAGGGGTGTTTTTAATCGCCCCTCAAATGACATGAAATTGATACTAGTGCTTAATCCTTCTTAAGATGATAAACTTAGGTGGGATAGGTGAATTCCCAAAGATACAAAATAATTGGAAAAATGGGTCACAATTTCTATCAAAGGGTTCTGGGCAATAGTTTCAATTTCCAGCCTTCCCCACCAGATTACCAACCACCAAAGCTTTAAGACCCCAGCATGACGACAAAACTGTTTAAATCCACTTTGCAAGTGAACTGTAAAGTTAAGGAGTTTGCTGTCTTCATCTTGTACTTACAGGAATGGCTGCCTGGTCAGGTGGTCCTAATCTCAGCTGATCTCCCTCAGCTAGGACAGATATTCCTCCCAGGAACCCCTATCAGAACTGCTGAGTTTATATTTTAATGCAATTAGACTATTCCTACTCTACTGCAGATCCTTTTTCTTCATTTGCTTTCAATAAAGAGACATTATTTGCTTGGGAGCTTTCCACAGTAATATGAATCCATCCTTCGAACAACTAGTCCCTGCATCTGGAAAATTGAATGATGCTTTGGTGTTTGTATAGAGAAAGAGCGGCCCTGTGGAAACAGCCTTGTTATTTTATTATCTTTAATGCTTTTAAACCATATTAAGCAGATTTAATTAACAAAGAAGCCTTTTCTTACCATCCCTCACTCGCCGCTTTTTTAGATGGACAAGTCAGTTTCTCTCCAAACTTTTTGCCTTCAGGATACACCAACAAGCAGTGATCCAACCACTTACATGAATTAACCACATCTATACCTTCCTGTCCTGTCCCAGAAAATGATATGTTACCTTTAACATAATGGGAAGGCTTTTTATGATGGGGCTTCTCATAAAATTAACGCCCCACTCACCAGAACCCCACCAACTCAACAATATAAAGAAGATGCACACTCGGTCTATGGACAAAACTCCTCCTTTAACAAAAACTAATTCACATTCCCTGATCCATAAAGCAGAGGGTGTTTCATCACCCTTGTTCCACCTTGCGTTTTTTCCTTTGCATCTATAAATGATGCACCACGTGTTGTACACATGTCAGCATGTGATAGCTCCAGTAATCATCTTATCTGTAGCCCACGATACTGTACTGTTGCTCACATCCCAGGTACAGTTCCGTAGTGAGTCACATTATCCATAAACTGAGAGACAGAGCCAAATGTTTCCTGTGAATTTACTTATCTGTTGATTTTGTGTGTGTGTGTGACTGCATATGTGTACATATTTGTATGTATGTGCATATATGCAGAACTCTGTGTGTGTGTGTGTGTGTGTTTGTGTATGTGTGTACATACAAGTAGAGATCAGAGGTCACCATCAAGAGTTTTCTTCAACAAGAATAAGAATTATTCTTTATTAATTAATCAGATTAACAAAATTAATCAGACCCTACTTCAGAAAACATGCAAACAAAAAAAGAATAGTTATCATTCCTATATTGGAAAGAGGGAAAAAAGACCTTCCCAGAAAAATGAAAGTTAAGGAAATTTGTCACCAATGGGTCTCTTTTACAAAAAAAAAAGGTTAAAATAAAATTTTTTAACCTATGAGTACAAAAAAACTCACAAGAAAGAAAAACTTCTTAGAAGGAAAAAAAATAAAGAAAAATAAAATCTTTTAAAATCTTTTTATTTCCTCTACCATTAATTCACCAAATATATAATAGTGTGTTCAAAATAATGACAGTAGCATTATATTAGATAGTGGTTTATGGTCGTGAAGGACAGTAACTATAAAGGATGCAAAGGAAGAACGAGAAAATTGTATGACCACACCACTCATGAAGCAACAGAGTGTGAATGTGTGTGTGTGTGTGTGTGTGTGTGTGTGTGTGTCTGTATGTAATAAGTATCCATAATATAATATCCATACACACGTAAACAAATATATCTGTATACTAAAAACTCTAGAAAAAAATAATTAAAAGCATTTTTAGTTCTAATTTGTTTTAGCCTTTTAAAACAGGGTTTCACTCTGTAGCCTAGCCCTTCTGGAACTCAAAACATAGCCCTGGCTGGCCACAAACATGACAATTCTCTTGTTTCAGTTTCCCAAGTATTTGGATTACAGAAGTAAGACACCATATCCAGCTAAGGATTTATAAACAAGTATAAAGGCTATATTAAAGGGGAGGTGTGAAATTATAAAATGTTTGAGACACAGAAAAAGTAGAAAAGACACAAAGGATAAACATGAAACAAATCATGGGTACAATGACTGCAAAGGTTATAAATATTATCAGTATCAGTAAACCATATCTACAGTCTCTCTAAATGTGAATGTTCTAAATACACCAATTAAAAGACAAAGACTCATTTGAAACATGAAGACACAGAAAGATTTTTAAATTAGAGGGGGAAATATGCTGTATTAGTATTAGTCAAATGAAAGCAGAAGTCACTACATAAACATTCCCCAACATATATCAGTGTAGCTTACAATGTTTTTACTATAAGATCACATGAAAGCATATCCACATAGCCATTCTGGTTTGCACATCTGTACACTAGTCAATCAATTACACGAGACACGCATTCTTTATTATAAGATGGAATTTATATCAAATTATATCAAATATAAGAAGGTATTAATGGTCTGAGAACATTTAAGACTAGGCTAAGCTATGGTTGTTGCTACATTAAATCTACTAACTATATTTTTTACTTGAGATATTTTCAAGTTATTTTTCTTAACATGTCGAGGAGGATTGGTATTGACTTCAAAAACAGAAGACTCGGGGAAAGAACAATCATGACAGTAAGAGATACTTTAGAAGGCTAAAAGAGAGAGTTCAGCAACATGTAGTGATTCTAACGTGTATGTGCCTAACAATGTCAGATCAAAATGTATGAAGCAAAGAATGGTATAAAGGCAAGGAAATAGATGAATCCCCTCTTGTAGTTAGGGACTTCAACACCACCCCCCAGTAATTGACAGATCCAGCAGGCAAAAATCTGCCAGGATAGTGCTGAACCAAACAACACCATCAATCAACAGGACCTAATTGACATTTATAGAACACTTCATCCAACAAGAGCAGAATGCACATTCTTCTCAAGCTCACATGGAACATTCACCAAGAAAGACTGCATTATGGGCCATAAAACACATCTTGGTAAATTTAAAAGAATAGAAATCACACAGAGAAAGAATGCTCCCCCATCACAATGGAATTAAGATAGAAGTCAATAAGAGGAAGATAGACAGAAAATATCAAGATGTTTATAGGCATTAAACAACTCTTGTAAGTAACACATGGGTCAAGCAAGAAGAATTGAGAGAATTTTTTAACATATTCAAAGCTAAATGAAAAATGGCTCATCAAAATTTGTGGCATTTATTGAAGGTAGTGCTTGGCAGGAGATTTATAGATACTACCTATATTCTAGAAAGATAAAGATCTAAAGCCAATAATCCAAGTTTTAACTTTAGCAAACAAGAAAAAGAAGAAGAAATCCAAAGTAGATGATCATTTAGAGCAGGAATTATGAAATTATAAACAGAATAAAAAAACAAAGGCTAGTACTTGGAAAGATAAATTGTAGTCATAACCCTGTAGCCTGGTAAAACAAGAAAAGAGTAAAAACAGAAAAAAGGCTAGGATGTGAAATGAATTATTAGTAAATTTGATCTGATAAAGTACAGAAAAATCATTTTCTATGACAAAGGAAAATTATTTTTCATTATTAAATACACAAAGCTAGTTCCACATTAGAAAAATCAATTCATGAAATGAATCAAATCAACAGACTAAGGAAGGAAATCATATAATCATATCAATAGATACAGAAAACTATTTTGGCAAAGCCAGCATCAAAGCAAAATAAAATCTCATAATAAGCCAGAACTAGTAGGACATTTCTCCAACTTATAAAGAAGGTGTTCAAAAAGATTGCAGCTCTTATGATACATATGATTTTCTAGATCCTTACCTCACAAGACAGAAACAAAGGAAGGATATTGCCTTTGCTTGTCTTGTCTATATGGATTACTCTATTTTTTAGGGCAAGTAATTTATAAACAACAGTAACTTATTGTTTGTAGTCCTGGAGGCTGGTAAGTTCACGATGCTAAAGGATTCAGTGTCTGACGAGGACTCTGCTTTATATATAGTACTTCGGCATCTTTCTTACACACTAGATGGCTGTAATGAGATGTATTTATATTTGCATCTTCTACTTAGTTTCATTGGTCTACATGACTGTTTTGTGCAATACCATGCTGTTTTTATTACTATGATTTTGCTACATCATCTTGAAATCTGGAATGGTAATGGGGCCAGATGTAGGCACTGAGTCAGGGTAAAATGCAGTTTATTCTTTGGTAATTCAATCCTCAGTCCTAGAGGGTTTCAGTTTCTATACTATCTACAATGTTCAAGCCTCTGAAACTTATTGCTGACTAATTCAGTCTGACTAGCCCCTTCTTAACTCAGTGCTGTACTTAACTCAACTGACTCTTCTGGTTGTCTGATTCAACTCACTCCCTGTTCTGGCTCAAACTCTTCTCCAAGCTGCTGGTTCAAACTGACCTCCTGAGCTGGCTGATTGTTTCTGACTGAACTCTTCTGACTCTGACTGAATCTCTGGCTGCCTTGGACTGAACTGAAATTGCTCTGCTTGGCTTCAAACTGACTTACTCTTTCCATCTGATACTGACCCCTTATGCTGAACTGCCTCTGTGTCTCTGCCTTAAGAGTCTCTGAGCCGAGAGCCTGCTTTTATATCATGAGAGTTGGGCATGTCCTTACTCTGACTCACACTGTTAACCCTTCCTCTGATTTATCACTTTGCCTGCTCCTCACTCTGATTCACCTCAGACATCACTTCCTGTCTGACACTGACTCCATTTAAGCTCTGCTTCCTGTTTCTGCTTCCTCCTTTGCTTTTACTCAATTCTATCTTGCGAATAAAAGGCATGTGCTACCACTTCTTTCTAAATACTGGTATTATAGATGTATACTAACATTCTTTCTACTCTAGAGCAGCCATGCTCCGCATTAAAGGATTAAATGTTCCTCTTCAGTCTGTTACAAAAAGAAGTTTCCTTAATTCAGGGTGAAGACTTCATGTATCTGTGAATATAATGATAAACTTTTAGAATGTAGTTAGGGATTATGCTGGTTTAATACAGTAGCAGTTGTAGGTTTTCCCACAGTATCTGTGACTTCGCTAGCCCTGGGTAGTTGGCTAGGTTTCCAGTACCAGGCACAATTTCTCTCTTATTGAGTGGATCATATGTCCAAATACAGAGCAGGTGGTTACTGCCAAGGTATACCATACCACTACAACACTCTTAGGATTTGTTTGTCATGCCACGCTCATCATTGTTGTGGCTCATTGGTGTTATAGCTGAGTAGAAGCATGAGTTATCTCCCTTTGGGGAAAGCTTGCTTGGCACTTTCTGGAACTATGAAAGTTATTCATCAGGTAGAGGGTATTCAGGTCAGTTCCAGCTCAGGAGTGTCTGGGCCTGTCTTCTGAAATACAAGATGTTCTCAAAAATAGAGCTTTACCTTCTACCTCTGGAGGGCAACCAATGGCAATGGTAACAGCTTATAATGCTGTAGGAATCTCTGACCAATACTTCAAAAGACTGCTTCTCAAGCTTGGTGTTGGGGTTTTGTTATATATTTGGTTCATTGTTGCTCCAATGGGAAATCTTCATTTAAAGTTTATTATGTATATTTTTATACAAACTTAGGTGTATTATAGGTATTTTAGGTGAATAGCTAATAGTATTATTCCTTGTAACTTTTTCAGATATCTTTACAGTTATTTTACAATCTTCCTTCTCTCTTCTGTATTTATCTCTCGCCCTACTCCCTACCAGAGCTCCCTATATCCATGTCTCATCAATATGATTGCCTAAACATGAGCCAAACAAGGACAACAACAACAGACACACTAAAATAGATGGAGGAAAGTCCAAGAAGCCTCAACGCAATGCAAAGAACTAAAGGAAACTAAGGAATGCTGAGAGTAGGAAAAATAGTCCTCCCCAGGCACGGGCACACCAATTGGTTAACCGTTATCAAGATGGTCAGCTCTTAAAACATACATACACATATACACACACACACACACACACACACATATACATATATACACACACACACACACACACACATATACACATATATATGTGTGTATATATATATACATACGCACATACATATATAAATATATACATATAAAAATATACGTATGGATATATGTGTGTGTATATATGTGCATATCCACATATATTTGTGTATAACAGCAATTAATGATAAAAGAGGTTATGAATTTGAAAGAGCAAGAGGACGTACATTGGTTTGGAGGGATGAAATGAGAGGTGGAATGTAATTACATTATAATATCAAAAAATCTTTAAGGTAAAAGTAAAATAAAGTCATACAGTGGGAGAAAATATGGAAAAAAGCTATGTGATAATGGATGTATATCAAAATTGTATAAAATCTTAAAACAACATCAAGTTAACACACAAATCCATGACTTGAAGAGTTGGTTCTCCAAAGAAGGTCATGCATATACAAAGATGGTCACATCATGTTAGTTAGAGATGCTAATGCAAACACTTTTGTTCACTGCTGGTAAGACCACAAGATGGTGCACCTCAAAACACTTTAGATAATAGTTCATCAATTTCTTACAAAGGAAACCAAATAATACAGTATACAATGCAGCAATTCATTCCTTCATATACCTTCATATGCATACTGATCCTTTGAAATATTATGTCTGCGCAGAACTCTTCAAAGAGAGGTTTATAGCATCTTTACTCATAATTTCCAAAACTTAGAAGCAAGTAAAACATGTTTCTGCAGTTGAGTGCAAGCAGTGGTATGTCCGTACAATGGAATATTACTTGGTGGGTACAAGAAAAATAAACCACAGAGTGAGGAAGATGGTTCAGTGGATAAAGGTGTTTGCCTGGTGACCCGAGTCCATTCCGCACAACTCACTTAAGAACAGCAGAAGAAAATCAACTTCACAAAGACGCCCTTCACCTCCACACATGTGCTGTGGCATGTGCACCCACATACACGCCATCCACATGCACACATGTGCTGTGGCATGTGCACCCACATACACGCCATCCACTTGCTAACATTTTTAAGTCACAAACATATTAGGAAAACCTTATATGTTTACCATTAAGAGAAAGAATCCAGTTTGAAAAGCTACATGCTGTATGATTCCAACTACATGACACTCTGGAAAAGGCAAAAATTATAAAAAGAAAGAAAGGAAAACATTAAAAATGTAATAATAGTAGTTGTCAGAGATTTGGAGGCAGGAGGAGGAATAAGTGAAACACAATTCTTGAGAAGAAAGATGATTGTAATATATCATACAAGGGCATATACATGCATTATATGTTTATCTAAACTTAGAAATGCAGAAACAAAGAGAAAGGTTTAAATTAAACTGTGAGTTTTAAAATCAGTTCATCCTGGTTCATCACTTATAAAATATGTAGCATTCCAATTTAAGATGCTAAAAAATACAGGAACCTAGCAGGAAGATGGGTCGGGGCAGAGGGCATGTCGGGGAATTCTGGTCTCTGGGCTTTGCCCTCAATTTTTTCATGAATAGAAAACTTCTTTGGCAAGGAAAATTTATCAATTAAGTTTTGTAATTACAGAATGGTTTTCTGTATATTTATAGAGAAATATGAGTCAGGTACATTCCTAAGAGAAAAATAGTGAATGTAAGTAATCTATAAGGTGGGGAGGAAATGGAGAACATTCACATTTGTCTGGTTCTCCATTCAAAGCTGTGACAGAATGCTTACAAAGCTGAGAGCATGATTACCCATGGGCTGGTAGTCAAACTGACCACACGAGGGAGAATCAGAGAGAAGAGCGTAGTTATGTGTCATGTGACGATGGCATTATATTCTTAACATCTTAAGCACGTCAGAGGTTTTGTTCAGGCTAAAGGGAAGGTTAAACTTGACTGTCTCAGAACCATGGTACCATTGATAACTTTACCCTAAATAAATTCCTCTCCAGGAGTAGTGGTGGCAAGCACATATTCCTACCACTTTGGAGGCCAAATGAGGAGGATTTTCTTGAGTCTGAGGCTAGCCTGAGCTATACAGTAAGTTTGAGGCCAGCCTGGGCTATGTAGTTAGACGCTATTTCCTGGGAGATATGTCTCAGGTAGGATTGTGGGGGATATCTTGTTTGGTTTAACTGGTGTCACCAGACACATCTTGACTGTGTGTGGAATCACTTCCTGGGCTGGAGCTCCTGAACAGTATAAAATGAAGAAGCTAAGGAGCTTGTACTCATCCCTTCCTGTTTCCTGAATGAAGACTTGCTGTGACCTGTCTACTTCAAGCTTCTTCTGACTTGAAGCCCCCACCATGGTGGACCTTGAACTTTGAGCTAAAACAAACCGTCTTTCCTTAAGATGCTTCTGTTGGGGTATTTTATTCCAGCAACAGAAAAAGAAAGTAGGATAGTGACAGAGAGTATTTGGAAATATCCTAAACTCACAGCAACAGGAGAAGTGGCTAAGACCGTAACAACGATATACTAGAAACCGTAACATATGGGTTTGAAAGAATAAAGATTTGTAAGGATAGATGGTGAAAATATCCACGATGTACATGGCTTAGGAAAAAAAAAATTATGCTGCGGAAAATTTGGCCAGAAAACCTTTAGCGATGATATGATCTTTTTTATAAGTACAATAAAGAAAAATCTGGAAGGATATACAACCAACTGGAAACAGTGTCTACCTCAGGGGAAGTATGTCGGATTTTAAGAGTCGAAGGGGAGAGACTGCATTTTATTCTTCCTACTTCCTATTGCTTGACTCCCCCCACCTCAACGACTATGATGTATTACTTTTTACACATGAATAAAAATAGAAGGATTTTTAAAAACCCAATGGAGTGTTCGTGTCCAGAAGCAGCAGCCATCTTGGGGGCTGTTAGCCATTACCTCTGCTCATTCCCTTCAGACCAGGAAGGGCTAAAGGAGCCTCAGTGTTCTCTGCAGCGTTGTTAACCGGGGCATTGAATCTAACTTGCCATACCCTGTAATTGGATCCTTCCAGTAAAGCTGCCTCAATAAAATGTCCCAAGTGCCAGAGCCAAGTGTTTAGGAGGCACAGAGGACCCTGGTGGCAGCTTTGTGGGTTGGGGGCAGGGGCCTGGGCTTGGGGGCTTGGTTCGAAAATGCTGTAGGAGGCATGCATTAAAGTTCCAGCCAGCTTAACTAGCAGCAGAGGGGCAGGTCTACATTTTTCATGCGGGCTTAGACAGACTAGTTTGCAAGGCTTGGGATCCCCGGTGAGCAGTTTGCTGTGGCTTCAGTTACAGCACCATTTCAGAGGTATTAATGCAATGAGACTTTCATCTCACAACGTGGAGAAAGCGGGGCAGTTAACTGGGGTTTCTCCAGCAGGCATGCAGACTGCTAATAAGGAATGGATCCCAAGAAGGAAGTGATTGTGGATAATTATCCCCCAAATCCCACCTCACGTGATACCGAAAGTGATCAGCAAAGAGAGGCCTACAGCTTCCGGTGAGCAGTGAACAAGAGCGTCTGCCAGTTGCTTTCAGACGCCTCTCTCCAGCTTACTTCATCTCCCACAAGCCCTTGTGAATTCCCCTGTGATCTAGGTACTCAAACTCTCCGCCTCGGTCATTTCTTGTTTAAAGGTTTCTAGATTCAAGAGTGGAGTCCAGATGTGGCCTTTTAAGTCATGCCACTTTGGAACCGCAGTCTGCCTGTGTCCTGAGCTTGCCAGTCTCAGCTGTCCCTGTTTACACATGAACAGGGCCTGAGAGCATGAAAACACACAGGAGGCTCAGTTCTGATTGAGATCTGAATCCCGGCCTCCAGAAATCAGATTCTCTCAGACCTTCCTTCATTCATTTCTTCATTTAACAAAGATTCATCAAAGCACCTACTGTGCACAGGAGGAGGGTAGCACCATAGTTAATAGTGCGGATTTTGGAAACAAACTGCTGAGGCTCTCACTTTAGCTCAATGCTGTCAGACTCTGTGTCTGTTACCCTATACATAGGTGATAGAGATGGTAGTACCTACCTCCAAGGAAATGTGCAGCACAGTGACAGCTACTGTTTCTTTCTGGATTCATTGTACAGTTATGTGCCAAGCATTTTACTGTGGACTTGACATATCATGCATAAAAACAGACCGGGGCCTACTCTCGAGTTTATAGTCTAGGGGAAAAAAAGAAGAGAATCAGGGAAGCCAGAGAAGGCCAGTAGGGGGAAATGAATCGATTCTGAAATGAAAAGCAGCTAAAAAAAAAAGGGGGGGGTGGTGGGAGATGGTGATTCTTTTCATTGAATTTATATATATATATATATATGTATATATATATATATATATATACACACACACACACACACACACACACACACACACACACATATACAAAGGTTCTAGGCTCAGTGGCACACAGTATGTACTTGCTGAGCAGGTGTATGTGGGATGGTATTTCTTGTGTTGTTGGGGTTTGCTCTCAGGACATGCGCATACTAGACAAGTGCCCAGGACAACTGAGCCAATCCCCCCATCCCGTCTTCAATTGCTATTTATTTTATTTTAATTTTTGGCAGTGCTATGGAGCACACTAAACCCAGGACCTTACATAAACACTATGGCTAAGCTGAATCCTCAGCTCTCTTCCTAGACTTTGAACTTAAAACACGCATATGTGGTTGGAGTACAGACATAAAAGGTAGCATAAGGTGAGACGGAGTCCCATGCAGCATCATGTCCCTGGGTGTTTATCACTATTCCACAGCCAATAGAAATCCACAGAAGAGCTATGAGAAAGGGAATTGAATGGGCAGAGTTCTACCTGGGAAAGATCTCCCCTAGCTGTGAACAGTGGCACACATTGAAAGAATGTTCTTTCTCAAGCATCTAGTGTCTCTCCTTGTTGGCATTCATGTCAGACGCATGAAGACATGGGTGCAAGGAAAAAACCCAGTTATGGTTTCCACAGAGACATATGTAGAGAGATTTGTGATAGACAGGATGGAGGAGAGTGTACATTTAACTCCTTGCTGAAGCAGAAAATCACACATCCCACCCTCCTCCTTTTGATGATCCCTGCACACAACAGCAGTAAGAACGACCTGTGGAAAGCACTGGGAACTACTTAGAAAACCTTCGGTAAATAGTGAATTTCTAAATGTGAATGTGTCCCATCAAAGGGAAGGACACAAAACCAGGCTAAAAATCAGCATCATCCAGACAACTCCACATCACTTTGGTAACATAACCAGCAGAGAAATCTCCTTAAAAAATAAAAAACAAAACAAACAACAACAAAACAAACAAACAAAAAAAAAAAAAAACCACGTTAGTTAGAATGGATACGAAGCAACCAAAAGCCACAGGCACCCACCAGAACATTTGTCGGCAATGCCATCATCCTTTCTTCGTGTCTACCCTTCCCCCACTGCCTCTCCCAACTGGTTCCAGCCACACCGTGTAGAGCCCAGTAGTTTGTGCCATCCCTTTAGAGTCCATACCTGCTTATCCAACTTCCTAAATGATGTCATGGACAGTATCTCAATATTCAATCCCCATCTACAAGCTCCTACTTTATCTCTAAATTCCACTCTGCTTACTGTTGAGTACACTCAGGTTCTTCCTAAGACACATTTTTATTCATTTTGAATTATCTGTTATGTGTATGTGTCTGTGTGTGAGTCTGTGCATGTGGGAGTGAGTACAGACACCTACAGAAGCCAGAGCAGTGTGTCTGGTCCCCTGGAGCTGGTGTTCCAGGAGGATGTGAGCCACCTGCCATGTGTTCTGGGAACCAAACTCAGGTCCTCAGAGACAGCAGTACACACTCTTAACTGCTGAGCTATCTCTGCAGCGCCTGCATTTAGACTTTTAAAAGCAGTAACTTGATTGTTGGCTACTTTGAGTAGTGTGTGACAGAGTAAGAGAGAGAGCCTTAGGGGCTGCATGCAGCCCGCTGGACTGCGATTTCTGCTTACTACTTGGGTGACTTTAAATGTTAGTCTCTTTAGATAGGTCTTAGTGTCTTTATCCATGACGCACAAACAACAGACATCACAGACAACCAGAAGAAATAGCAAGTGTGGAAAATACCGTGAAATCTGGGCTTTCACTCTGGACTGTGCCTCACAGTCTCTTGCTATTTTCTTCTAAAAAACAACTGCTCCAGTCCTAATCAGTGAAAACATCTGAGACAGACTCAAAGCAGTGTGTTTCCAAGAAGTTTCACAAGGATCCAGATGAGCAACTGTGGTAGAAATCTTTGGTCCAGCAGGCCTAATGTCACTAAGGTCTCCCTAACAAGCTCTAGCTCTCCTCCTTTCTTTTATTCATAGGCAACTCTAAACAATCCTCTGCTGCATCTTTTGTTCCCTCTCCCTCCCTCTCCCTCTCCGTCTCTCTCTCTCTCTCCTCTCTCCTGTCTCTGTGTGTGTGTCTGTCTCTGTCTATGTGTGTGTCTCTCTCTGTCTCTGTGTGTGTCTCCTGTCTCTGTCTCTGTCTCTGTCTCTCTCTCTCTCTCTGTTTGTGTATGTGTGTGTCTGTGTGTGTGTCTGTGTGCGTGTCTGTGTGCGTGTCTGTGTGCGTGTCTGTGTGCATGTCTGTGTGCATGTCTGTGTACATGTCTGTGTGTTTGTGTCCTGTCTCTCTGTCTCTGTCTGTCTCTGTGTGTGTGTGTGTGTGTGTGTGTATGTAGAGGTAAACCTCAGATACCTACTCCCAGGCACTATCAACCTTTTTCCTTTCCCTTTCTCCCTCACCTCTTCTCTTTCTTTTGAAACAAGTCTTTCACTGGCCTAAAACTCAACAATTTGGCTAGACTAGCCAGCCAGCAATCCCCAGGAATCCACCCACCTTCCAAATACTGGGATGCTAGGATCTTAATCCTGTGCCAACACCACCGTATCTAGCTCACTTAACGTGGGTTCTGGGGCTAGCACTTGGGACCTCATGTTTGCGTGGCAAACACTTTACCACCTGAGCCTGCTCACAGCCTGTGCCTCGCCTTTTCTGTCTGAACTCTGGCCCACAGTTCTGATTCTCCAATACTACAGATCCCCTCTCCCGGGGATTCTCTGCTCTTTCTGGCCCTCTTGTTCTAGATTTTTGATTGCTTGCTTTTAACATTCAGCCACAGAAACACCTTTAAGACCAGTTACTCTTGATGGCTTCCTTCACACCTGTCGCTCCCCACCCCAGTACCTAATTTCTTTATGGGTCTCACTAAGAAGATTATTTGTTGAGCATATTAATTTGTTCAACGCCCTTGCAAGCAATTTAAGTTCTATAAGAGGTATATTTCAAGTGCTTCTGACTGCTGCTCAGAACATGGGAGAATCTTAGTAACTCACAGGCTAGATAGATAAATAAAAAAATACACGTCACTCACACAAAAGAAAGGCACATTTTCCCATTCTCCAGTACTTTAGCTAAGGTGTGAAATCCTATCATTTCTTTGACTCACCTTCCAATGGCTGAAATGTAAGCCCCAATACTCAGAGCCAAGTAGTATCAGGTGACCATGGACTCAAAAAAGCTATCATAAATTGCTTAATACGTTTTCTTCTGGGGCTTAGGCAATGAACTTGATATTTACTGTTTGGCAGAGTCGTGCTGTTTTACTTTGTTGGTAGGTGTAAGTTGATTTTTGCAGCCAAAAACACCTCTTTCTGGCTGACTTCCCTGTTTTTCCTCCTTTTACTAGCATACCCTGGAGAAGTATAACCAAACTGAGGTGAATTATGGGCAGGGAAATGGGCCTTAATGAGTAGAAAATCCATGGAATTCATTTGATGTTAGCACATTAACACTCTGTGCCAAGTTTTCCAAATTTCAACTTCTTCTCACACACACAAAAAATTAAAATAGTAAAGTATATCTCTTTCAAGACCATGATCTTGAAATGATACAAATGATTCTATAGCATCTTTGCTTCTAAATCTGTGCTCAGAAGCTACCAACCATCATGAAAGAACCCCATACCCAAATGTCAACAAGTCCCATAGCTAAAGTATATTGCCTGGGAACTTGGGCAAATGTCATATGAATTTGGTACTGTGGCTTAGTGGCTATTGACCTGGAACAAGGAACTCAGCCTCCTCCATTTCAGGCTCCTCATCCATAAACCTAGAGTCACCGTATCACCTTTATTATATAGAGAACCACTGTTAAGACAAAACGTAATGAACACCAGCAGCCTAGCATAGTATAGGCACAAAGCAACCATCCTTTGTGTGTTGGCTGAGAGATAAATAAGTAAAAAAAAATGGCTTTTCACTTTCCCTCTTTCCAGCACCATTCCCACAATTTCCTCCAGACTATGCTCATCTTTGAGAACACTGGAAGAAGTTTGTTCTGGACAGAAAAAAAATAGGTTCGAGTCTGATTGTACTGGTTCCAGGTTTGAACTTCGGCTTCTGAAAAGTAGTACCATTTTTATACTGAAAATATCTAATGTGCAGTGGGACACTGTCTCTCACTCATGAAATGGAAATAACCACTTTGCAAGCTGACAGTGGGGCCCAAATAGTCTGGAGAGTGTGTCTCCTGCTAGTGGCCGGTCCTAGACATAGCTCAGTGAGTAAAACAAGGGCCCTGTGCAGGGATCTCACAGAATCACCACATTTCTCAATCCTGCCACTCTCTTATGAAAACTGAAGAAGGTCCCAGCCTTGCTAAATCTCCCTCTTTCTCCTTTCTAAGGCACAGTCACACAGGGTGAGTGTTGAATGTAACTTCAGTAAAATAAAGCATCAAGTACACAGAGGCCAGCCTGGGCTAACATGTATAGAAAAGTACTTTGAGAAAGTAACCCAGTATTCAAAGTATTAGCCCAAAGGCTGAGGTCCTGCTGCTACTAGTGAACAAACAACATGGAGAGAATGTACTGGGCCACTGCCACAAGGCATGACTACCATGAAAACATCATCCATGTTTTTGTGCTGGCCTATACACCAAAGACCCAGGAATGAATACCCAGTCATTGGAGCTTTGATCATGAACCCATTCTCTAGCCCCCAGAGGCTGGAGAGAAGGGATTATGCACCCCATCAGCTTCCAGAGGTGGAGGCAGGGCACTATCTATCCCTAGCTGGGGGTACAGTTGCTAAGCACCCCCAGCTTCTAATGCTAGGATAGAACTTCACACACAGTTGACTGTCCTACTGCCCTGAGCTACACTGAGATGAGTTCAGCTGCCTCTAAGTGGGTCTATCAGGACTAAGTCCTAAGGAGCATGCTATGCTGTAAGAGAAAGAAGGATGGAAGGAAGATCCATAGGGGACACAGATTTACTGTAAGAACCTAGGGCTTTTCCTACAAGACTTCCACTACTTTCTTGCTGTTAGGACAAGGCATTGGTGCAAGTTTCAGGGGAAATAGCTTATTACTTTGTACACTAATATGAACATGCGATCTCATTACCATTGATCAGCCCTGGATGGCTGATAACACGCTGGCAGATTGCTTGTTCCTCCAGGATCAATCACGACCTAAAAGTCGCCAGCATTATAGACTTTCTAAAGGATCAAGAAAATTCTGTAGCCAAAGATTTCCTCTATTCTCTCCTCTTCTGCCACAGGAGGTGTGGGGCAGTAAAATATTGGCATGAACCAAGGGAGAGAAGTATTTTCAGCTCTGCTGGGAATGCTCTCAAAGCCTGCCTGCACAAGGTGAATGTATTTGTTAGGCAGTGCTGGAAAATTTTGTTGGAGAGCACAGGAGACAGAGATACAATAGTTATTGTTGGAGGCTGAAGTCTCGCTTAGAGTCACTCACCATCCTGGCGTGGAGCCAAAAGCGCATGCTCTGCCCTCCATCTCAATTCTCTACCCTGTCCCCGGCATCCCTGTATAATAAGCAGCCTAGAGTGCTGTCATTTAATACACATGCCCAGGGCTCCCCAGAGCTTGGGAACTCTCTTCTAACTGTCTCCTTGATAGGCATCTAAGAAACAAATGAGGAGAAAGGATGTCTAAGGCTCCATTAACACTGTTAGGTTAGGAACGCTGACAATAAGTCGATTCTTTTTGACATGAGTGTCCTGGTAATGAAGGGACATTTCTACATGACTCTTGCTAATGTGAGATAAGATATGGATGGTCTCTGATTTTTCTGACACATGTCCAGTATATCAAAGGGGTGGAGGAGAATATGAGGAAATGGGTTGTTCTAGTGACATGTTAATAGACGTGCCGGTCGAGAGAAGAGTGACAATTCCACCTCGTGCTTGTATGTGCACACAGCTCACCTGGGACTGTGAACTGGAATTCCTACAGTGCTGGGGAAAAAACCCAGCAGCCTCCACCCAACTCCCAGATGAAGTTCCCTCATTTACTCTTAGTCCCAGGAAAACCACAGGGAGCAGAGGAATTTCTCCTCTTCTGGAATGGCATAATCCTTCTGCCTCTGGCTGGTTTATGGGTGAGAGTAAGTCCATATGGTGCTGACCTGTTAAAAATAGATCTGCTGTGGTTGGTAGCAAGCCCCGCTAGCAGGCAGCAGTTATACTGTATGGGCAAGGAGGAAAGCAGGGTGTGGCCAGCACTGAAACCCTGAGAACCAGCCAGGGAGAGCTGGGACAGAGTGCTTTTTCTCCAGACACTAAGTTCACCTCACAGAGCTCAGCATTCTTACAAGGGCTGCACTTGGTAAAAATGAAACAAAGCTCAGCCTCTGGTTTCTTAAGTTCCCTTCCCATATCATCCTCTTTCCCATTCCCAGCTCACTCGGAGCCTAACACATGTTAAGATTTACTATAGTGTTAGTGTAGGTTTAGGGGAGCCTCAGAGCATGGATCTAATGCTTTGTATGTTCTACGTGTGCAGGAAAGTATTGGCATATAACAGGCCCTCAATCAAGCAGCTGGGTAAGAAATGATTGGTTAAACAAAATTATAAAAAGTCAAATATTTCTCTTTTTAAAAAATACAAAATTAGTCAAGACTTATTTGGCCAGTTAATCAAGCTGCATGAACATCATTCCTGTTAAATAAGGAATCGTCGAGGGATCCAAAAAAGGTAAAGTGATTTTGAAAATGTGAGCATTCTAGGGAAGACAACTAAAAGCTGAAGGTTGGGGCTTGCCTTCTCGCAATTTGCCTATGCCATCTCATGAACCAATTCCCTTCTCAATAATAATATAGATGGAGGACCAGTGAAAGTAATAATGACCAATGTTTATCAAGGCTGACAAAGTCCAACGCCCTGGGCAAAGCTATTCAGAGATATTATCTCTATAAATTCACACGGCTACAAATTGGAGCATCCGTCATGACTACCATTTCTGCGTTATAGATGAGGGCTCTGACTCTCGGAGAGATGGAATTCATTAGTGTAAGATGATGCTGGACGTTAAACCCAGGCTTGTCTGATTCTAAGTTGCTGTTTCAAGGCCAATGACAAAATGCCTCTTTCCACTCTCTCCCTCAGTTAATCTTTGTTCCGCTATCCTAAAGTGGTGAGAGCTCATCTGACTATATACACACACAAGTGCTGGGGACGTGGTCCCCATTGAAGTGGCACCGAGAGGTGGTGAATCCTTAGACGTTAGAACCTAATAGGGTAACACTCTCAGATGAGATGAATGGAGTTCTCCTAGGATTAAATTAGTTCTCATGAAAACAGTTTGTCCTAAGACTAAAGTTAGTCCTTCATCCTGATTCATAGTTTCATCTCTCATGGTAAAACCTCCCCTTTTCATGTATTGTTATTTCCTTTTTTTCATCTCTGCTGCTATATCAGAGCCAAGTAGAACCTACCAAAAAGAAGTCAAACAGAAGAGGATGCCCAACCTTGGACTTGTAGCTTTTTTTTCTTTATACATTTGCCTGCGTCCAATATTCTGCTGAAGCAACACAAAATGGACTAACTAGTCCACACTGGTGGGAGGGAAAAGTAGATAGGGTAAGCACTGGCTCTAGTCCTAAGAATGGAAAGAGCAGAGCCAGATCTGCAGACACACTCCAGAGGACCCTACTGTGCTTTCAACTACTTGCCCTCTTATCCCAGAGCACACAATGCTACCAAGGTGACGAGAAGAGCTTTATGATCCCAGAGATGCTTGTTTAGCTCTATGTAATTGGCTTGATCTCAAAGTGTTAAGAAAATGCTTCTTATATACTGAGTACCTGACTACCTCCATTCTCACATTAGAGCCTGATTTAGTTAGTCAACCCCTCCCCCCATCCCAAGCCTCCCAGGGCAGATGGTGCCAGATGGTTAACTTAGAAATTCTGCAATCGAACTGTAGAGAGCTTGCCAAACAGCCCTCCTTAGAGCCCTACAATTTACTTGACGATGTCTCAGGTGCCCCTGAAGGATAGGAAGTGAAGAAGATGAGATATTCTTCGCCCAGAACAGTTCTGTATTTACCTGCTTTGCAGCTTGAATTTCTGAACCACATTCATTTCCATCGGTGCACCAGTAACAATGGGACAAAGTGTGGATTCACAAGACAGAAGTGCAGTCACTGGAAGGAGACAGTGGTGGCTCACAAATGGGGAAAACTGCTCTTCAGTCCTGCCTCACCACTATCTCCAGCAAGTCACATAAACCTGAACTCTTTTCCCATCTGTCCCCCGAGGGGACTCTGAACCAGTGTTAGTCAACTAGTTCTGATAAATATACTAGTTAATATTTATAATATTGTATTAATATGGAAAAATGAGGGTGGGGTATATGGGAGCCCTCTAGAATATTCTAGGATATTTCCTGTCACTGTAAAGTGACTGAAAAATTTTAAAGTTTGTTCAAATTGTAAAAAAAAAAAAAAAAAAAAAAAAATCCAAATAAAAATGCTCTTTAACCCCTCTCCTGCTGTGGGTGGGCTAGAAAAGTTTCTAGTATGGCTGGAAATTGTGCAAAATGTGGACACAGGAGGAGGAGGAGGCTGGGCAACACATCTCCAATGCAAGTCCACAGAAGGAACAAACTCTAGGTGGCCAATGTAGAGTTGGTGACTATTGTTTATAGCAACCTATAATACAGTTCAGGAAGAATGAGAATGGAGAATTTTGAAGGCTCCAAGCATAAAATGGTAAGAATACAGAAATTGCAGGTGCCGTGGTTTGGTCTTTCCACATTGCACACAAGACTGGAGTCATAGTGTCCCATAAATATATAACACTGTGGTACTGGTTAAAAGGAAAAGCTAAAGAAGCAACAAAGTCATTATGCCCCCTGCTTTTGATCCTTTAAATAAAAGCATCTTGGTATATCTTTGTTTCGGTGGGGGGAAATAAACTCCATTTTGCCATTTATTTACTTTCAACTTTGCCTAAAAATTCTAGGAAGACTCATATTTAATATCCATGAAATTGTAGATTATCATATCTCATAAAATTCAGCTTATCTGCATCTTGGAGGCACTAGGTTTAGGCCTCTTTTGTCATAAATTCTTATGTTTCTTTAGCCTCTATTACCCGACCCTACATGTTCTCATGCCATTGCTTTACAAACTGGACCATAACTGAACACATATAGAGAGAGATACACAGGTAGACACAGACATATTTACAACTAGGGTAAGATAGTTGTCTTTGGTTTTATTGTCCTAATGTGATGACCCCTTCATGTCATACTGATTCTTAAGCAGATGGATGCAACCATTCAAGACATGACTACATTTAAAAACAGAAGTCTCAGGTCTAGAGAGATGGCTCAACAGATCAGAGCACTGGCTCCTCTTACAAAGGATGGACGTTCAATTCCCAGCACCCACATGGCTGTTCATAAGCATCTGTAACTCCAGTCCTAGAGGTCCGATGCCTTGCTATCTTCTGGTTTCTGTGGACACCAGGCACACGTGGTGCACAGATATACATGAGAGCAAAACACTCATACATACAAAATAAAATATATTTAAATAAGTAAGAACAGAAGTCTCAGCTATCAAAAATAAAGTTTATCCTTTTCCATATCACATGCTACGCCTTGGACCTCACCATCAAGCCCTCTGTGCATTATGGACTTCCAAGAAGTTTCTGAATGGAATTTGCTGGATCCACACTCTCCACTAGAGAGGACATTGGCGAACTGATATTCCTCTTCCTGTTCAGTACACAGGGATCTGGATGGCACAGGGCCATCCTGTGGACTCGACCATTCGATCTTCTTAAATAACATGGGCAACGGTTTATTTCTCAGCATCTGCTTCTTTTTATGACCCCCAAATTTCTTAAGGACAGTTAGTGAAACTACATTGGCTTTCCTACATTCCCCAAACAGAATCGATTGCTCGGGGTTGAGCCAATCTAAAAATTGGATATTTGGAACCAAATTGCATAGCTATCACTGACAAGAGTGGCCCTAATGAAATCGTAGCTACTTGACCTGCTTACTTGAGAGGCCTCCAGGAAAAAGAAAATCCATTAATCAATTTGTTTCTTGAGGCAACTTAGCAACAGGGATCCCCGCAGTGGATTGAGCACGTTTGCTAATGAGCAGGTTGTATCGAATCGTTAGTTGCATCAACTTAATTTAATTTTTAGGCTATTGATTTTCATTAGGAAGACTCAATGCAACCTTCCCACCTTCCTACAGACATCCTTTTCCCTTTGGGGACAACCTATGTTTCACAATTGTCCCATGAGGAAATCACAAAAAGCCAGCTTCAGTATTAACATCTATGGCACCCAGAACTTCCCATTGTTACAGGGAACCAAGAGAGAATGACTTCTAAGCTCTGTACTTCAAAAATCAATCCACTACTAAAACAACAACAAAAGATCATGCCTGCTACAGTGCTTTCTTCCCTCGCACCCCTCTTTAGACAGGGTTTCTCTGTTGTAATTCTGGCTATCTCTATAGACCAGGCTGGCCTCAAACTCACAGAGATCCACCTGCCTCTGCCTCCCGGGTGCTGGGATTAAAGGTATGCACCACCATTTGCTGGTTCATTTTATCTTTTGCATATATCCTGGACCCAATAATACTTTAAGTGAGTTCTGACTCATCCTTCATTATCTACTTCTTCAGTAAATGGCTTCTGAGTATCCCTGTGTCCCAGTACTACATCACATGCTGAGACTACTTGGATGAATGAAAAAGAAATGTTTCTTGCCTTTTGGGGAAGGCAGATAATTACCATGTAAACAAATGATGTCCTAGCATGGGAAATGCTACACTCACAAGAGAGCGCACAACCGAGTTATAATAGGAGGGAACTGACTGGTGCACTGTGGCCATTAAGTATGGCCCTACATGTTTTACAATAATGTTCTTACTTAAAGTTCTTCACCATCCTTGGGGGTAGATACCATAACAACCTAAGCATTTAGGATGAAGAAGAGGATTAACTGAAAGCTTAAGGAATTTACCCACAGTTCCACCATGTGGGACTGTCGAGCCATAACCTCCACTGCTGCCAGCTTCATAGCTCCACATCTTTCCATGGACAGACATAAGCCCCTTTACTGGGACTGTGCTGGACTTGCTAACTTGTGGGAGGGATGGTATATTAAGCTAATGACTCAGGGCTGGTAAAATGGGGCATATATGTAACCCCAAAAACTTCCAGTGGGGTCTACAAACCCATTACGCCCCCAATGCCTTTATGACTTGATAGTCAAACCTCATAATTGTTTGGCTCCTTCTCCTCCTTGGTCCTATCTTGGCAATTGGGACCTTCCTTGTCCTAGCCCCTCGTGTCATCCGGTTCCTACAGTGGCAGATAAACAACTCTACCAAAATTGCCACCCATTGGATTCTAATTCAATACCAAACCCATTTCTCAAATAGAGACTGATAATGATAATTATACCTCCCCCTTATAAATAATAACAAAGGAGGAGCCGTAAGACTGTCCTAGAGCTAAGAGTGAGTCCAAGCTGGCCTAAAACCCCGGAATTTCTCATCTTGAGGGTGGTAGGAGTTCTGTTGCTCCTCACTTTAGCCCTGGCCAGAACCCAGCTAGATATTTAAATACTGCCTGCTTCACAGAAGCACAGGAATGTGGCTTGGTTGGTGCTTATCTGTAGCTGGAAGCATAGGGATGAGTTCATTTATTGATGAGGTGCCATCCCTCTTTTTCCCTGTGAGACCACACCTTACGCAGAAGGTCCCCTTGCAGGACCTTAAGGCTTAGGCTTGATCTCCACGTGCAGATGAGGCTATTTCCAGTATCCTTGTCTTAACCAATGGATCCCATCCTTGGGACCAATGACCCTCCCCTGCCTGCACCCTATAAATATACCCTAACCCTTGCAATAAAGAGAGAATGCCCCACTACTGGCTATCTCCTGAGTTCCTGTGCTTGTCGGCTCGATCGAGACAGGATGGATACGCCCTGAAGGACCACACCGCCCATGCCACATTCCCTTGCAGCTTTCTGCCTGGGGGCAGCCAGCTGCTGGTCAACTATGGCTGCTTCCCAAGGTAAGGAAAGCTGTGGATGGGGACGCGCATGGGTAGGATTCGATATTATACCACCACTGCAATTGGGCAGGTTCAATTGTTGGCTCTAGTCATTCTACACCAGACCACCACACCACACTCCCTCCCTGAAGACAAGTTACTGATTCAGATTCCTGAAAACTTGCAGTGAGGCACCACACAAGAAGCAGGGCTCAGTGTTCATCGGCATCAAATACCATGCCTGAAGGAACCACACACATCTGTTGGTGAGAGGAAAGAGCAAAATTGATGTTATACGTTGATGAGTATTATGAAAATTCCTCCATCACTTTTAGAGAAAACTACATGTATCAGTCCCAAACTAGAGATCTGGAATGCCTTCCCAGTCTGGTGCAAAGTTTACAGAAATAGCCCCAAGACACCACTGGTGCTATAATACTAGAGAATTGGGATATCTCACAAGTGTGTAGCTCTCCCGCGTTCTCTCTCCCTCTCTCTCAAGGGAAACCTTTACTATTGCATTTGGTCTTGAAAGCCTACTTCATATCCATACATGACACTATCCTTGAACTTCTTGGTGGCAAGACTCTATCATATCTACCTGTGTAGCCTTAGTGCCCCACACAGTCCATGATACAAAGTGGTGCTTACTGAAAAGCATGTAATTGACTTCCCAGTTGATGAGCAGTGACGACTTGTATATAGTGTGCAGTTGATAAATACTGAGAACGGCAGGAGGAAAGAGTACATAGAAGGCCTTGTTCATATGTGAATGGCAGAAGAAGGGTGAGGTCAGAGCAGAGAATCAGCAGCCAGAGCATTGGGCCCTGCAGTAAGTACATGATAAACACTCCCACATACAATCATGAGCTGGAATCAGAAAGGTAGCTGCCTAGGTTTTCAATCGAGCTCTTCTCAGAACTGTTAACGAACTATTCAACTCTTGGGAGTGCTGGTGGGTGATGACATCACATGTGTGTTATTTAAGAGTACAGGGAAGATGAACTGGCTCCGTGAGGATGCTGGTCCTCCATTTATTCTACTTATATGCCAGGTTCCAAACCTTCTTGGCTCCTTCCCACTTATCTTTCTCCTGTGGCATATTTCAGATGTACACTGCCATCTGTTGAGGACCCTGGGCCCAGGCTGCACAGTTCAGCCTGCGGCCCCTCTGCAGCCCAAGGCAGGGAGGTGGCCCTGAGCTGCTGGTGCCAGGCTCCTGTCTTCCCTGCCTCGCAGCAATCCAAGCAGGCTCCAAAGAGTGATGGATGAGGACCCTAACCCGGCTGCCTCCTCTTATGTCTGCATCTGGATTGGTGGCAGACCGGTGGTTTCTGGTCCTCCTTGTCTGTCTGTGCCTTGTCTTATATATTCTTACTCACGTTACTGCAAACCGTCTCCTGGCTTCGATTGGACACCCTGGATCTTTCTCCTTCATGCTGTACATTAACTCCTCTCTATTCTGGCATTTTCAAAAACTGCCTTTGCCAGGGGCTGGAGGGGCAGTGGTAGGGTGACGGGCGGCTGCTGAACCCTGCAACTAACTCTAAGAATCACTAAAGGATCACTGAGATGGCAAAGGGCAAGATGCTTCAATGCACTTGGATGCCGTTTTGGAGTATTGGGGACATATCCCTTCAACCCATCTTACCCAAGAAAGCCTTTTTACACAGAAAACAAAGCTGTCTGCCCATCTGGAATCGACACGTATCAACGAGCCCCAGCTTTTCCCACATAGCGAGCTCTAGGGCAATCAATGTGCATGCCCTAGAACGTGCCATCCAGCTGTCCTCCTGTGACCCCGCCTGGAGCACTAACCATCCGAACAGCGGGATTAATGAGCAAGAGCCCACTCTGTCACTCAGTTGTATACCCACAGACCTGAATGGCATATTCATCTTTCCAGAGAGCTTTCGTGTGCCCGTGCTTCCTCTAATTGGATCTCATCAACCCTGGGAAACGTGCAGAGCGGGACTCATCACTCCTTTTCTCATTTGGCTGACAAGATTCCGGGAGGACACATGATGTGCCCAAGGTCATACTTTTTGTGGGGTGGAATATCATCCAACTCAAAAAATCCACTGTTTTTCCCTGTGTTGGAAATTCACTCCACACCTTCCTATTTCTGAATCATAAAATCATTGAGCCCAGACCAATGTGTCCCAGTCTCTAACATTGAGTTCACGTCTGAAGAACCTCTGAGCACCCATACAGGATTTAATTTACATTTGGCGGATGCTGAATCATGTTAGCATGAGAAGGCCCAGTCTGCCACATGGAAAAAGCATGGCCTAAACAATTTGCTAAAACTCAGTAACAACAGCAACAGGAGCTGATACTGAGGAGGTACCAGCACTATCTAGAACTCTCTGCTGGCTTAGACCTCACAGTGACAGCATGTGGGAGGCAGAATTGCTTTTGCAGTTTTAGAGACAAGATAGCAGAGGCACAGAAAGAATGAGCTGTTTGTACAGTATCACACAGCTAGTAAATAGCTGAAGCAGGACTTGAACTCAGAACCACAGAAACCATGGTCATCGATGCTGTTGCCAAACATTAAATAAGACTGTTAGCAAGACAAAAGGAATGGAAGCAGCATTTATTGAGACAAAACCCAGAAAAACTGAATATCAAAAACTCTTAAATCCTGGGCCTAGGTGTACGCCTTTAATCGCAGCACTTGGGAGGAAGACGGAGATGGGTCTCCGTGAGTTCAAAGTCAGCCCAGTCTACATAGTGAATTCCAGGACTACATAGTAAGATCTTGTCTCAAAAAAAAAGGAAGGAAGGAAGGAAGGAAGGAAGGAAGGAAGGAAGGAAGGAAGGAAGGAAGGAAGGAAAACTTAAATCTCAATCTTCAGGAGCCGATACACTAGCTATCAAAGAATCTTCAAATAGGCCCTGGAGAATTTTATGTGGTATCTTAAGTTAGAAAATATTAAAAGAAATTATATACCAGAAAAATTAAAAGGGCAGGTGTTTAGCTGAGCGATAGCCTGCTTGTCATGCATGAGGCCCTGGGTTCAATCCTTAGAGTTAAAAAAAAAAAAATCATGATTAGACAAAGTGAAAGAGATTGGATCATTTTTCCTAATCAGACCAGTGTTACTAGATCACTCTGAGCTTAAACTTCTTCTAGCCTAAGACCACTCCCCTTGTCATGTGTGAGCTCCTTACAGCCACTGAATGATGCATGGACCAGACCTCACCATCATTTTACATGTTACCTCAGCCCCCTCTCCATTTACAGGATCAAACTTTCAAGTTTATCGGTATATCTGGGGGTTAAAAACACCATGAGATGTGATCGAAAGCCAACAGACCAGAAAAGGCAAGAATGGTAAAAACAAATTGCTCCCTGCCAGGAAAACAAATAAAATTTTAAGATGTAACAAACTCAGCCAAGTGTTTTAGTAACAGCAGAGATGTGTTCTCCTCAGAGGTCCAATAGACCCAACTACACTTAAGCCCAAATTGGAAAGATTTATGTGTTTGAGAACACTGGAACCACAGTGCACTGGGGAAGCAATTACAAGCATAGCCAAGTAGGCTAAGGAGAAACCATTCAGAATTTTTTAAATTATTTATTTATTTGGTTTTTTGAGACAGGGTTTCTCTGTCTAGCCAGGCTGGGCTAGAACTCACAGAGATCTGCCTGCCTCTGCCTCCTGAGTGCTGGAATTAAAGGCATGCGCCACCACCACCACACTTTTATATTTATTTATTTATTTTATTTATATGAGTGTTCTATCCGCATATACGCCTGTGTTGAAGAAGAGGACATCTGATCCCTCCTATTATAGGTGGTTGTGGGCCACCATGCAGTTGCTGGGAATTGAACTCAGGACCTCTGGAAGAGCAGTCAGTGCTCTTAGCCACTGAGCCATCTCTCCAACCCCAGAATTTCTAATGGTTCCCCAAATGTGTAAATGAATGAATAGTCTGGTGCTATTATTCTCCTCAAAGAGACTTCCTATATTTTGCCTAAGATGCCAAAAAATATCCTATTCTTCCCTTTATTGCATAGCAATGAAGACACATCTTCTAACACCACCAAAAACATTTACAGGGTAATATTGAATCTTCACAAAAATTTCCATTTTTTTTAAACATTTGCTTTTCTTTAAAGTGCAAAAACAAAGAACAAAGCCTCCCCCCCCCCTCAAAAAAGGTGTATATTTATGAGGGACACGTGTTTTAACCTGTTGAGATCTGTGTACTCAATTTCTTTGGGGAAAGAAATGGTTCCAAGAATGAATGGATCCCCAGGGCTTCAGGATGGGATGGTCCTTCTAATGTGGGAAGTTTTGCCAACCAATTTTTGTACCTGGATTCCAACCACTGCATGGGATTTGTAGCCCTCCCTGTAATAACCCAAATTTCTGGTTATAGGGAAAATGGAGATTAGAGAGAAGGATCCTTAAGCAAGGTGACTTGAAATTCAATTTTGATGATTTAGGTATAAATGCTCGAGCAATCTGTCCATATAATTTCCTTTAACATATGCCTAGGTGGAGATGAGCAAAGCAAAAAGACCAAGGGGGGAAATATATTTTACCCATTCCCTTCTCCCAAATGCTTTAGAGAGCAGTATCTTACACCATTTAAAAAACAAAATACTTAACCAAAAAGTTATTAGCCCAAAATCTTGTTATTTTAAATAATCGTAAGTCAAGGAGTCAATTCTAAAATAGGATGAAGAAAAGGGAGTGAAGTACGCGAACAGAGGGAGGGAGAAAAGGAGGGAGGGTGAGATGGGGCAAGCCAGCGAGATGAGGCAAAGCAATTGTACTTTGGATCATGACAGCAAAGGGTTCTCCGTCATCACCACCCGTCTACATGTCAAGCTAGAAACTAGCATATTGTTCCCATTTGAGTGAGATTAACAAAATCTGTTCCTAGAACAACTTTAAAACCAGCCCTGCTTTCAAGTCGCTATCAGTTATGTCTTAAAGAACAGCAATCAGTTTCAAAGTCTGTTGGCTGTTCATGGTATCATTTGCCACTTTGCGTCTGTTTAACTCGGGAGTGATGTTCCCAATAAACTGTGCTTTCCATGAGTGCCCCATGAAATCATTTCAGTTTTATGCATAGGCCAACATGTACATGTCAGGAATTCAGGTAGGCCTAAAATAAACTTATGATTTGCTGCCTTGCCATTTCCAATCTGTTATTTCCCCCCCCCCCCCCCAAATAGAAGGTCAAGTAATGGCGGGGGTTTGGAAGAGAGAAATAGATGAATGATAGAATTTTTTTAAAAAGGAAGGAAGGAAGAAAGGAAAAAGTGGCAAAAAAAAAAAAAAACAGAAAGGATTGTTTTTAAGCTGTAAAATTTCTGGGCAGATACCCTTTATAGATCATTATAACATAAAGTATTACCATTCCCTATACAAAGACTGGCTCATTTTTATTTTCTCCTGTGGATAGATCGCCTGTTACAGTCCAGAGACCCTCGGTTGTCCAGCTTCCTCAGCTGGCTACAGCAGAGGCCATAATTCTGTATTGCTTTTCTATAGGCAAAGGAAAAGCTCTTGCAGCCTTCCACCAGCAGATGGGAGGCATGATGATGGATCCCTTCTCCTGAGGGTTATCACCAGGCCTAGCCATGAATTGATTCCTACCCCTCTCCAAAGCTGAGCCTGCTGTAGTGGAGATTCTAGGTCAAAGGTAAAGCAAATGTTTCTAGAGACACAGAAAAGGGGAGGGGAGTTTCATTTCAGTCCTCCTGATTTAAGGTCCTGGGGTAAATGCCACTATAGCAAGGCTCCAGACCAGCGGCAGGATGACATAAGCGCTTCTATTTCTAACCCAGTTACCCACCAGAACCCAAAGCATCCTGAAGCTCATGATGTATAAATTTAATTTCTCTTTTATGGCCGGAGCAGTGTTTTCCATGATTTATAAATCATTTGGTCGGTGATTTCTTTGAAATCTTTGCCTCATTTATGCTCTTGACCTCTTGACCTCCCGATACATTTATTTATGCCACAGATCCCTTTGCAGTGGTACAGTCTAATGCCATTTGCCTGAGACTGCAAGGCTAAAAGGCAAAGAAAAACAAAGACGAACGTTAAAAGAGGTTTTTCACTGCGAAAATGCATAGGGACAGACAAGAGGGATAAACAAAGGAAACTGTGGATACTTGAAGCATATTATTCCTGCACCATTGATTTATTGCAGGAATGCTCCATTTATTGAATATTTTATGGGTATCTAAGTATATGCCAGTTGATGGGGCAATGAGCAAATACTGATCCTCACAGCGAAAATATTTGCTTTAAATGTCATGACATGCCTTGTCTAAATATGATTCTTTCCAGATGGTTATTTTTCAAGCTTCAGAAATGGAAAAATATGCCTTAGGACAAATATTCATAAAAATCACATATTTCCCCTTTGTCTCTTTTTTATTGTAGTTTATTAATACTCTTCTGTTTGCCATGGAGCAACATACTGAAGAAATCTGGTCCGAATGACACCTGATTAATTGGGCAGGGCACTTCCTACACAGTTCTTTGCTGATACCCCAGCTGTCCAAGAATCAGTTCATTATGAGAGATGCAGAGGCAGGCGGCAGTCACAGAACCACTGGGAAGCTGGGTCTGTGCTAACAGATTGGCACAATTTGTACCGCTGGTGCTCAGAACCTACAGAGCTTGCATATCCCAGAGCCAAGGACAGGCTCCGCCTCTCAGGACAGCCAGTGTTCCTTCACACCATTTGCTCATTACTGCAACATCACAAAGAAAATGGACCCCCACAATTTCCAGTCCATTACCTGCAAAAGACCCACTTGCTCTGATTTTCACATCTTTATCCCCTCTGTTTTTCTGTTATACACATGCTCATACACCAACACACACAAACATTGTATTGCAGACATCGTCTAAAGGTGAGATTTAATATTCTGTTGGCTAGTCAACAATGCAGTAAGTTGAAAAGCCCATTTTCAATGTTATAGAAGGCTAAATGCTTTCTTGAGCTTCCAGGCTTCTTTAGTTTATAGAGAAATCATGCATTTACACATTTAAATTATATAAATTCATCCATAATCATTCCTTTCCCCTTAGCCACAGAACATATGTTCCAAGACTCCAGTAGATCTTTGAAACTATAAATAGCATTAAACCTTACCCATACTGACTTTTCCTGTACACATACCTATGACAAAGGTTATCAATTGAGCATACTCCAATACTAATAATGGTAACTAATAACAAAACAGAAAAAAATTTAATAATATACTATATTAAAGACTTCAGCATCCTTTCTCTGCCCTTGAGGACCGTTACTAGGCATCCTGAACAAGAGCACTGTGAACCACAACAGTAGATCTGACAGCATATTCAGCTTCTAAATAACTAATGAGCAGGTGTTATACACTGCCTGGATATATTGGACAAAAGGATGACTTAAGTCCCCAGAAGCATGTAGTGGCAAGATTGTGTAAAGTCTCAGCACATCACTCACAATGGCACACAGCCTAAAATGTATTAATTGATTATTAGGAGAGTTATCAGCTTCGTATTTTTAGAGCTGGTTGAAACCAAAGGAAGAAAATGCCTCCAGTAAAATAGAATTACCACCCTATAACTGAGTGAGAAATAAGAGAACAATAATATATGAAAGAAACAGCAATTCAAAAAAGTGTACAATCTTGCTCTTCATTCTATTCAAAAGACAGAGGGCATAATGACCGGACTGGGTAGCATGAGCGGTTTCTCTCCCTCTGGTTTTGTTTTCCTTATGCCTCTTAATCTCTGTGTGTCTTAGAACCCGGGGCGTGATTCAAGGTGGAGTTGATCACATCCTATTTTTACTCTATACACTGATACTAGGCATTCATGTCCTAAAAGTGGGGTGAGTGGACTGCTGTGGCCAAACAGTAAAAGGCAGAGTCGCCTTTTGGTACCAGGGCAGGATTGGTTCCAAGACCCTTCACAGATGACAAAATACAAGGATGTTTCCCTTCTGTGAAATGTCCCAGTACTTGCATATGACCTATACAGATCCTACTGTGTACTCACTTCATATTTCATATTATTTGTAAATGCTTTGCAGACAGTGGTTACACTGCACTGCTTAACTGCTGAGAAAAGCCTGTGCATATTCAGTACAGATGCAGTTGTGTTTTTGTTTTTTTTTAACAGTTTTGAAACAAAGTTGGCTGGACTCGAAGACACAGAGCCCATAGGCTTGGGAGATAGATGGTGTTAAGAATCATCAGTTTAAGCCAGAGAGTGAAAAGTCAGAAGCCAAACACAAGCAGCAAGCAAGAATCAAGTCCTAGAGATTAGAAACACCAGGTCAAAATCAGGGCACAGTGACTAAATGTCAGTGCTGGTTATTTCTAAGTGGGTGGCTTTTTTTCCCCCCTGCTCTATAAATCTCCACTTGAAGCAGAGGGTGGTGACATAGGCTTGTAATCCAAACTGAACCAGGTGCTGAGGCCGGAAGATCACAAGTTCAAGACTTGCCTGGGGTTCAGAGCAAGTTCTGGGTCCTTCTGAGCAACTTACTGATTCTCCTACCTCAAAATGCAAAGTGAGAAGGAAGGGCAGTGGAGAGGGGTCCTGGGGTACAGCTCATTGGGACAGTGCTTGCTTAGCAACTGTGAAACCCTAGGTTCCACCTCCACCAGGATTGACTGTCAAGATACTAACCATAAAAATCAAAATTCTTAGAAAGAGGTGGGGGGATGGGGAGGAGGGAGAGAAAGGAATACAGAGATCAGCAGACAGAGTTTGTTAATGCAGCTTTGGCCTGGGATGTTCTAGGGCTGAGGAAAAAACAGGCATTGAGAAGTTCATTTTTGTCCTCCTATTGAGTGTGATCACAGCTCCAAGCAGAGCTTTTAGGCAGAGAGGGCCAAGTTCCAATCCAACTCTTCAACTTCTAGTGTGTAATCTTGAGCAAGTCATGTTACCCTTCTAGGAAGTGATGTCTTAGTTAGGGTTACTATTACTGTGATAAAACATCACGACCAAAAACAAGTTGTGGGGGGAGGGGGGCTATTTAGCTTATACTTCCATAGCATTGTTCATCACTGAAGGAAGTCAGGACAGGAATTCAAACAGGACAGGAACCTAAAGGCCGGAGCTGATGCAGAGGCAGTGGAAGAGTGCTGCTTTCATGGCTTGGTCACTCTACTTATAGAATCCAGGACCACCAGCCTGGGGGTGCCCACACCACAATTGGCTAGGCCCTCCCACATCAAACACTAATTAGGAAAATGCCCCACAGGCTTGCCCAATCTTACGGAGGCATTTCCTCAATTGATATTCCCTCCTCTCAAATGATTCTAGCCCCTGTCAAGTTGATATAAAACTAGCCAGCACAAGTGGTACACTACTAAACATTGAACAAACAGCTGTGGGAGGGGAGGCTGAGATGTAAATGACAGCATTTTTCATTTTTCATATATACACATGCATATGGCCCATTTTATGAAAACAGTCTGTCATTAAACTGATCAGAGTTCCTAAGAATGTACAAATAGACTCACCAGGCACGGTAGCAGATACCTCGCATAACAAGACTAAGGTTAACAGGCAGGAGGACTGAAGTTTCAAGGCCAACCAAGGACAACATAGTAAGATCTTGTCTCAAACAAACTAACAACACATCTTCAAGCTCCCACCCATAGATATATTGGCCATGAGGAGATTTAAAAGACCAAAAATGTTGACTAGTTTATTGAGATAATGTCTCACTCTTTAGCCCAGACTGGCATAGACTCGTTGTTATTCTTAACCTCAGCACCAGTAGTACTGGGATGACAGGCATGCACTTCAACTGATTACGTTATCTTATCATTTTCACTGTGTGTGTGTGTGTGTGTGTGTGTGTGTGTGTGTGTGTGTGTGTGTGTGCGCGCGCATGCGCGCACATGGGATAGGGGGGCAGGGCACACGCCACTATGCATGTATGGAGGTCAGAGGACAACCCTGTGGAGTTGGTTGGTTCTCACCTTCCATCTTCCCTTGCATTCCGGGGCTCCAACTCAAGTCACTAGGCTTGCATTGTCCATTGTAGGGTAGTGAGCACGTTTACCTGCTGAGCCATCTTGCTGGTTCTGGGTTATTTTTTAACAGAAGTAAAACGTAACCCATCTTAGGGACTGTATCTTTACTGATGACCTTCACTAAATGGGCCTCTGGAAAAAGCAGGAAAGTGTCCCAGCATGTATTACAGTCAAGCTGGCTCTGCATCTGTGTTTTGCATTCTCCAGGCTCCTGTTGTACCTGACCCTTCAGTATTTCTCTGGTTTCTCAGGAGAAATGTTCTCACAGAGTCACAAAGAAGGGCATAAATGACCTCGCTGGAAACCCAAGAGGGTGTGTTCTAGGAACACAGGACTTAGCTGCCTAGAGTTAGAGTCGAAAGCACCTTAGATCAACTTCTAAAGAACTCTCCTCATGTGTAACTAGTAATAAATAATATGCACAAAGTGTTTAACTTACTGCCTGTTCTAAGAACTTTAGGAAGGTTGGCTTTATTATTATTTTTAAATAACATAGGCCAAGTAGTAATTAAGAGACAAATTTTAGTTACTGGAGCCAAATTGTAAAGAAGCTCTTTGGGGAAAAACACAGCCTTTGTTATGGTTAAAACCACAGAATTTACATCAGGGATATCAAATATGTCCAGTTCACACCACTCTTCTCCCCCTGACTATGACAGGCATCACTAATTAAACCCAGATGGATCTCAATCTTCTCCAAACCAGCCCTATCAATTAGTGAATATTGTCATGAGAAAAAGAGATTTGTCACTCCTGATTTAGCTGGTTTCCTCCTTTGCCTGTGTTATCATTAGCACTAGGGAAATTTCAATCAGTCAGTTGTATAATTTTGTTTTTAAATATACACCATGCTAACCTCTACTTTAAGCCTCCTTTCACCTCAGGTTATGAAATCACTGAGAGTCAACACTGAGAGCAGGGTTGGGCAAGGGACTCAACTCAGAGCCTCCCTCTCATGCCCTAAGCAAGTCGTCAATGGACAATATTAGATTTCGGTTTCAAGCCTTAAGCTGAAAATGTACGAACTTGCTTCCATCCCACCCGACTACCCCACATCCGCCTCTCTCTTCACCAGGGCTCTTGACACTCTTCTCTGTGGTCATTAACAAACTTCCCAGATGAAGGTGGAGGCTGAGGAACAATATTTTTCCTAAGTGTTGGAACAGCTATCCTTACACAGAGTCCTGACTATTTCCAGAATATTCCCACTGCAAGACCAAGAGAAGGTAAGATCACACACATCCTCATTCTTTACCAACAACAGCAAATATCTTAGAAGAAGAAATATTTTTAGAGATTTGTTTTCCTTTTATTGACACAGCTCATTTGAGTACTCAGTGTCTTTTTTCCTCAGATTATAAAAGAACCATTGAGCTGAGCTCATATTTTCTTTTTCAGTTTTATGCCAAATAAATACATGGTCCTAAGATGAGGTGGCAAGGGACAAGATGATAAATATGGCTTCTAGACTTCTCTTTAAGAGCTTCCTCTTTACTCTGGATCCTAGGGTACTGAGGCATATGTGGGTGCAAACCAGCTGTGTTTGTGTAAGGACAGGGAACTGGAGAGTTTCACATCCAGCAAGTGAAACTGATCCAAAGCAGATAATTGGGGCTCCGAACTTATCTTTCCTCACTAATATTTACTTTGGGGGGGTCTGAACACTCCCCCAAATTGCTATAATTACATTATCCTTGTCAACACAGTCTAGATGAACCATTTCAACTGTGCCTTGAGACAAATCAGTTCTATTTTATAGCAGTGGAGGCAAGGATTATGAGAGAATCCTGATTAATCAAATCTGAAGTGGGAATTCCAAATTTTATGAATGTAATTCAAACCAGTGGTTCAGAGAAGGGGCTCCAGAGTGCATGAGGCCAGAGTTCGAAGTCTCCAGGACAATGGACAATTGGCTTTGCCCCTCGAATCCTCACTTCTCCTTTATAAATTATGAATGCTATAGCTGGATCTTGTGCACAACACCAAGCATGAATCCAAGTCGTAAATGCTAGCACTTTGCGGAAGACATTCTGTAGTTTTTAACTTTTATTTTCTTTATCCCGTCTATTGGCATGGTGTAGGAAAGTGGAAATGCAAAGGTCCAATTCATTTCGGATTCCCATATTAATAGGAAAACTCATTTCTTTTCCCACAAACATTTGAATATTTCTCAGAAGCAGGTAACAGATAGGTAAGCAAAGTTCAGATCGCATGACAGTAGGCTTACTTACTTGAAGCTATTCTCTCATTGTCATCAAAGAAAACAAATTTAAATTTCTAAGAATGTCCACATAATGTTCCAGGGGCTCCTGTGTTACTCCTAAGTGAATCGTGGAAGACATATCCTGAATATACAATTGGGGAAACTAAGCTGGCTTTGATGAATGTGGTCCAGTGCCTTAGCAGCCCTATAGAACAGGCCAACAAATTATGTTCTTTCTCCTTCCCTGTACCTTGCACAGCCCCCAGGAGAATTGCACAGTCATCAGCTGAAACTCCCGAGTGGCTGGCTGGAAAGCAAGGGGATAGCAGAGCAAGGCACTGTGAGAATATTGATTGGAGGGCCACCTCTCTAATTAAGGAAACCTTAGGTTTGTGATTCTGAGGAGCTTACAGCACCAATTTCCCAAATCAGCCCAACATACGTGCTTTTCTATGTGAGGTCCCCTGGGGGTCTACCAAAGGCTTTGTGTTCATCACTGGAGAAACAAGCATCGCAGGCTGCACTAGGTCAATTTCCCATTTGGACTTCTGAGAATGGAAGACACACCTTGACACCCAGTGTCTCAAATTGCTCATCCTAAGATGCAGAAAGCACAAGCCAGAGTGAATGGCAGCATCAACTTTTCCCTAGAAGCCTTCTTCTTTTTTTCTTTCTTTTATGGAAAATAGAATTTGCCATACAACATATTCTGATCAAGTTTTGTTGTTTGACAATTTCACAAATGTATACAAGTATTCTAATTACTCTCTCACACAAACCCTCTTTATTTCTCTTTCTTTTTCCCTTTCTCAGATTCATATGTTTTGTTTTGTTTTGTTTTGTTTTGTGTGGGGGGGTGTTATTTAGTTTAGGCAAAACCATATTTGTAAGCACTGGATTGGAAGTGTCCACTGGAGTATGGTGGGGACTTTGGAGATTCCACAACTGAAGACAATGAATTCCCTGCTCTCTGAATCTCTTGGTAAAAAACAATCCTGTCCTGGAGGGTGGGGCTCCAAGTCCCTCCTAGAACTCATTACCCTGGAAGAAAAATGAGATGATTGCAATCTAAGACCTGGGACAGCAAGATGGCTTAGGTGTTAAGAGAATAGTCTGTGGAGGTGAGTGACATGATCTATTTTACAAACTTTCATTTGTACCAACAAGTTTCTTAAGCCCTCTGCTCTCCATCGTCCCTGTATACTCAATAAGGATAATAATATCTGCTTTAAAATTGAATTTCTGAGAATTTAATTATATCGTGTAAAATGCTTATTACACTCCTTGTGAGAAGTAAGTGTTCAAAATGACTGACTCATCTTGAATGAACTGGGAAAAAGAATAAATGCCACTGAGACTGAACATGAGCTCCTGTTAGCTAAACTGGAGGATCACATGGCTAAAACCTGTTAGGAATTAAGTTTCTTTAGCCTGCATCTGTATTATCTGCAAGGAGTCTTAAAATACCCAACCCTTACCCTAAACAATAGGCTTCCTTCCTCCCAGTGAGAATCCCAGGATGAATATGCAGAGAGAATAATGATAGACAGAAATCGAACTATTCTATTAGTACAGACTTATGCACCCAATCTCAGTACACAGGGCATGGCTACACTAGACCCCAGGGAACACTACTTCTGCCTAGTTACATGGTTGACCTATCATACCTGGCAGATGTGGATTAAAGCCACACAGCCAAACAATGTGGAAATGAGGGTCATGGCATTTTTTGGTATGTCTGACATCAAGTTGATCTTGGCTATAGTCCATAGAGTATCCTAGAATCTAACTATCCCATGAGAGAAGAAAACGCAGAAAGAGCCTACATCTGGCTCCTGCTATATGTCTATTGCTGCTGCATAGGAATATGGACAAGAGAAAGGAGAAAGAGAAGCACTTATAATCACTGACCATGTATGAGCCACCAGACTCTACTAGAGAAAATTACCCATAACTATCTAGAATGAGGGTCACCAATGACACTTGAATGGATTGACAACTTTCCTTTAGCATTGTAGTCTGAGCATTGAGCTTGACTTGGCTTTCATGTCACAAAAGGGCATTCCTACTTGGCACAGGAGAAATTTGTTACAAGTTAGAAATTTGTTACAAGCTAGGAATCTGTTACAGTAGCATGCTACTACACTACATCCCACTGGAGACAAGAGATAGTAAAACTGGATATTTAGGGAAATTAGTGGGGAATCCATTGGAGCAGAAATTTTTAAGAATCAATGTGGCTCCATGTCTTTAAAGGGATTTTTTTTCCTATGTCAATTTCTTCAAACAAAGAACATTTTTCTATTCCTACAGAGCAGACTTTTATCAGGTTGCAAGTTTTATCAACCTTGACACTAGCTATAATTTGTGTGAGATAATCCTCATGTAGATTTATCTCACTGTGGGGATTTGAATGAGAACAGGCTCCACAGACTTATGTTTGAATGCTTTGTCCCTAATTAATGGAACTGTTTGGGAAGGATTAGGAGGTATAGTCTTTTGGAGTAGGCGTGGCCTTCTTGGAGAAAGTGTGTTAGTGTGGGTGGGCTTTGAGGTTTTAAAAGCCCAAGGCAGGCTCAGTGTTTTGCTGCCTGCCTATGATCAGGATGTAAAGCTCTCAGCTACTTCTCAGCACCAAGCGTATCTGCATGATAATGGACTAATCCTCTAAAACCATAAACAAGCCCCCAACTAAATGCTTTCCTTTACAAGAGTTGCCTCTGTCATGGTGTCTCTTCATAGCAAAAGAGCAATTACTAAGACACCAATCCATTGTAGAATATTTAGTATTAATTCCAGCATTCATCCATGCCATGACAGCAGTGCTTTGCCATACAATTGAGACAATTAAAAATGTCTCCAGGCATTCCATGTCTCCTTGGGAGAATCACTGTACTAAATGCAGCAGCTGCTGCAACAAACAAGCCCCATTTCTCAACCAGAAACTGTAGATATTACCCACAGTGCTTGTCTGTGATGGGGTTGAAGACTTGGCTCCAGTAACAGATTAATGAAGCAAACACCTTTGGATTAATGCTGTCAGCAGGCCAGAAGGAAGGAGAATCCAGTCAGTTAATCCACAAAGAAAATATACTCCCCTATTGCTACTTCATCAGCCACAGCAAATGCCATACATTTATCCAAGGGCTGAAAAATACCAACTCAGCATTTGTCCAGATGTAGAACTACTAAGTAACCAGCCCTCGTGACAACAGCCATATCTAACACTTAGAGAAGTTTGTGATTTCTTCCTGATGCCTTCATCTTTACTATTTATTAGCTTCTGTTCTTTATTTTGTCATTGTTTCCTTCACTGAGAAGCTAACCTTTGTTTGAGGCTATACTAAGCAAATTTATGTTTAAATTTTCCTCCAGCATCAAATTTCACATATTCCACAATTGTTTGATACATTTGCCATATTGGCCCACTTAGAAAAAAACAATTAAAAAAAAAAAAAAAAAAAAAAAAAAAACTGTCTACAACCATGTCAGATCTTTCTATTACAGTGTGATTTAATATGCAATTTGTATTGCTATTCATACAAAAGCATGGTTTTAAAAATAAAAATATCGTAGATTTTTATGTTATACTGTTGGTTCAATTCAGGCTCAAGAATTTTATGATCTCCACTATAATTTACCTTTTTAACCAAAGAATTGTTTAGAATTGTGCTTCCTGTTTGCTTCTCTATGTGAGATGTTTGGAGAGAGGGCTCATTTTATTCTTGTTCTACAGTAAGTGGCTGTTGTTCTATGTGAATCAATATCTACATGATCCTGATTTTCTTAATGCCCATTATTTACAATTTATTGGAACTTTAGACCTAGTAAAATGTCAACTTTCATACACACTACATGTGTCTTTGTGAGGAATGAGACCCTAGTGGTTAGTTTCGATTTTTCAACTTGACTAGCACGAGACATGTGGGATATTAGAACATACCACTGAGCATGTCTGTGAGGATGTTTCCAAATGAGATTGGGTCATATAGCTCTCTGCTTTCCTCAAAGGCTTAATTCACAGATAATTTGGATAGACTGTATGGAAGTGACAGAGCTGTGAAAGATGGAGCCTAGCTGGAGGAAGCGGCTCTGGCAGCATGTGACTGGAGAGTATCCCTGGGCACAAGCCTCTCCTCCATACTCTATCTGCATCCTGATCACCGTGAAGTGAGCATCTTTGTCCTGCCAATCACTTCTGACACTGAGATGTACTGCCTTAGTAGAATGACTGAATACAGGCTGGAATCTTAGAACTGTCAGCCAAAATAAACTCTTCCATCCTCAATTGGTTTCTTAGGTAATTGGCCAAATCTACAAAGCTTGACTACAACCATTGCATCATTCAGTTATAGAACTATATTGATACTTAATACTGTTCAGTTATAAATCAGTGTGTGCCACCACAATTTCTCTTTCTTCTTTCTTTATAAATCACTTTGGGTTACTCCAGAAAGCTGAAATAGCTCAGTTGGGACAAGCTTAGTTATTTTGCTAAGAATTAGGGACTAGAGAGATGGCTCAGTGTTTAAGAGCACATATTGCTCTTGCAGAGATGAGTTCGGTTCCCAGCACCATATCAGTTGACTCCATCTCTGAGGGATCTAACCCCATTTTCTGGGCTCCATGAATACTACACTCAAATGCGCACACCCCCACATGAGCACATAAGCATACATAGGATTTTAAAGATTTAATATTAAATCTTTTTTTTTTTTTAAAGATTGGCTCATAGCTTGTGAACACTTTATATTTTGTCAATAGGTTTATTTACATCCATCTTTCTAGAAAGAGCTTCATGGGTATATATGGATATGCATATCATGGTTAACAAATTTAATCTCTGAAGATATCATTCTGGCCACATTGGTTTTAGAAAGTAAACAACATTGATTCAGCTTTCATTTCAGATGATTTGGGGACTTTTACTGCTTGCTTTAAGGTTTTCCTTTGCTCTTACAAAGTTTGTTACTGTGTGATTGATCATAATTTATTTTCATCCTATTCATCATGCTTTTATTTAATTTCAAGGTTTATGTCATTCATCCATTCTACAGAATTATCTCCACAAGTATTACTTTCTCCCTCATGTTCTTCCAAAATCTATTTAGATAAGATTAAACATTGTTACTCTTTGTCTCTGTGTTGCATCCCAAGTAATTTCTTCAACATTGTCTTCCAGTCTATGCATTCTCCTTTTAATTGTATCTAAACTTCAAGTCCACCTACCAAGTTTGTGTTTCAATAATTATTTTCTTAAGAAATTTATTTGAAACTGAACATGGTGGCACATGCCTATAGAGGCTAAAGCAGGGAAATCAACAGTTTGGTCATGTAGCAAGATTCTGGCTAAGGCAAAAAGGGAAAAAAAGTGAGTGTTTTTTCAAACCTTTCCAACAATATCATAACTCCCCACTTATTCTTTATGTATTTACTTGTGCCTTTACTAGTTTAAGCATTTAAAATTCTTACTTTATATATCTAATAATTCCTAAATCTGAAGTCTTTTTTACTGTATTTTTCTATTACCCATAATGCCTTTTTTCCATATGTGTCAGTCTTTTTTGAGAGAAATATTGTTTTGTTTTGTTTTTAAATATGAACCTCTCTCTCTCTCTCCTCTCTCTCTCTCTCTCTCTCTCTCTCTCTCTCTCTCTCTGTATTCTCTGCGGTCTGAGTATAGGTATATTCATCCAGAAGTAATTAGCATTTGCTTTAAATGATTGGAATTGGAACATGGCACAATATTCCCAAGAGTACACAGATAGCTTAAATTTGGTCCCTATACTGCATAAGTAATGCAATATGGCATGTTAGAAATACTGTCTTACCTGGAGAAGACGTGCCACCCTATGTCTGTATAGGGAAGTAAAGATGGAGGAATGAGGAAAAGACACTCATCATAAAAAAACTTAAACCTGTAACTTTCACAACAAAATGTATTCCTATATATTCATGTTTCATTTCTTAAACATATAATTTTCTCTCAGTCAACAATATAAAATAGCCCTTTGGATAATAACCTCAATGCTTAGCTATTTGTTGCATGACTTCTTCAGTTGAAAGTCAAAGTTGAATGGTCAATTCTACACTGAAGAATTAGGTTAACTATTCACTACTGAGATACTGTCTGCCTATATTTCCATGTCATACCTACTCATCAGAAAATGTTATACCTAACTTATAATTGACCTACTATTAAATACCATGGGGTTATACCATTGCTTTATAGAATTTGACTTAGATAATTGTCTCAGAACTAATGAATCAGCATTAAAAATCTGCATACAGAATATTTCATAATGATTACAGCCTTCAAGGCAATGCTGCTTCTGATATAAATAATTACAGAGCAAAATTCCCATTGAGTTTAAGTTAGTATAAAACAATGGGGTGTGTGGGTGGGTGTGGGTGGGTGGGTGTGTGTGTGTGTGTGTGTGTGTGTGTGTGTTCATATACTTCAATGTGTACTTACTGGAGATTAAATGTAGGGCCTCATGCATGCTAAGCAGACACTCTATCACTGAACTACATACCCTGGTCTGGTGCATCTTACTAAATAAATTAAGCTATGCAAGTAGGCACAGTCTATAATCCAAAAAATTGAATACTGGTGGAGAAGGATTGACACAAGTTAAAGGCCAGGCCATAGTGAACCTGTATAAAAATAAAATGAGGAAAACCTAACTCTGCAGATATGATTTCCTTTTGTCCTACTCATAAACTGGGTGCTAACATTTGTGCGTCATATTTACGAAAATATAAACTGCTTTCCTCAGTTTATATTTTCCAACTCAACCACCTCACATCCCGCCTTCCCTTAAAACACTATTCATGCATTTACTCTATTTATATCTTTACTTTCTATAATTAAGATTCCTCCATTCCTTGGGGAAAATGTGGTGCACTAATAGCAATGTTAACAAATGTCCTTGGCCTTCAGTGTCACCGTTCATCTAAGAAAGGGATGGCGGGATGATCAATTGTGACTTTAAATTTTCTAACAGTGGGATGCGAAAAAAGAATAAAATGTTCAGCAGAGCACTGCTGAGACCTCATGCAAGGCCTCTACATCACTAGTTCTCAACCTGTGGAGATTGAAGAACCCTTCCACAGGGATCACCTAAGACCATCTGCCTATCAGATATTTACATCAGGATTCATAACGGTAACATAATTATGTTATATTTATGTTAAATTATATATTTATAATTATGTTATATTAGCATAATTATGTTTCTACTTCAGTTTTGAAGTAGAAATCAAAATAATTTAATAGTTAGGGGTCACCACAACATGAGGATCTATACTAAAGGGTCGCAGCATTAGGTAGTTGAGAACCACATGAATGAATGTGATCCATGTTCTACATGAATGAAGCCGCTGAACTCAGAGTTACACTAAATTATTAAGAACACCTCCCTATGATGATGAAAAAGAGGCCATGACCCAAATGGTTTGTGACACAGAAACAGGAAGATCTCGTCCTTTCATAAAAGTCTTGGTACCTGTGCTGTCTACCCTATCCGACACCTGTGACAGGTATCACTCTTCATTTGGGAGATCTTCTGACTGATGAGCACAGAGCTGATCTGAGAACGTAGTCTAGTGATAGATTACCATGGCAAAAAGCAACTTAGTGAAAAGGGAGTTTGCTTGGGCTTAAAATTTCAGAGGGGATACAGTCCATCATGCTGGGAAGACCTGGTAGCAGGAACACATTGTCAGCCTGGCATTCAGGAAATTGACTGATCACGTTTCATCTGTACACAGGTGGCAAAGAGAGAGAACAGAAGGTGGAGATGGGCTATACACCTTCAAACCTATCTCTAGCTACAAGCTTCCTACAGGAAGTCTCCACCTTCTAAAGGTTCTATAACCTTTCCAAAAGGCTCCAGCGGGTGGGGATCAAATGATTAAATACATGAACCTGTGGAGGATATTTCCTATTCAAGGCACAACAATAGACAATCACTTAGAATTAACACACAGTAATGGCTATTACTCGCTGACACTTTCAATACGCTGAGCACTTATGTTATCCTCTCAACAACAGTGGGCTTCCGTTTACTTAATTATCTCTCATTTTTCACATTGGCAAACTGAGTCACACAGAAACTAGGTCAAACCATCAGAACACACAGAATTCCTAGCTGTCACTGCATGGAAGTTTCATAAAAACTATTGGTGTTCCTTCCTTGAGAGACAATGCTAACTGCAGGTAATATAGTTACTTTGGGGTTTTCAATAGATCTGAAATAGATGCTGCACAGATCCAGAGGCATGGCCATCTCTGTCTTAGGCACAGCTTCTATATGTGCTCATGAAGGGCTGTCATTTTTTTTCTGGTAGTCTCTAAAACCTGTATGAACCTTCCATAGATGTACAAGACAATTTGCTTTAGCACAAGAAAAAAAAAGTGTCTTTCTTACTACTACTGATTTTTGTCTATGAAAATAAGACAGAAAATAAGGCATACCAATAAACAAAATAAGATATGATAATAATGTTGTAATTTTAAAATACACTTAGAGCTAAGATGTTGAGAACTTTTATGTTTACGTATAGGAAGAATGATCAAAACTCTCTGGGAAATGCAAGTCTATTATATAAGTAAAAGTATGTAACTTCTAAATACAGCCTAAGAATTTGGAAAATCCACAACTGACTGTTCATTTCTGTGTCATCCATCTAGAATAGACTAGAAAGAAAACTGAGACAGTGATACAGGCAGTATCTTATTTCCTTTCTGGTACTGTACTGGGTCTGAGCTAAGACTCAGTTGTTACATCTAATATGGAGACCAACAGATCCATTTGCTAATGGGGTCATAATCCAACCTCTTTGTGCTCAGTTTCTGTTGTTTAAAAACCTAGTGTGTTAACAGCATTCATTTAACTTTGTTTGGAAGGCTCATATAAATAATGCAGCTTCTAGCATTGTGCAATTCGTATCAGGCAATGGAGTCCTGGGCCATAGCAGATAGCACTTAGCGGATAAAGGCATTTTCCACCAAGCCTGATGGCCTGAGTTCAATCCCCAGGACCTACATAATGGAAGGGGAGAAATAACTCCAGCAAGATATCCTCTGTCAACTATACTTGCAATGATATGCACACACCCCTACACATATACACATACATACATACACACACACACACACACACACACACACACACACACACACACACGAGGGGGGGGCATAAATGCCTGTAATCTTAGCATTCAGGGGGTTGAGGCAAGAGGACTGCTATGGGTCTGAGGCTACCCTAAGTTTTGTAATTCATGAAATTCAATTGTCTTTGTGAAGGTGTGAATTTGGGTCTTGAGGAGCCTTGCCATTTTTCCTGTCCTTCTATTAGAATATTCCATCATGTGAAGAAGCCCAGGCTGGCCAACTTGAAGCTAAAAGGACACAGGAAGAGACTGTTCCATTGAAAAAAACAATACCAAACCTGAATTTCAAGTGAGTCCATGCAAGAGCACGCAAGGGTCACCTGTTGTCAGCACAAGAACCACTTAGCTGAGCCCAATCTAAACTGCTAAACCAAAGATCCATGTGCTGATATAAAAAGAGTGGTTCAGAAACTCCAAATGTGTGGAGTTTGTAACAAACAAATGGTTTGTTACACAGCCAATAGCTGGTATAGTTGCAGATCAATACTGTTACTCCACTGTATGGTCTTCTAGGTTCCATGAGACAAGCAAAGAGGATGGATGACATCCCCGTGTTACATTAGACAATAGGCTGCACTACTTGACAAGGTACACACCCAAATGGGACATGTGGAAATCACTCATGTGGTAATGGAGACACTATATGTTGGGTTGATCCTTTTTTAATCAAAGAAAAAAAAAACAAACAGAACTTTGTTAATATTACTGTCTAGCACATATGTGCATAATTGGGAAACTAGTATGTACATTAATTCTTTGAGAGTGATGCGACATGTTAAGATGTGTTAACAATTCTAAACAAGGTTGTAGATGACATACATAGAATATGAGTCTATGAACATCATTAGCTTAAGAGGAATCCGGACTAAAGGACATACAGACCCAAAGAACAAAAACTAAGCACAATGCAAAATGATCAGAGCATTTACTGAGGAAAAAATAGAAAAACCAAAGAAATTTCAAAAAGCGATTGTCTTCCTTTGAGGAATTAAGCATAATGGTTACATTTTAAATTATAAGGTTTTCTGAAGTATAAATATGGAAGGAATGCATTTTTAAAGTAGAATCATCTAAATTATACTCTAGTGAACGGTCCGTAATTAGGTTTATGGATGAGCGCATCTGGAAAGCATCTCTCGTCTAAGTAAGAAAATTAGGCAATGTGTATTGCATTGGGGGAGAACCACGGAGGTCCCAATCTACTCTGAAACTAATTCTGGGGGCTTGAGAGACGGCTCTGTACTTTAAGAGCATGCACTGCTCTTGCAAAGGACCTGTACTGTATTTACGGCACCACCTATACCGCACAGCTCATAGAGGCCTTTGACTCCAGTTGCTGGGATCCACTGCCCTATTCTGTCTTCCACAGGTATCCAAATACCCATCCACAAATAAAATCTTCAGAAGAAAACAAATCCGAAACTCTTCTACCACATGTTTTATAAAAGAGAAAACAGCATGGGTCACCAAAGTCAATACATTAACGATGCAGGTAAGTGTAAACACTGAGTGGGTGTGTGGACTTTGTTACAATTCGTTGCCAACATAAACTCCTACCTGACAATGTAAACCATGTCTAAAAGGAAAATACATTGGGATCGAGCTGTGCTCACGGCCATGTGACCAGGGATTAACAACGGATCTAGTATATTAATATTGTCAGATTCATAGAAGAGTAGCCGCCACACTAATGCTTGATGGCTGTGAGAAATTACGAAGATAGTAAGGGGGGGTGTCACTGCCAGGGAGTCTTTGGCTTGGCCTACCCCTTAGTCTCCAAACATACCCTGACCAGCCATTGTCACCTGCAGGCGTTAGAACTGACCATAATCCGTGCAGGTCCACCCAGAATTTCTAACATTAGAGATGTGACACAGGTTCGGAGGAATGAAGCAACTCACCCCAAGAACACTCACATCAGAGTCTAACAGTCTATAGTCCTTTGTTCTAGGCATGTATTAGGCTACCTAAAGTGGTCATTCTAGGGTCGATGCAATTCTCTGTCTGAGCTAACCCAATTCTCAGCAGCAACATCCCAGACTCCTTGGAGTCTTGTCCCTGCCTTCAGACTCCAGCCTGAAGGGACTGCCCAGTTTATAACTGATGTGTCATGAGCTCAGAGCCCAAACTTGATACAACTCTGGTCTGCATACGTCCCGTGCATGCACATGCAAACACAATCAACCAGCCTTCCAAAAGATTCATAGCGACACTTCATCTACAAAAATGGCGGTATATTCCATCAGTTTATACACACATGAAGGGCAAGTAGAATTCACCACCTTTCATAGTTTATCGCAGCCTGGGTCTTCTTTTAGCACAGTGGCTATTGAAGGGGGTAGTTTTTGCCCAGAAAGACATTTAGCAATGTTTAGAGAGAAGTCTGAGCATCACAGAATGGATGGGAATGGAGTGCACATCCCTGGCTTCAAATTGTGTTATTGCTTTGTTTGAATCTAAACACCCCCCACAGGCTCATGACGTGAATGCTGGGTACCCAGGCAGTGGAGTCTTCAGGAAGTGGAGTATGTATGAAGAAAATAAGACATCAGGGGTAGCTCGCTGACACTCACCTGCATTCTCTGCTTCCTGTATAGCATTACATAAACTGTCAGCAGCAAGAACTACCATCACCACAGACTGAGTCACCTCAGTTCTCCCTTCCCTGTCACTATGGATCTAGGTCCCTTTCAGACTTGGAGCCAAAATAAATCTCCAAATGTCAGTGGTTCCGCCAGGCTTTTCAGCCGCAACAATGCAAAAAATAGTTTTGAAAAAAGTCTGAAGAGGCAAGGGGTACTGCTGAATGTCCTACAGTGCATAGGCCAGCCCTCCATATCAAAGACCCCAAATTTGTCATGGTTAAGAAACCCTGTTTTAATGCCAGTGACACTCATATAGCTTCTTTTTGTCAGAAAAAAAAAATACAGGCAACAATAGTATTACCTTTGAGAGCTTGAAAGAGGCTCTATACTGAGTCCTCAATAAGGCTCTATCCATAACAAGCAAAGGGCTCATCGATTCATCAAATGCATATGGCACAGATACCGAGGGGAAGGGCGGGTAAAACACTTATCCTTTCTGCTCTAATGGAGACAAGGGACTAGAGAGTGAGACAGCCATCAATCAAACAGTCACACAAATAATAATAGTTGCCATTATTGTCATTGTTATTATTAAGAGAATTGCTCCTTTGGTGACTTCCCCATCCTTTCATTCATAAGCTTTTGCTGTGAGATTTTATATATATATATTTTTATTATTATTATTATTATTATTATTATTATTATTATTATTATTATTATTATTATTTTCATTCTAAGGGTTAGTAACAACTGTGAGCTACCAGTCTTCCATGGCTACCCTAGAAAGGAAGAGCATGAAAGCTGTCTGCTCATCTGTCAGCTCTCTGACCTCTAGAAGAAGCTGCCTGCAAGTTCTAATTGCCTGCTCCTAACTCCACAGTGTGTAGAGAAGGGCGCATGTGATCTGTGGGCAGCCCTGCCACCATGCTGCGTTGCTATAGTAAGGATGCCCTTTATTGATCAGACTCACCTGGAGTCATGCACCTCCCCAGCCTGTGCTGAGCTCCCCAAGGGGAAGTTGGCAGGCAGCTTGGTCTCTCTAGACCAACACTGATCTCCAGTTCTGCCCTCTCTCCCGCCCTGGGTACCTGAAGTGTGCTCGGAAAAAATAAAACACCTAATGTTTCTCTGTGGTGTCTTGTCATTCACACACTAATTTGAAGTCATAGATCAACGCTAGGGAGGAGCGCTAGAAAAGAGATTTGAAGGCTTCCCCATTTCCTAAAGCAGTTCTGCATCAGCAGAGAGCAAACCTACTAACCCTGACCCCAGAGAATCTCTCTTATCCTTTAATTTCACCACTTCCATGATGTCTCCTTCCTACCAACATTTTTATTTCAAGGAGCTTGACACTGAACCTTGGAGAAGGGCAGTGTGTTTGTTATGGATTAGAAAGCCAATGTCCTGAGAAGTCCTCAGACTTGCTCAAAGGTCACAGGGCCTGTCAGTGACTGTACAAGCCAGAGCAATACCACATTTCTTTCTTGCTCTCTTTTATTAGCACCAGAGAATGGGCACTGAGAGGTGTTTCAACGTGGATTCTAGAACCTTTCGGTTCTGTAACCTCCTGTAACTGGAATGTTTCAGGAAGGTAATTCTTAGAGTTGGGGACCAAATTTTATGAAGCCATCCAACAAATGAAAGATGGATTTTAAAAATATGGTATGCGAGCAAATCTTTCAGAGAGAGAGAGAGAGAGAGAGAGTGTGTGTGTGTGTGTGTGTGTGTGTGTGTGTGTGTGTGTGTGTGTGTATGTGTGTATGTGTGTATTCAGGCTTGCCTGCCAAGCCCTTGACCTACAGAGCCATCTCACCCATCCTAAAGGATAGACTCTTAATGCCAATCCCTGGCTACTAACATGGTTGTGGTCTGCTCTTGAACACATGATTAACCTAAAAATAACTTCTGGCCTATAGATTAGCAATGTATAGATTCACTGAGACAATAGTTTTCTTCTCTGTCTCTCATATCTCTGTCTCTCCATACTCTTCTCTCAAAGATTCCAAAGTCATAGGGGATTTGGAGGGATTGAGCAGAGTGGGAGCTGAAGGAAATGGAGGTGGTCATTCATATCCTATGCACCTCAAGATCTGGACTAGAAACAAAAACAATCATGAGACTCTGACTTCAGAGAAACAGAAGACGCCCTGCATTTCCTCCATTTCTTTACAACCCAGTTGTATTTTTACTTTCTGGTAAAACTCTATTTTTGCCTTTGTTTTGCAAAAACAATCAATTTATGCCTGAATCAGGCACCACAGGTGAAAGGTAACCTGTACCCTCTTCCCCATTCTCCTCAGCTACGAGCAACCCAGACAACCCAAGGTGTAAGTTCTTCTGTTCACACAAAGTGAAAGGCATGTGGCCAAGTCACAGTAATCTGCAGTGAACAGAAAAAGAGTGAGAAGGATGTGAGTCACAGACACACACCCCTCCCCTGCTGAGTGCTGGGTGTGTCATATCAGCAGAGCCCCAGAAGGTAGCAGGAGCAATCTCTGCACATAGCTCCTGGTAAAATGCACACTTGAGAAATGGCGCTCTTCCCAGAGCTGTCAATCTTCCAGCATTCACGATCCTGAAAATCAATTTAATAGAAAATTTTAAAGTAACTTTTTCACAACTTTATGCCAAAATGAAAGAAGAGAGTGCTAATTGCACTTTAGAACTCAAGATGCTTTTTGGTCCAGAATCTCTGAGTTCCTGGTGCCATTCATTCTACACAACCTTGATTCACCCCTTCCTGATGACAGACCCACATTGTTGAGCTTGTTTCCTGACATGGAGCCATCAAGACTTCCCAGACTCCAGAAGGAGGGAAGTGTCAGCACTTCCTATTTGCCATCACAAGGGGAGTTAGGAACTGTGTGACTTGTGTAAGTGGTAACCCTTGTCAGTGCCACAAACAGACTTAAATGCTCTTCCCAAATGTTGATTTCACTGGCTGCTGTGTGCCTTCTTTGCCAAGAAGCAAACAAGCAGGAGGCTGTGGCTCAAGGTCTTACAAGTGTACAAACAAGGCTGGGCAGTAGCGGCACAGGCCTTTAATCCCTTCACTTGGGAGGCAGAGGCAGGTGGATCTCTGTGAGTTCAAGGCCAACCTGGTCTACAGAAAGAGTTCCAGAACAGCCAGAGTTACAACAGGGAAACCCTGTCTGGGAAAAAAAAAAATTTAAAAAAATATACAAACAAAACGCACAGTATGAGTATTTCATGCTTCATTTCCTTAAAAAGAGAGAGAGAGAGAATAAACATGAGTGATTTAGGGTACATGACCACACCTAAGCCAATTGCTCTAACCAGAGAGAAGATAAATGATGGGCCGGGCCTATGTAAGAAGGGTCCCTCCCAAGGCAAATAGAAGCAGAGGATTATTACCAGAGAAAAGATCTCACTGTGGCACTGCTGTGGGCTGGGTGACTCTTCAAGAGACCCCTTACCTCAGCAGCCCAAAGGCAAACCAAAACACATTACACTGACAGCATGACAGCCTACAGTCCCATCTACGTGACATCTATTCTTCATTCGGCCGGACCCTACTTAGGAAACAGACACTGTTTTAAACTTCCTGACCCTCTCTGTTAATCTGATTTGAAAAATAAAAAACTATGTGTTTACACTGAGAATGAAGGCAGAAGCATCATCATGTTTAAAAATTTGTTCTCTCATGAAAAGATGAGCATGCAATGAGACTGGGTGAAGCAGTAAAAAGAAGCACAAGTAGCCAAGATAAACGGCCACTTAGACGTCAGGATCTGAACAGCTGAGACATCTTTTGGCTGACAAGTATGAATGAATTCAGGTGTGGTGGCGGACCATGCCAGTGCTACCCATGAGCAAAGGCCATGGCCTTCCAGAGTGCCACAGCAATGTGAATGAGAAGGGCCCCTCCTGTCAGGACACAAGAGTATTTGGGAGTAGCTGTCCACACAGAGATTCCTTGCAGCCTCTGCTGATGTCATGCAGGGTGATCCTCAGTCTGTTTGCAGATGGCGTCACATTTTTCTCGAGTGTCACAGCCCCTTGAGACTGCCCATCACACCTTCAGAGGCATGCTTCACCCCGCCATTGCCCCTGAGGCATTCCGAGCTAATTGCCATGGCTGAAAATAATCCCAGAAATTACAAGAGGCTTCATAAATAACAAGGGGGCGAGTATCCACGACAGCGAATCATGACAAGGTCTCAATAGCTCTTGTCTTTTCTTAGACTGGAGCTTGGGCATTTGTGTTACTAATGAATCTTACTCATTTGTGAGAGTGATGTTTCATTTGACAATGACAAGAACATAAAGTGGAGGTTAATTTACTCCATGGCAAAGAGGTTCATTATTTAACCTGACGTTGAGGACAAAACAATGTAGCTTAATAGATGACAAATAGAAATTAGTTGTGATGAATTTCGCCATTTAATTCCAGCAGGCTGAGTGCTTGCTTTTAACAGGGCAAGAGAAGTTACCTTCTCTGTGGGTGGGATATGCTCACTCTGCTGTTTTGAGGGTGTCATCCAATGAGCTGGAAGCTTCCATTGGGAAATTCTACCTGAAGGAGGCCATTTCCAGTTCTACAAAAGACTAGAGACTGAGGAGCTGACACTGAACCCAGTTCTGTTGGAGGGCCTTCGTCTAATAGCAAGTCAACAGTTCACAAGGTTCCACTCTAGCCGTGTGATTGAGCCTTGCTAGTTGTTACAACTGGCAACTAAGTCCCCACACTCTCGTACTGTTTTCTTCTTCCACAGGGACTGAGTTGAGCAGTAACTGAGAGAGGTGAACACAAAGTCCCACCCCTTACCAAGATGCTATTTGAAACTGATATCTGCTGGGAAAAGCAAAATCTGCCTCTCCAATGGAGTGTCACTGGGTATACAAACCACACTCCAGGGCACGCCCCGTGTCCAGGAGCAGGTGAGCAACACAAAATGGACTCCATATTTGTTGTGCATTTTTGTTTTGTTTTGTTGTTTCATTGTTTTGACCTTGGTTTTTATCTTTTTTTTTTTTTTTAATAGAGCATGAAGTTGGGTGAGTAGGGAGGTGGGGAGGATCTAGGAGGAGTTGGGGGATAAGAAAAAGTATGGTCAACATGTATTGTATGTAAAAAATCAATTAAAATATATATAAAATATATAAATATAAATATATATAAATATATATATATATATATATATATATACACACATATATATATACATATATATATATATATAAAATTCTAGAAACGAATGGCATTTCCACTTGAATCCAGACAATAAGTAACAGGAGTCTATGGTTTGGATAAGTGTCCCTGTAATGCTCCAAGTCTTGGGAGCTTTACAGAGTAACACTACTGGGAAGGCTGTGGATCTTTAAAAGATGAGGTGAAGTAAGTGCTTAGGTCTCTCAAGGATGTGTCCCCAAAGGGATTTGAGAACCTTTATTTCACCTAGCTGCTTTTTCTTTTGCTTCCTTATTCATATTTAAGGATTTTGCTCCATAACACAGATGCCCAAAACCAAGGCTTCCCATTCTTGGACTAGACCTTCTAGAAACCTGACCCAAAAGGAACCTTTTATCTTTGTAACTTAGCTGTCTTAGGTTATAGTTACAGTGAGGGAAAGAGTCTAACATCTGGGTATACCTGAAGGACCTACTCAATTTTTCCTAGTCTCAGTTTGTCACGTATAGAATGAGCATGATAATATTTGCTCCATACTAATTATGGTAGATAGGATTTGGAGACGTGAGAGATGTATAGAAGTCGGAATTTTTCTGGATTCAGTGTTCCTGAACAACGGCTAGAAATTCAGTCACTGATTCTAATTATATCTTCCTCTGTATCAAAAGATAATCTTCATTAAGAAAAACAGAGTATGGCATTTAGACCTTTGTATGATGGATGTGCTCCTTTTCCAGTGATATTTGCATTCATTGCATTCATCCAAGCCTTTTTACTGAAGAACTTAACCAAAGCTAAGGAATCCTAGGTCTGATAATTTACATAATGAGGAAATAAAAGAGGAGACAAGATATGCTGAGGTGCTGCATCAGTGGAGAATGTAGAGAATTCAGGAGGCAGAAAGAAATCCAGGGCGTTGGGTACAGAAGAACTCCAGAAGGTTGTGGGAGGAACAAGAGGCGGGCCAAGGTTTCCCAGTCCTTGCAGGCCAATGAGATGACTACATGCCATAAGCTGTCTTAACCAGAGCAAGGATATGTTTAGACTTCATTTCAAATAAAAAATACTGTAAGTGATGTGTTTCTACTACTGTGGCCCAGACCAAGAGAATGATAACCTGTATGAGGTGATCACAGGGAGAATGAACATTTGAGAAACCACGCAGAAGGTCAAAGTCACAGCGGTGGGATGGAACTTATACTGGGCTAAAGAAGTGAGTGTCAAAGAGGATGGCATGAGTCACGTGGTCTAGTCTAAAAATGAAATAGTGCCAGGAGAGACGGCTCAGTGGGTAAACGTGCAAGTCTGACGACCTCAGTTCCCTCACTGGAATCTATGGAAACAGCTGCATGTGGTAGCACACATCTGTAAGACCAGCATTGCTACAGGAGATGTGAGGCTGAGATAGGAGATTTGACTGGCCACCCAGCCTGATGTGTGTGGTGTCAAAAATAACTCCCCACAGTTGTTCTCTGACCTCCACACAGGCACTGTGGCATACACCACCTGAATTTTTGCACGAACACTTACACACACACGAATTTGAAAAAATAAGACCCAAGAGTGTTGGTTGTAGGTCTCTCTCCCTTGTGAGTCTTGCTTCCCTCTCACCCAAGGTAATCCGGGCACCTGCCATTTGACCTGGTTACCCAGGATCTGCAGGAAGGAAGTGCAGGAGGGGGATCTGCAGGAAGGAAGTGCAAGAGGGGGATCTGCAGGAGGGAAGTGCAGGAGGGAGATCTGCAGGAAGGAAGTGCAGGAGGGGGTGTGGATCAGACCAGTCCAGCATGTCTTGGGTCAGGAAACCTTAAGAGTCAACAAAATACAAGAACTTCCAGCAGCGCCAGTCAGTGGGAACTAAATTCAATTTATTGCAAGGGTTCGGATTTATTTATTAGGGGTTTGTGGGGCAAGAGATGCATTGATTAAGACAAGTAAGCAATTCTGCCAATCACAGCTGGCCCTCTGGAGGGGACTGGGACCTGGGCAGGGACCCTGGTCTGTCAACACAAGAGAGAGGGCCCTGTGTTCTTTTTCACTCAGGGAGCAAAAGACACTAGTGCCCTCTGACCTTTCTGTGAGGCTTGACTTTCCCTGGGTACCACAAAGAGAAGAACCTAATTTTATATAAACATATATTGATCAATAACCAAGCTTATAAATGTGTATGTGTAAGAAAGAGGCAGGGGGTTTTGTGGGACCACTGTGCATTCATAAGCATACTTACCGGCACATCTCTAAGAGTAGAACCTGCATAAATTGCATCCCCATGACCTGACCCTCAAACTCTCTGCTTATTTTTCTCAGTGTATGTAACCCTCTATATACTTTCTTTTATCTATCCAGTGTGTGGCCACCTCATTTTTATTGTAATTCTGGCTTTCATTTAATTTATTAGTCCTTGGCCTATGTACACATATTTTAATAATTTTGAAGGCCTCTTGTCATTGAAGCTTGCCTAAGGAAAGCCTGAGGTAATCAGTATTTCAGGTTTTTACTGCTCTGCTGTCCCCTCCCCCACCACACGCCCACACTCATACAGGTTTTGCTTTTTTTTTTTTTTTTTTTGAGGAAAAAAAAAAAAGATTTAACAGCCATAAGGCACTTTTAAAAATAACATTCACATCTGGGCTGACCACCTGTTTGCCAAAATTTAGCTTGATGTTAATTAAAACAGGCATGTTATAAAGCTCAGGAAATGGCAGCTGACCCCTAACCATGAATGTGGTGCTATAATAATATATAGTAAAAATAAGACATTTGGGGCTGTTGTCCAAACCACTCATGCATTAAAATTCTCACCACTGCATATTCCCTTGCAGAAGAACACACGAATCAACTGCAGAAGTGGTCAGACCAAAATAATAACAACAATAATTCTAAGAAAAAGAGCCATTCATTCAACAGGTAGCTTCAAATGCCCATTCTGGGCAAGGATTCACATTCTATCTGGTGAGGAAGACTCTGTAAGGAGAATGGAAGGCTCATTAGCAATCTCTTGACAGGACAGCAGTGATGTCAACATCGCTGAACAGTTTGCTGCGTGTGTAGAGCCAGGCAAAATATATTGGCCTGCATGACTTCACTCCATCCTTCCTTTAACTCTGCAAGGTTTCCATGCTCCAATGAGATCCATCTTGCAGACGAGGTAAGGGCGAAGTGTAAGAGCCAGCTCACTGCCCTGTGAGGTATGGCGGCTGAGCTGACGTGTGAATGCCAACCATCTGGGTGATTCACAGAGGCTCTGCATGACCACAGTGGCATGCTCTTACTCCCACTTGGTCCCTGCTCCATTTGAGAACTCGTGCCATGCTGTTCCGATCCAACTATAGAAATGCTTCTAGGTTTAGCACCACCTCCCATCTTACCCCTGGGTTACTTTCTTCCCTGTGGCCCCAGAGAGTCTCTCTCCTCCTCCTCGCTTTCCCGTCAGCCTCACTTGTTGGAAACTACCCATGATTGGCTTTGACAAGCTGGCATTTGACAACTCAACCCTTGCTCTGCTTCTCCTGTGATCCAGCTACTTGTCCTTACCTCTGAAGCTCAAGTTGTCATTTTTCTCCTTGTACTTCAAATTTTTCATTTTCTAGACTGGGGTAACTGGAAACTTGCATTTTAGGACATATATATACTTGGTGAAATTTACATAATATGTATTATGCCTTAACTGAACATTAGGCTGCATACACAATGCCCTTAAGGAAAATCTTCAACCAGGCCCATCAACATTCCCTCACGGAGGGAAGGGACTGTAAAGGCTCCACCCATCACTGAGGAGCTCTAGGCAGTTAATAGTTGCTGGAGGTTAGAAGTCACAGTCTGAAGTGCTATAGCCACTATAAGTTGCCCTTCTCAAGTAGGCACCCCCACACTTCATGCAAGCAGCCCTAATTACATGCAGTGGGCCACACCTCAGGGGCTTGGGACAAAAGTGTTCAGTGGGAAGAGAAAGAGGTTAAGTGAGGACAATGTAGAAGGGATGGGATCAGTGTGTGTGCGCGTGCGAGTGTGTGTATGTGTGTGTAATTAAATAATAACATATATTTTAAATTGTGAAAGATCAAATAAATTGTGTTTGACTTATTATGCAACCTATGCTTAAAAAAAAAAAAAAAAAGTGCCCAATTGGCATGGCTAAGTTCAACTTCAAGATGAAGGTAGTGTGTGAAATTCCCACGTTCACTTTTAATATGGGTAGTTTCTTTAAGAAATAGAAAACAAAGCCCCTACACATGATAAGCAAGAGTCACAGAATCTGCTGTGTACCCAACATGCAAGATAAAGCACACTCTATGCCACAGGGATCAGAGATTTTGTCCATACTCTCAGCACACTGGTGTGGAATAAAAACACCCAAATATTTGGACAGGTCTTTTAATCTGATTCCGCCTTGGTTAATTATAGCTGAGATTGATCATCTTAGAATCTTCTCGCCAAACAATGATGAAATCAAGTGAGATTTTACATGTAAAAAGTTAGTCTAGTCAGCACTCAATGAATGACACCTGCTACTAACACCAATTCCATAGTAGACATTGTTTTTTATAAAGATATCGCTCTCTCCCTCTCTCCCTCCGTGTCTCTCTGTCTCTCTGTCTCTCTGTCTCTCTCTGTCTCTCTCTGTCTCTGTCTCTCTGTCTCTCTGTCTCTCTGTCTCTCTCCCTCTGTGTCTGTCTCTCTGACTCTCTGTCTCTCTCTCTCTCTCTCTGTGTGTGTGTGTGGGCATTTCCGTATACCTCAAGTGTGCAAGCACCCACAGAGTCCAGAAGAGATTATCAGATCCCATGGAACTTGAGTGACAGGCTGTTGTGGGCTGCCTCCTGTGAGTGCTGGGAACTGAACCTGTGTCCTCTGCAGAAGCAGTTAAGTCTTCTTAACCCCTGGCCAACCTCCCCAGCCCCTCTCTAGCCCAACCACTGGTTTTTAGATGGTTGTTTCTCTACAGACACTATTACAGTCATCACAAAAACACATCTGGTGAGGAATCCATGACAGCCCCGCCCCCTTCAGCAGCATCTGTAACAGCAGCTCCTGTCAACGGCAACCATATGAGCAAATACCATATTGTCTCAACTGCCCTTTGCCCTTTCACATAGTCTTCTCTTTGCCTGAAATGTTGATTGGTCCCCTGTATTCACATTGGTCTCATCGAATCCAAATCATTGTCCAATTTTCAGATTTAATATGAGCATCTCTGTGAAGCCCACCCTGACTCCCCAAGACAGCCACAATCACTCCTTGTCCCAGTTTTATAGACTGCACCCCCTAATAAACTGAGGAGAAAAATTTTAAATGCTATTTTATCTTATTTTGCCATTGTATTCTCGGCACCAGGCATACTGGCTTGTGCTCCACAGGGTCCTATTTGGAGGTCTTAGCACTACAGAACAGAAGCTTCACCCTAAAAAGTGATTCAAATATTAAATAAATATGTGGCCAAATACAACATGAAGCACAAAGGCAGTATGGGGCTTGGGGCTCATTCAAAAGTGCAGCATCCAAATGAGAAAGAGACCAGTTCCCATCCCCTCCCCAAAGCCATCCTCAGATGCTATCGCCTTCAAGCCAGAGAGTCTTTACAGCCGCAAGTTGGCTGTCGCAGTACCATTTCACTCTGGAAAAACAACAACGAAGGAAGAAGAAATAGCTTTCTCTCCTATGCTTCCTTTAGAGTCCTAAAAACCTTTCCCAGAAGCCCCATCAGACTTCGGAGTCTTCATTTCCCAGGATTAGGGTTTTATGCTCATTCTCAAACCAATCATTCACAAGGGAAATGAGATTACCACAGTTACATCAGGCTAGGGATCAGCGAACGTTCTCTGGAAGGGGCCAGATACTAAATATCCGAGGCACGGCAGACCAGACTGTCGCCACTGCACAGATCACTGCGCCCATGCAGGATAAAAGCACTCAGTGTCCGTATGCAGATGAATGATGTAGTTGTATCCGAATAACACTATTTATGGATTCCCAAATTTGAATTTCATATGATATTCACATGTCATCAACTACTCTTCTGAATGCTTTCTAGTCACTTAAAAATGGTTAGAGCCACTGTTAGTTCAAAAGGCCAAGCAAACATAGGCAAAAAGCTTGGCCCAAAGGCTATAGCTTGTTGACCCCTGGTTTAACAGTATCTGTGGCCAATGCATATTCAGGTACCGTCAAACATAATCTCTTAAATGTGCAATACGTTCTGAAAAATTAAATGGATATGTGACTAAAGAGAATGTCGTCATTCATCCTCCAACCCCAGACAGGATCTCCTGTAACTCAGGCTCTCTCCAAATTTGCTATATATCCAAGGATGACCTGGAACTCATAACCTTGCTTTCTACTTCCTCGGTGTTGGGATTACAAAGATAGCACCTCACACTCAGTTTATGGGACACCAGGGAATCAAGACCGGGACTTCATGCATTCTAGCAAAGCACTCTACCAAACTGGGCTACATCCAGCCCTGGAGCACAGTTGCTGTCTGGAAGGGGTTTGTAGAATATCTGTGTGTATGATTTCCTGAAAAGTATGTTTAAAAGAACAGCTTTGCCTAATGATGATGGATTTAGCTGAACTAGACAAACAAAACTTGCTGTTTACAACAACCTAAATTGTGAAAATGAGAGATAAGTGATGTTTTATGTTGGAGTGTGTGCGGGTGGGTGGGGGTGGGGTGCCAAACTGCAAAGCTCCTCAGAACTGGAGTCATAAAGGGTTTGCTTTCAGAGCAAGGAGATGCAGGAGATTATTTCAGGAGCATTTTCTATGCTAACATCTTCTGACTTCACAATTTTCCAAACATTATTTTGCATGTATCCTGCTGTAGACAAAGAGATAATTATAGAGTAACTGCTTGCACTCAGTGCAAATTAATCAAATGTAAATTAAATAAACTGTAAATACAAGATACTCCTCAGCTGATAACGGCAAGTGAATCACCTCCATTATAGACTCATTTTTGCAAAATTACATCTAATCATAGTATTTTAAGATAGTGTTTGGCAAAACATCTCTAAATCTGTCAACAAAAGCGGCGATTACTTCTCAGCAGCTGCATACCTTTGGCAACAATCACCCATCATTCAGGAGAGATTTACTGAAGATTCTTCTGGAGGCAGGGGTACAGTCTAAATGACCCCTCAATGGTCCCTTGACCTGTGTACTCAGAGTCAATAAAAATTCATTTCAGAGTCATTTACTGCAATCATTTGTAAAACTATAAATCTAAGGTGTAAATGGGTCTTAAGAAATCCTCGAAGAGAAATTATTCTGAGTAATTATAGTTACTTGGCTTGATCAACATTTTAATCTTGCTCATCAGTTTCTGCTCCAATAGAGACCAGACTGTTTCACATGGGGCATGAGGCCTGGAAGTCCCCATTAGCATCTCCATTCTTTTTTAAATGTATTTTATGTGCATGGGTGTTTTCCTGTGTGTGCCTATGCACCGCATACACACACAGAGAACCTCAGACCTCCTGGGACTGCAGTTAAGGACACTTGTGAGCTGCCATGTGGGAGCTGGGAACCAGACCTGGGTTTTCTGCAGAAGCATCCAGTGCTCTTAACTACTGAGCCATTTCTCTAGTCCCAGCACTTGCATTACTAATGCTCTACCAATCTGGTTTTCTTAATCCTCAATCACGAGGTATACCTACATCTCCGTAGAGGCGTATCTACATGCATCATCCCATGTATGTCCTTCTGCTGGCTGCTGCTTCCCTCTTCAGACCTCATTACCCCTTGATATGGCCTTCCGGCCTTGACTAGGGCTAGAAATCAGGAGACTCTCTCTTTCTAACCACAGAACTTGGCATCTCTTTTTTAGTACTTGTAATCCAAGTGCTTTTCAGTATGTGGAGATCAGAGAAGTCACTAGTGAATAAAGTCCTAAGTCCTAAGTTAATATGGGCACTACCATGTCAAGGACTCCAATGCCTTAGACCCACGGGAACCACAAAGCCTTTCCTGGGGTATGCTCAGGAAAATGTCAAAGCCTCCTCTGCTTGTCCAAGTATCAGTGTCAATAGTGCGGGCAGAAAATTCCACTATAGCTCTCTGCTCCGTGCATGCTGTCTCCATACCTCCATATTACAGCCTGAAGACTTCTATCCTACAGAGATTGCTCCTATAGAATAGCTAAACCTGCCTCCTTGATTCATCTGTATGCAACAGCCCTGCTCGCTATTCATTTGTTTGTAATAAACATGCTGTAGCTTCTCCATCAGAGAGCCCAGTCCATCCGAACCCAGATGTTCTATTTTTGAGTTCATGTGTCTGTCTTTTCCACGTTCCCTCATGACACTGGTCATGTCAAATCAGATCCCTTGATTTGTGAAAGGACTCAGCATCCATGGGATCCACATATTTCTTGATCCCTTCAGGGCTGAGGGCACCACTCTAACTTGTTCATTATGGCAGAAAGCCTAAGAGAGCCAATGGATCAACTAGTATTAAGTCAGAGGTGTGCCAATTCTTAAAACAGAATGTGCACATGCAAACATGCAAGCATACACACACATACACACACACACACACACACAGATCTATTTAGCTAAAATAGCTTGAGCAATCTCAACATCAAGGGCAAGGTGAGAGGAGCTCACAACAAACACTGAGGAAAAGCCACAGATGACAGTCAGACCGAAAGAGTACAAAACAAGGGGCCAGCTGCAGGACAGACATTCGACAGCCATGGTTCTCTAACAACAACAAAATCTCATCCACACGCCACAATAGGCATTTGTTAGGGAGCTCACAAATCCACAGGTCTTTTACAGTAGCCGGTAGGGCTGCAGGTCTAGATACCAGCTGGCGCTGCTCTGCTACTCAGCATGTTCTCCTCCCCAAGAATGGCAAACTGGAAGAACACATGGAAGCCTAAGATGCTCTGTGGGTTCTACTCTCAGATCTGTGCTCTCTAAAGTCTCTGCCCAAGTTCCCCTGACAAATCCATAAATGTTAGACCTACGCTGATGGAGAAGTTGTAAACATGGGTAAGACTGCAGCGAAGGCTAGAGCTCGTTCACAGGAAGCATGACCTTTATTCACTATCATGGGTCATTCAAACAGAATTATTCTGCGTTTTCAAACATGCCTGGAATCCCGTCTTTTAGGAAGACCCAAGGTCAGCCATTAGAATTACACCCTTGTAAGAAACCAAGGAGCTTGGTGGACTGCAGAGGGTAAGGATAATCATACGGCTAGTGGGTCATTAAGTGAGTAAAAGAATCAGGGTTTCTTAGTATCAAGGGATTGGTACTTGTTTAAGGACTCTTGAAAAGAGGAACTTATTGTATGAACAACTTCTCAGTAGGGGGCAGAAGTAGGAGATAAACTTACAGCTAGAGGCTGAATACTCTCCAGATTTCACTCAGGTTTTGTGGTCTCTTTCTCCTGTAACTTTAGTTTTCTTTGTAGTTCTATACTTTGTCTGTCCATCAGCAATGCTTCTCCTTACACAGAGTTCAATGATTCTCCTTACTCATGGCTCCATCCTAAGTAATTAGTACATAGCTCTGAATGGCCATCATGCCAACTTGGAGACATTCTTCTGCCATTGCTTCCAGCTGCCTTGGGCTCACCAAGTTCATACCCCTCATGGAGAGACTTGGATTTTCCCAGCTCATTTCTCATAATACACTGAGTCATGGGTTAAGTTTGCACATATGGCCATCCCTAGTGAAACTAATTGTGACCCACCAGCGCAAGCAGATAGTACAAGGAATAAGGAAGTTTCCCTTAGGAAGTATGGATAGGGAGTTAGCAGTTGAGTTTTCTAGTAAAAGGAAACAACCAGAGCCATTGAATTAGGTTTCAAATAAGAGTAAATGGGAGGCTACCATCCAAACAGTGGAGAAGCCCCTAAGTTCACCCTGAATGAAGCATTAGAGAAGCTGGAACTAAACTCCAGACCATTGATCAACTACAAGCTCAAGGAGAGACCTGAGCATGTTCTGTAATAAGACACTTTTTAACGTATCTCAGTTAAACCTTATACCCTCCAATATCCTCAAAATGAGTTAAAGAAATCAAAATTGTAACACTAAGAGACGTGAATGGAAAGGTAAAACTTTCCAGTATTTGGAGGCTCCATCAAAGGAACGAGATGTTGGTAGGAAGGTCTTTTCCTGCTCTTCCTGTAAAGAATGGAGACCTAGAGAGGAGGGATGAAGTCCATGAGCCCTTCAGGTAGCCAGAGAGAGACTAAGACTAACAGGATGATCACACTCATCCTTCTGTCATTATGTGCCTGGAATGATAAACTGAGAGTCTCTAGGTACATGACAACGTTCTCAAGGGTACTGCTTGATGCTCTCCAATTCCATTTTTCAAGATGCTTCTTCCCTCCAGATACAGATAGAATTGACACCTGTGGTATCTAACAGCGTGGTTATTACTGCTCTTTTCATAAAATTTCTTACTGTGAAAAGTTTAGATATGCATAAAATGTTTTATGCACTATTGGCTGAGGGGCTAGTCTAAGGTCTTGGCATTTTATATTATCTGCAGGTGTTGAATTGCTCTGGCGGGGGGTGTAATTGTTAAGGATCTCTATGTGCTGTGAATTCCTGAGGAGTTCTGAAAGAATAAAAACACCTGAGCTCAGAAGGTCGAGTTCCACTGTGAGTATGGCACTGGCCATGATGGTAGATCCCGCTGCAGAGGTCTGGCAGGGTATGCACCAATGAGAATGCCTCCTGCCCTCCTTGCTGAGCTGCCACAGCATGGTACAACTACAATTTCTAGAGCCTCTTAGGTGGTCATTGGCTGGATTTGCTTCTCTTTTTATGAAATTTCCCGAGAAATACTGCATTCCGAACTCAGGATTGTCTCTTCTATAGGACAGGATCTCTGAAATAATTTTGCACTATTTGTTGGTTGAGGCCTGGCTCAAATCTGAAGGTGATGTGCCTCATAATATATAATATTCAAGAAAAATATTGAGAGCAACACAGGACAGGATATAGTGAAGTATCACGCAGGAAGATTTAAAACAAGAGTTCAAAGATGGCAATGGTGAATTCGCTAGAATCGCTGTAGCTGAAATGGGACCAGAGGTATATAGGGAAAATTGAAATTTAGATAACCCCAAAGGACATAGCTTTTACAGCTATTAAAAATTCTAAAAAGAGAGCACCTCCCTCTTTTCCCACCTTCAAAATAGTATACTAAGGAAAGGGTATAAGTAATGACCGGCTTTAATATTTGGATAAACATATGACACACCTGTTACTTTAAAAGAGAGGAAGGAGGTATTAACAAATCAAACCATGAGGTGTCACAAATCCAAGAGGCTTGGAAATCACCACACTCAAGGCTCCTTGGGTTTGGAGAGATTTATGCTTCTTATGGGTGTTCAGACATTAGCAGCTCAAAACTCCACACTGTATTCAGGCTTCATCTAAAGGACCCATAGGTCAGACCAAAACACAACAGGGCTTTATATGCCAATTTTTCTTGACTCTCAGTAGGTCAGGGGAAGTTAAGCTCATGTAATTAGGGGATAAAGATGGAGGCTGGGAGTTGTGGATGGGAAGATGATGAAAGTTCCAGAGTTTAAAGGCTCAGCAGGGAACCAAAGGCAATGTCAATAAACTCAAGTCTTTTACAAAACATGTGTTTTTTGGGGAGAGAGAAATATGTCCTGCTGCACCGCTCTCACCAATCTGTGGGGTGAAAATAATACAAATATATCATGATTATGAGGTCCTTGCTGTTTTCTTATCCATAACCAAATCCGGATTCAAGTATTTTCATTCCAGTGTCTACAGTATTGGAAATGTATCTCAATAGTATTTTTTTTTTTTTTTTTTGGAGACAGGAGTCTCATTATATAGCTGTGGCTGGCCTAGAATTCATGATACAGCCTGTGCTCACCTAGAACTCACAGAGATCCACCTGCCTCTGCCTCCTGAGTTCTGATATTAAACGCATGTACCACACTATCCAGCCCTCACTGAATTTATTTCATTTCACAACTAATAGTGCAAGACACATTTTAATGGTAGTCCCCGCTTAATATATAACTGCACTAGTCATAAATGATGACACAAGACAAAGAGGACCCTTGATGTGTAATCAGCAGACGAGGTCAGAGAGCGGTGACCTTGGGCAGTGAAAAAAGAAAACTGTGAACAACAAGAACAGCCAGAACTGAGGGCAGGAGTACAGGGCAGCACTGTGGTCCTCAGAAGGCATAGGGAAGAATCTCACTGGGTCCTGATGACAAGCATCCGCAACCCCAACTGAGAGCAAGCTCTGATAGTCACTGGGCTACATCCCACCTGCACTATTAACAAACCAACAGAACCCCAAACTCCTTCAGACTACAAAGCAGCATTGAAAAGCCCAGAGGGTTTCTGAACACTGGGTACAATCCTGACAGCAACACACAGTGGCCATATCCATGGTTCATTAGGAATTACTACAAAAAGAAAAAAAAAAGTGTTCTTGAGATCTACTATATGTGGTGGCAACACAATGCTTCCCGTATGCATCTTTGGATCACTGGGGCATTTTTATTTTCTGTCCCTAAGTTTTCTCAGTCTTTTCATTATCTTAGCCTGATACTAATCCTCCATTTCCCTCCTTCCTTCCTTCCATCCTTCCTTCTTTCCTTCCTTCCTTCCTTCCCTACCTCTTTCCTTCCTTCTCCCTTGCCTTCATTGCTTTCTTCCTTTCTGTTAAGAGATAAGTGCAAGTATCTGCTATGTGCCAAACATGGGTCTTAGTTTTGGGAAGGTAAGAGTGAGAGAAAAACAGAAAGAAAAAAGACAGGATCACTAAGTACAGCCCATATTCTAGAGAAAGAAGGCAAATTAAAAAACGAGTTTAAAAGGACATAAAATTTGGGGCCAGGCTTAAAGCTACCAAGGAGCGAAAAGAAAATTTAAAGGAATCGGGCTGCTTCTGAGGAGGTCTGGAGATGTGAGTCCTAAGGGAGCATGGACATTTGTGCTAACTTGAACGGAGCTTCTTAGCACCAATAACATTAACTGAATCGTATCCTGTCATAGATTATCCCACAGGCGGTAAGTTATTCTCCAGTGTTCCTGCCTGTACTCATTCACTGCCCACAACAGAATCACCTCCAGTCATGGCTGTCAAAAACATCTCTACACTTGCAAATGTCCTCAGGAGGGAAAATCACCCCTCTTCAGGAACCACCAAACCAGGAAAGAGTCAGAGTGGCAAGCATGCACAAACTGTATACTTGGGATGAGGCTGGGTTGTTGACAAAGGGAAGCAGGCTGATGTGAACGAATGGGTGAGCAGGATATATAGTGCAGCAGGCACTGACTGGGGGCACCAGGCTGGGCAGGACCTGCCAGCCTCCGGTAGGGACTGCATTTATCCTACTCAACACGGAAGTTTCTCTTCCCAGAGAGAAAAGAACAATTGCACCAACCCAAACCATAGAATTTTCTATTTTACCTCCTTAACTAAAGTGTTTATACTGACCCAGAGCTCATACTACACAGTGTAGGGGTTCTCCTGAGGCCAATTGCTCACCTTCCACAACATCTGAGAAGAATCATCAATGTTACCTTTAGAAGAAAAGTAATAAAATCTCCAATTCAGTAACTATCTGCTCAAGGGTTTGCATGGAGCATCAGCAGCTCCAAGTCATGCAACACTCAACTTAATGGTCTTTGTGGCTTTGGCCTTGACAATTATTGCCAGCATCAAAAATGCTACCCCACGTTTGCTCTATGTGAAGTTCACATGTTCTTTTGAATCTCCAAATTACCAGCATAAGACTGTCTTCAGGAAAGTTTATTCCATAGAACATCTTCTCTTTTCTTCGTCACACAGAGAGATGTAATTAAAGACCACATCCCTCTTGGCATGGAAACATACATCCTCACATGGCAAACAGTAGAGTTTCTTAGCTGAACTGGTTTATGTCTGGGGAAAGCAGTGCTGAAAGTTGGGAGATTGATACTTCAACGCCTTCCAAACTCTAGCTGCATGAAGGTTCCCTTCAAGACTACCCAAGCTTGATTAATTGATGTGAAAGGTAGGAAATTGCCAGTATATCCAAAATAATAAAACCAGAGACTTGAGAGCAATGTGGAATTGGTGCAGGAGACATCGACTTCAGTTCATACAACAAAAGTAAAAGATAGGAAATAAAGTGAAAGGCAGGCAAAGGAAGGGGAGAGGAGGGAAGGAAAGAGGGAGAAGAAGAGGGGAAAGGAGGGAACTGAAGGTAAGGAAGGGAGAGAAGAAAGGGGGAAGGGAGGAGGAAAGGGTGGTGAGTGGAGAGGAGGAGAGGGAGAGGCAAAAGGGAGGAGTCAAAGACCAGGAGATTTTGTGTGGGTGTGCAGTACAGACAAAGGGAACAGCCGGACAAAGCTGCTGGGTTCTCTTTTCTGCTCAAATAATCATAGAAATTACACAGTCTAGGCAGAAAAACACTTGAAGTTTGAAAATAGCATTCCCAATATATACATCACTCAAAAACCCTCTGAATTTGTCAAATTGCCACTTTAGGTCTTAATTTTCTGGCCTGGTGAATGGGTATAATGGCAACATGTGTGTTTAAGTCACAGAGTGAATAAGACGCCATGATGTGAAGAATTATGCAAAAAAAAACTCATACAATTTAAAATCTTGAGGTTAGAGAGACATCTCAGTCAGTAAAGTGCTTGCTTTGCTGCTTTGCAGCTTTGCAGACATGAAGATCTGAGTTTGATCCCCAAAATCCACTTTAAAAAAAGCCAGGCATGGTGGCACATTCTTATATTCCCCGAACTAGGGGGTGGAAACAGGTGGCACCCTGGTCAGACAGCCTAGCGTACTTGCTGAGATCCTGTCTCAAGAAACAAGAAGAAATAAGGTAGACAGCTCCTGAGGAATGGCACCCAAGGATGACCTCTGACCCTTCCACATCAACATCCACACCCATGTGTATACCCATGTACCCTACAGACACACATCCACATACAAAGACAGACATTGTATACACAGATAGATGATAGAACAGATAGATACACAGACACACATATGTATATGCATATATATATGCATATACTTATGAATATATATATATTCATGTGTGTGTGTGTGTGTGTGTATATATATATATATATATTTTCTCTTGTAAATATGTGAAACATCATGGTCTAGAAATTGCCACAGAGCCTAGGACTTTATACTATCAAGCGTCTCTTTGGCCTAAAAAGAAGAAAATCCAACAATAATCTCCATCTCAAATAACCTACATGGTCCACAGATCTTCGAAATCTGTGTGGAATTCAATTCTTGGGCCCTGCATGGGAACTAAACATGATACAACAGGAAGCCATCTTTCCTATTCACCACAGTAGAATCGATTGATTCACCTGTACCAATACAGTATGTCCATTCACTGTGTAGAGAATTGTATTCAAGCAACAATCGGCTATTGGACACCTGCTATGTGCAAGACCTATGCTAGGGCTTGAGATACGAGAACAACAAGGCTAGGCTCTTCCACTGATTAAATAAAGTCGTGGGGAAAAAAATTAAAGCATTCTATGACAAATGTATAGGCTGACGTACTATATATTTCTTACATATTTATAGACTGTTTCTGACCACTGGAATGTAAGAACCAAAATATTACAGACCTCTTTGAATTCCTCCTGCATACAACAGTAGCCAGCACTAATTCTATATTCAGCAGATAGTTGCTGAACAACAAAAAAAAATTAATCCTTACCCCTGAATAATTCACCTTACTGTTGACAACATTTATGGAACACAGGGCTGTGCCAGCCACTCTTCTGCGTGGTCGCACACATTTTGCAACCAAATCGCATGGAAAAAACTGAGAAAGGCAATACTTTAAAAAGCACATAAAGCCACAAAAACTGCTAAGTCTGGAGCAGGGTGTGAGCCTGTTTACACATGCTCTGGATACTTATTGAGCACTTACTACACTGTGACACTCTCCTGGGAAGCAAGGAGACAACAGAAATCAGACATGGGGAATCTCTGTTGTCCTGGTGCACACACATAACTGGCAGGGGAGGCATTAAAAAGCAATAGACACAGGTTTCCCTGAGACCAAAATCCAAGTCCCTTGCTAGGGTGTTTCCCCTGCTCCCCATCCCAGCCATCCCTTTTTTAAACAATAACCACCAAAGAAAAGAAAAGAAAAGAGGTACTGTATGCACCAAATCGAAGCTAAGTAGCTCCAGTAAACCAGAAAGAATAAAGCCAGGTAAATGAGTTTGCCCAGAACACTAAAAATGTCCTGTTCCAAAGGCTAAATTGGAAATATTTGCATTTGGCTTGAGGGCCCTGTAGGCTCCCCCGGGAGGCGGCTCATGGACCTTGCACAACACAGACACATCTCCTGTCAGGGCACAGCCATGCAAACCAGCTCTCTACCAGAAGGCCCTGAGGTTTAGATGAATTAAAAGGCCTGGGTCCCTGGCTCCTGGAGATGGCTAGACAAGGCGAAAGCATATGCCTGCCTGGCTGGCAGCAGCTCTCCCTGGCTGGAATGAAAGCATTGACACAGGCCAAGCAAAGCTGGCAGTGAAGGTGGCCTTGGGCAGAAGCCACAGCCAGCCAGCACCAGCATGGGGCTTCCCTACAGACAGTTCTTGCTAAAACAAAGAAGGATGGAGGGAAGAGCTGTGCATGTCCAGCCTCCAGGCTTGCATCGAAACTGGAGAGCAGGCAAGGCTTAATGGAAGGCCAGATCTGCTCCAAAACCTTAGGCTCTGAGTCTGGGATGCAATCTGAGTGATTTCCTGATGACTCTTCTCTGCATAATGGATTTGCGTTATAAAGGAATTTATGCCCTCAGGACCAAATTACCCAGATAATTGAAGATGGAATGAGGATGGAAAGGGGGGAGGAGAGGGAAAAGCCTCAATTACATGGATTTCTTTGACACCCCGAGTGAGTTCAACACTCCAATTCACAAGGGCATTTCATCTGTAGTATCTCTATGTGTCTGCAGGCTGCCCTGGTTGAGAAGGCAAGTTCAGTGGCTTTCTTTAGCACAGCAAAGGAATGTCAAGTCTCCTCTCGCGTAGAAGCCAGACCCAGCCACGTTTCACCAGCCCCATCTTCCAAGATGTAAGACTTGTTCTACATCTCACACTCACAAAGAGATCTATCAAAGTGCATTAATACACTAGAGGCTTAAAATCAAAATAGAATAATCTAAACCCCAAAGCAGCCCAGACATCTTTCAGAGCTCAGATCCACCCATAGTCACAGAAAAGATCTGGACGTTAATCCTAAGAATAAACAGTTCAAGTTTGTGACATAGTTCCTTGGCTCTTCTTCCTTTCTCGGGGTCAGATACCGTGGCTTACATATGCCCACTGAAACCTTGTATGGGAAACTTAATCCCCAAGTTCATATGTTTATGGTATTTTTAGGTAATTATGATGAGATGATAGTCTCATCCATCATGAGCTTGGGTACCCGGAAGTGACTTTTTAAGATGAAAAGGAGAAATGCGAGCAGGGACATTTGCTCCATCTGAGCCATGTGAAACCCTCTGCCATGTTATTGTGTGGCCAAAGGGACCACAGAGGGACCATGTGTGACGACAGAGCCATACCGCTGGACTTTTCAGGCTCCAGAGCTGTGAGCAAAATACATCTCTATTTTGTACAAAGCACCTGGTGGCCTCAGGCAATTTGTTATCACAAACTAAGCAAACTAAGCAGGACTAAGCAAACGAGAATTACCTAGAGTCAACAAAATTAGTAACACTACTCTGTATGAATGCATTAAGGCAGTAGCTCTCAACCTGTGGGTCGCGAGGCCTTTGGGGGTTGAATTGACACTTTCATAGACGTTGCCTAAGACCATCCTGCATATCAGATATTTACATTACCACTCATAGCAGTAGCAAAAATTGCAGTAAGTAGCAATTAAATAGCAACAAAATAAAATAGCAACAAAAATAATTTTACCATTGATAATAAACCATCGCAACGTGAGGATCTGCATTAAAGGGTCACAACATAGGAAAGCTGAAAACCACTGCATTGAGGGGTTTTCAGGTTAATCATGTTACCTCTGTCCAGACTTGATACCAAAGAGCAAAGAAATCCTGACCCCGGAACACTGTTTTTAGCCTGCCTTCTGGCTAACTGTAACACAGGAGCAGAGCTCTTAGACAAAGGAAGCTAAATAACGTTCACTTAACAAAGAGCCACCTATGATCTGAGAAGCACATAAATGAGAGGAGGGCCCAAGAATTGTTATCTGAAAGGCAGGCAATAAGTATTTACAGACAGAAAACCAAAGTAGGGTACAAAATAGCTCGTATGGCAAGATAGGCACCTGCCTCGCTTTGGACACGCTCAGATCAGTCGGTGGCTTAAGAAAGGCTGAACCAGGTACTGGTTACTAAAGACATACTCCTAAATTAGGTATAAGTACTAATTGAGGTTACAATTCACTATGTTAGAATTCAGAGGATGGAGACAGCTTGTGTAAATGCTAAGGCCTGCCCACAACGGCATCCTGCTTATTTAACACTTGGGGGGGGGGCGGTGTGAGGAAATGTCAGGGTCCCAGAAACACTCATAAAATACCCCTCCTCCACATGCCCCCTCCTCCTCTCGGCTTCCTTGACTGCTCTAGGAGGTCAAACAAGGGACACAACAAAAGCTATTTTAGGAAAGTTATCCATGATTGAGTCCAGATTTATTGAGAGACTAAAGAAGCCCCATTGCAGAATTGTTATTTACCTGAGCACATCTGATTGTGTTTATGAGCCTCATTTTGTCAATATTTACATAACTAAAGGGACAAAGGCATAAAAGCCAGAGACTCTGAAATATGACTGGAGTGATTTACCTGGGGGGCGGGGGGGGGGGGCGGTTGGTAACAGAGAGTGGCAAGCACTAGGTAAGCAGAGATGTCTGCAATGAGCAAGACACACAGCCCCGTCTGGCAAGAGGGAGTATACTGTGAAGCAACAGAGGGCTGAAGATGGGGGCGGACGGAAGGTGGTGAGAAGCCTGCAAATAGGTGTTAAACCACTTATTCAAGCACTCCCACAAATGGCCTGAAAGATTTTCCCAGCATCCCCCAATCTCTATGAGTCACTGTGGGATAGCGGTGAGGTTTGGAGTTGAGTTATAACCATTCACCAAAGCATTTTCCTTCAGACCATATAAAGGAGAGGGACTATGTTGGTAAATTTATTGACTATTTCATTAGATCAATATGGAATATGATTTAAAAGGCTTTGCCTGGGCTCTTTAAATCTATTTAATCAAACCAATTAATAAAAAAAAGTAAGGAGTTGAAGTACATCGTGTAAGGTGCATCATAAATATATTCCCTCACATGGGCTTTTGATCTCACCCAGGTAATTAACAGCTTTAGTTAAGTCCAGTCATTCCTTCATGCCTGGCTATGGCCATAAAACGCCCAGGCTGTGTGTAGCTCTTGGATTTATTGTGTTTTTCTTACTGCAAGAGCGTCTCTCGCATTCTGCTTTTCCCCTCCTTGAGAAAGTTTATGTAGCCATTGCTTTCACAGCTGTCAAGAACACCGCGGGCTGGGGAACTGTCTCTGACTGTGTCTGGACACACTCGGCTCTTTCTCTCCATTTCAGAGGCTTCCTCACTCAGAACCAAACTGTGTCATACTATTCTTGGAGCAGAGAAGTAAACACATCCGGAACTGCTTCTCATTCATTGCTTGGCTCTTCTTGGCTCCTTCTAGTGAATGAAGTGGCCTCTCTATTACAATGAGTGTGGCTCCTATTAGGAAATTTCTGGAGAGGAAGCCCTCCTCCCCAACCCATTGAGGATCCACCATTCTTCACAGGTTCTCAACAAATACACCCTCAACCCCTCCACCTGCAGGCCCTTCTCCTCCCAGCTGCCCAGATCCTCTTCCTGCCACAGAGGTTCTGAGACCCAGACAAGCCAAGATTTGAGGGAGGATGAAGGAAAGAAACATTGGAATTTGTGTCTTAAGACTCCAGATGAGACTGAGCTCATAGCTTCGTTCCGTGCGACAGTCAGGGAGATTGGGGCTGAGACTGGACACATTTGTTTTCCCTAAGCTCTCCTCGGTCGCTGTTTCACAACACACTTGGTAAATATTGTCGCCGGGATAACTGCACGCTGGGCTCCTCCCACAGCTGAGGAAGCAGGGCCTGGGGCAGAGGGTGGTACTGACAGCAGCAAAATTCAAATTGTCCATTGAAAAGTGGCCTTCTTAAATAAAACACAAGGATTTCTGGCAAGAAGCTGGAGGTGTAAGGCACTCTTTTCAACATGGCTTGCTTTCCACAAGTGATCAACTTCTGTCTGCCTGCATAGAAAACAGAGGAAGCCCACAGAAGTTGATGGAGCTGAACTCTTGAGCACTTGTTGTCCAGGCAAGGACCAAAGGATTTCTCTCCCCCTACTTGCTCTAGTCCAGTTCAGCAAGTACTAATATTGTCCCTACTAGATACTGCTAGGAACTGATGGGAAAGAAACAAATACCAGACAGAGAATGAGCACAGTGATTTTTATTGTCTTTGTGGGAGACAAAGAAAACCAATGTGAAATATTCGTACTTAATGGTGCCACCTTTCCTCTTATCTACCCCTTCCCTCCAAAAACACTGTTCTCTCAAATGCACATCCACCATCATTCATTCAACATGTATTAGGTATCCCCTCTGCACTAAAAGCTGGGCTACAAATGGTGTATGAGAGGTAAGAAGCAAGCAATTACTACGGGTTCACTATATACTAAAAGAGCTACAAGACACTTACAAATAACTTTACCTCTCCTCATGAACTTACAGGAATAAAACCCAAGGAAGTCAACTCAAATCACTGTATCATTTTAGGATAAGCTGAACTGCCAATCCCAAAGCATATTGAAATACCTTGATTTGTTTGACATGGATAAAGGCCACTTTGACTTAAGTAAGATTCTGGTTTAAAATTTGTCATTCAAATTGTGCTTGAGATAAGGCAACTTGGTAATACATGGTTTCTATATATGTAGACAGACTTTCCGAGACACAATGTCTGAGACACAATGAGACAAAATATCATATTGTTGCCTTTAAAGAGCTTTTTTTTTTTTTTTTTTTTTTTTGAGACAGGGTTTCTCTGTTGTAACTCTGGCTGTCCTGGAACTCACTCTTGTAGACCAGGCTGGCCTCGAACTCACAGAGATCCACCTGCCTCTGCCTCCCGAGTGCTGGGATTAAAGGCCCGTACCACCACCGCCCAGCCAAAGAACACGCTTTTAAAGAAATTCTTCTGTCTTAAACTGGTACACCTGATGAAGAAACACACCCCTCCTGTTCCAGTCAGCATTAGCTCAGTCTCTTCTGAACTGATCCCCAACACTAATCACAAACGACTGCCACCAGCGTTGCACCTGATGCTTCCTGAGCCACTGCAGGATGTCAGACCTTGGCCTGCGTGGGGAGAGCATATGCAGGTGACAACAACCCTAGAAGGCCGACTGTCCAATCAGTTTGGTTCCTCGGCCAGTGGAAGGGTCTGGATTTGAAGCTCATGCTTTGAAACGAATCCGAAATCAATGGAGTCTGGTCACACGGATGCAGTACGGGGTTAAAATCAGTAAGTAGGTTGACAAACTCCCAAGTGCAGCCACAAGCACACAGGGAAGGGATGTGATTTTTTTTTTCACATCCCAAATTCCTCTCAGCCCCCCAGTTTCTAGAGGGACCCATGTTGCCCCGTACTCCAGTCGGAGATGATCTTCAAGTGGAGAGATGCCTGCTTCTTGCTTCAGCTGCTTATGTGCATGGGGGGCTCTGAGACACCTAGAGAAAGGGGCCTCGGAGAATGGTGTGTAATTCCCATCCCTAAAATTAAATTATTAATTTTTTATCAATTAATTGGATGAGAGTGGTGAAGAGAGAGGCTCTCTGTTCAACAGAGCTCCACTGGGTGCCAGATAAAACAAGAAATCTGCCTGGGTGAGATGAGCCAGAGAAGGCAGGAGAAGCCACAAAGGTAATAACCAGCTTCCCCCTGTTTCAAACGAGGGAAACCAAACCCCTTCCCAGGAGGAGAGAGCAGAATCTCTCAGATTTCTCCAGAGGGGTCTCTGCTGAATCAGCCCCGCGGGCTGTGTAGAGACTCCACTGCTGCCTGCCCAGAGTTTGCAGCCCTCAATTCTCCGGCCTCCTAAGGAAGAACAAATCCCAGGAAAGAGAACTTTCCAGCCTCCCTTGGAACAGATAAGTGGTGTCCTTATTCAGAATAATGTTGCCTGAAACAGTCTTTGGGACACTGAGACAGGAGGATCGAGAGTTCAAAGTCAGCCTGAGCTACATAGCAAGTGCCCAGAAAGCCTGGGATACAAACAAACAAAAAAGCTTGAAAATTAATATTAATAATAAATAAAATAAAAAAGGAAATAGCTTGTATTGAGCAGGGACATGCAAATATTAGGGAAAATATAACATTTAAAAATACATTTTATCTTTGGTTTTTATTCACAGTGCTATGCATCTAACCCAGGTCAAAGTTTGGCAGATAAGTAAACTGAATGACAAAATGTATTTGTATATGAGATGAGGGGAAAAAATGGGGGGAGGGAACAGGAAGTAGGCAGGGCATACTAGAACCAAGGAGTCTTAACCAGATCAAAGAGACACACAGTATTACACTCCCACCAGAAAGTCAAAAGAAGAGCAGCAACCCCTATCCCCTTCTGGAGAAAAATGTTCCCTGTTGGTCAAAGGAATGCCTGTCTTTCTCATCAAGACTAGCTCAAGGCTTGGAACGTGATCAGTGTTCGGTCAACAGTCCTGGATTTAGTGACTGGTTAGTCAACAACCACCAGACAAATCCCCAACTTCTGCAAACCACAACTCACTCCCAACCCTCATCGCCACTCAGCAGTAGGAACTCTATCAGAAAGCAAAGGCATGCATAACTGGTAAATTACAACTAGTATTGATGCTGCAACGAACTTCCCCCCTAACTGTGGACAGTTAGCCTCCCCCAGGCAACGTCAGATCCTCGAGCTGAAAAACTTAAGGTTAGAGAGGGCAGACCAAGAGTCAACATGGAGGAAGGCTGCCCTGGTTTTAGTGGTTTATTTTCTCGAGTTGTCCTCCTAACTTCGTCTCCCATCTCTCCCTCCTCCTCAGACATAATATGACTTCACCCTCTGCCTCGTTAGGAATACGTCTTGGCCACTAACTCATACACACACATGCTGCGTATGTAAAGCTGCATTTCCATATGGGTGGTTCTTGAAAACCAGCCATTCATCATGCATATTGATCATGGGGGCAGTAAGGTATGAATCAGAGAGCAGCAATCACTAAATCAAAGATTTATACCAGTAAAAGAGCACCAGGGCAATTCATCAATACCATACCACACTCGGTGATTAATTAAGCCCCAACCTGACAGCACACAATTAAGGCTATTTCAGTTAGAGATAGGTTCCTTTGGGAAAAAAAAAAATGTTTTCTCCTTAGGAAGCCACTACTCTGTGTTCTATGGTATTCTGTGCCTTTCCACTGCAGCACTTATCCATTTATAAATATAGGGTTACCACTGTGATTGTAGTTTTAATCATTTTTTTCTCTTCATTACTCCATTTTGGTCCAGGAAGACAACGCTTGTGGCATCCTGTCAGATGCATAGTATGTGCTCAATTTGGATATGCTGAATGAATGGATCAGTTAACAAGCTGTCTCCAGATATCCTGATGCAACAGCTCTTACAAAAAGCCTTCTAATCATTCCCACTGGCCATGGCCTTTATAAAGAAAAGCAGAATCTCCGTACATTAGACCAACACTTTGGAAAATTATTTGGCAGGAGATAACTGATGCTTAGACAACCAATTCCTATCACAACAATTCTAGTGCTGCCTCAATATTCCCCTAAAGGGGAGCAAATACTGTGCCCCAAACACATACTCAGGAATGTTCATAGGAGCATTGTGATGAAAGGCCCAAACTGAAAGCAAAGAGATTGCGGTCAACAAAAGAAAGTTCGGGATGTTCGAACATTGTAAAACTATGGGGCAATGAATATGAATGAGCCACAGCCCCATCCAACAACACTGCTAAATTTCACTAGCGTTACTTTGACACAGTAAAGCCAGACACAAAGAAGTATATGCTGTGTGACTCTACTCAGGTGAAGTCCGAACGGAGGCAAAACCATAGCATTGAGAACAACGGGGCCCATGAGATGACATGCCAGGTAAAAACATTTCCTGCCAGGCCAAGTGACCTGAGCTCTATCTTGGAGACCCAAATGATTGAAGGATAAAAGCAACTCCTGAACACTATATTTGACCACCACATGTGCACTGTGGCAAACCCACGTGTGTGTGCATGCACACATACACACGCGTGGAAGGGGGGTGGGAGAAAATTAAATATAAGGATTAGGAATGTGGTTTGCATCAAAAGTTAACATTCGGTGAGAGCATGAAGGAGTTTCTGGGTCCTGAAAAAGTTCTGTTTGCCCTCTGGACACTCAGGTGTATTTCATGAAATTTCATTAATGCATTTTCTATTGGAAACTAATATAGCTGTAAGATCAATGCTCGTGTGTGTGTGTGTGTGTGTGTGTGTGTGTGTGTGTGTGTGTGTGTGTGTGTGATGATTTAAATAAATGTGTTAAAGCATGAACCTGGTTCCCTTTTCTTTATGTGGTCAAAGAGTTTTAAATACCCTCAAGTACGCTCCCAGGAGTTAATCCAAATTTCACAAAGTACCTCTTGCAACAACTTCCAAAGTAGGTCATCAGGGTTCAAATGAGAGATTAGACTCCATGGCCTTCAGGGTCCCTTGCAATCCTAAGAGTCTACAATAAGTAGACTTCCAGAAACTGATGGAAAAATTCTGTGGCCAGTAAGCGTGCCTTTCTGTGGCTAAGCTCAGCTGTTCTCAAAAGAGGGAAAGGAAGGGCTGAGGAGACAGTGTGGTGAGTTCAAGACATCATTCTGCAAGCTTCAGGTCCTAAGTGTGAATCCTGTACTTAAAGTATGCATTAAAGTATCAAAAGCTAATGTATCTTCAACTTTTTAAGACATTACCATTCCAGAATCAAACAAGGAGAACAATCGAGTGGCTTCCGGTGACTCATTCTGCCATCTTCAGTACTGGCTTCATTCAGTGCGCGAGCTGTTGACAACACAGATGGAGGCTTTGGTTTTCTACCCAACAGCCACACTGTTCTCCTTGCATCTTAACACAAGATCGGTTCTTTTAATGTAGCACAGATCATAGCATACTCCACTAGCCCCTTCCTGTCAGAGATAATCTAGCCAAGAATGACTAAATTCATTAGTCACCCCATAGCTGGTTAAAGAATGCACATGCCACAGAACCGTAGCAATGTAAGAGGAAGTCAGCTCGGGCCCTTCCAGAGGTGTTTTTCCTACTCACATAAAGGAGCCCAAGGCAGGATATTGCCCAGTCTTCTGTCTCTGCCGCTAAGTAAGGATGTGTCATGTGGCTGCTGTAGGCATCTGGTCTGCATGAAGAAAGCTAGGAATACATAGAGAAGTTCCATGAAAGGGAATTAGTCAACCCTGGAACTGACCTACTTCTGAACTATTTGTTGTGATCAATTAACCTTATCCTGTAAAGCTGATGTTAATTGGGGCTTTGAAAAATTTACAGCTCAAAGCACTGTGATATATAATGTCACACGGGAACGAGTTTCAGAAGGAAGAGAAAGATGTTCTCTTTCTGGGATTTATTTCAGAAATGGTAGAAAATTATCTCCCGAAGAACTAATCCTTCTCCTTCCAGCCCCTGTGTCCTCTCAATGCCCATTGGTCAATCTCAGGTCACATGGCCATTGTTATCCCAATCACAGGCTAGTGAAATTAAAATGCATTTTGCCCAATCAGATCTATTCCTGGCATCTGGGATTAAGATTACCTGACCCTGAAATAAATGTCTTCATGGAGCAGTAATGGCAGAACAAAACCGAGTTCTGATAGGAAGAGTGAGTTGGGTATTAGAAACCCATTTACCGAATCCTTCTTATCATTGCATGCATAATGTGTGCTGGACCCCAGGCTCCCAGAGATAAGGCCTGCTCAGCATAGCTCTACCTCAATCACATCAGTCAGCATCCCTCCTCGGACTCTATTTTTGGACACTGGAAATCTCTTAAATCTAAGACAGCTCAACAGACATCTAACAACTGCACTTGGGCTCCCATCCAAATATGGATTTTGCTAACAAAAATTTTATCTAAAGGAAGGCCAAAACATGTTTCTCTGTACCACGTACAAATTTTGCCAAGCTGTAGAATCAATCCCATGCTGGTGTATCTAGGAGTTCTATCTTATTTTTGATACAAATTTGCAACACTCTAGCCTCCCATCTTATTTTCCTGAATTTACATCATCGGACTCCCTGGAGCCTAGAAAATGACACCCAAATTTGGAAGAACTTTTTCTCCTTTGAAAGTGACATGATGCGGTGGGTAAGAAGGAGTTCAGATCCCTTCCTCACAACCAATTTGGTGGATCTTGGGCAAGCTGTTTAACTCTTCCATGTAATAATTTCTTCAACCATAAAAATGGGAGTGCTTGTGGTTTCGAGCTGATAGGGTGTGGAAAGGACAAAGTGAGCTGGTGCGAGAAAAACGTTAAGACAAGTTCCTGGGAAATGAAACACCAGCTCACTGGGTATCAGCTATTCCTCCTGGCTCTCTTTTATCTCACTTTCTTCTCTGACTCCATCCTCGCCGAGCTACATCATCACAGTCAACAGAAGTAATTGACTGAGCTATTCTAGTTGGGTGTTATCAGTCAATCAAACAGCTTGACTCCCCGCCCCCCCACCTTTGGTTAGACAAATCTGCCCTTCGGTGTAATAGTTAACTTGGCCAATTAAGTGGAAAGGAACGTATAATATTTATATGGTAATTTCTACCCTTAGCTTTCTCTGGGGCCACAGGACTGATCCTCACTGGGCCCGGTCTCTGGAGTCTAGGTAGATTCTTTTTTTTAAGGCCATTCTTCTGGCCTTGAGCCAGCAACTCTGCACAGACTCAGAGCAGCTGAGCTCCAAGCGTGCCTTGGGGACTCAACTTCATTGACTCACAAAATCAAAATATACAAATCCCCCTTTTAAACCATGATATATAACTGGGAGAATATTGCCTCTCCACTGCATTAGGGCCCGCCCTATTACCTTATGGAATTACCCACAGTGGCAGAAATCCATTCACCTGATCCACTGACACCCTGGGGGCAGCTCAGATAGCATAAAGCCAATTGATAGATGTATATTTGATATATATTTTATGCCCAGAATTTATGTCTTCTGCATGTTTCATTTGCCATTCTGACTCATTTTATGCCACAGGAGAACTAGGGAAATTCAAAAGGGACTGAGAAAGCAACAGCATGGAAGGAACGGGGTGGAAATCAAAATAGCAATTTTTCTTTCTGATCTAAGGGCCTCGCACCAGAGCATCGGATCAGCTTTAAAACACAAAGCAAGTGCCCCTCCTCGGCTCCTCCTAGCTAGGAGTTAGGAGAAAAGGCACTTAACTAAAGGACTGGAAAAACCCTTCCCCTGCATCCTTGCTGGGCCAGGTCCCCACTACAAGCAAATATGTAGACTACAGATGTGAATAGTAATAGAACTGGGGGGGTATGCATTTTATTGTCACCGAGAGCAAGACTTGGCCACACTTTTCAGTTCAGATCATGTTCAAAACACAACATGGGAAAGTCAAAACCAGGCTCCCCGCCCTCATGTTACTAATATTGGAGAAAGGAAAATGATCTAATAGGGACCGCGAGTTCTAACAAAGCCTTCTGCCTCCTCTTTGGCTAGTATATGCAAAGGTGCAAGGATCTTAGGTTTCTTCACAGGCATCTACATACACATGGGCAGATCGGTCTCATAAATACCACGTCGAGTCCCATTAAATGCCTTATTTCTTGTCAATATCTTTATCCTTTCAAAAAAAGAATTCACACTAAATTACAGTAACAGCTGGTACACACACATTCACACTATCTACCTTAAATATCTGTGAGGAGGTGGCTTCAAGATCTCCACTGTGGACACCAAAAGCCATGGATCCACAAGTTTCTTGTATGAACAAGAAACAATGAAATATTTGCATGGAACCAATGGCAGACCTCTCACAGTCTTTAAATTATCTGCAGATTAATTGATATAATACAAACAATAAAAGTACTATGTAAATTGTTGTAATAAACAGGAAACAGTGGCAAAACATATTGTTTTTGAATTTGGGGTTGGTTGAGTCTCCAGATGCAGAATCCATGTTCAAGGGACTCACAACTAAAGAAATCTGACCATGCATGTGCACAAGGGTGCACACACACACACACACACTCACACATACACACACTCACACATACACACACTCACACATACACACACTCACACACACACACACACAATACACACACACACACATATACGTATATACATACACATGCATACACACACACTCACACACACACAGAGCTCATCGTAACCTTATGAGAAAAGTGGGATTCTTTTCCACATTCTACTGAAAGTAATACTGAATGTGGATGATACAGTAACTTCTGGGTCATGCAAGGAACTGTACTCTGAATCTCTCCACAGAGCTTCTTCATGATGGCACCAGTGGAGAAATGGAAGCCAGCACCTCAGAGACAAGATTTGTCACTAATACCAGACAACAACCAATAGCTTTGTATGTGCTGAATAACCTTGTTTTAGCCCCAATAATTTGTTTCCGTAAGAAATCTCTTCAAGAATAAACATTCGCTGAACTCAGCATTCTTTGCTGAAGTCCTTGGAGCCATGGAGAACACTCCTAGTATAAAGCATTTCAGAAACCATTCCTCCAAAGCAATGCATGTACCTCCCAACTTGACAACAGTCCCAGAGCCCCCGTCTCCCTTTCCCTGTTGTAGATTTCAGCCTTTATAACTCTTTGCATTTTTCCCCTCCTCTACCATTTCAGCTTCCAATACATTTTTTTCTTTCAAAAATGTGAGAAGAATTCACTCCAGCCTCAGTTCTGCCTAACAAATTTGGTATCTCTACATACACAAGCATTCAAGGAGGAAAGAAGAAAAGAATCTTTTCTGTGTAATGAGACCATTCTCTAACAGCAAAGAAGAAGTTGAAGAAACAGTTGTTAGTATTTATTCTACAAATCCTTGATTTAGTGGTAAGCAGTATCAGGCATGATCCCTGGTGTTATGGTACTTACCATGTACCATAGATATGACAAACATCATTCAGATAAACACAAAATGTAGGCTCTAGGCATTAAAAGTCACTGTGCAGAAATATAAAAGGAGGATTTCCTGTATTAAAGGTGTCATAGAGGTTCTAACATTAAATGATCTGACACCTAAGAAACAGGATAAATTAGCAAGAATATTCACCCTGGTTAAAAGAAAATGGTGATAAAAATAGAAGCAAAGTAAGTGCTCGAGGTCTACATAAAAAAAAAAAACACTTTGGACTTTAATTTGTGGCACAGTACTCTGATAAATCTAACAGAAACCCACTAAGTATTAAGATTTTGATATTAAAATAGTACAAAAGTAAAAATAACAGACAAATCTGTTTTAACATATTAATATAAAAATTCTCAACAAAATGTTAACAGTAAGAATACATTCAGGTGACCTCCCGGGTCAGCTAGGGTGATGGGGATGGATGTGTGCAGATGTGTACTGTACCAGAGAAGAGATTACAGATGCAGAGTACCCCCCAGAAGAGTACTGAGAAGACACAGAGGACAAAGAACATATCCTTCCACAATGCATAAATCTGACAAATATTTTTATACATATTATCTAATTTTACTCTCTTCACTATAACCCAAGAAGCAGACAGAACCAACTCTATTGTGCTGACAAGGTTTTGAGAATCAAAGCTGCATAGAAGCTTTCTCAGAGAGCACAGGAGATGAATTTATGTCCCAAGCTGTCTAATCTAGTTCAAGTTCATCTCCCTTCCACTAGCCTCTCAATCTTCTTAGCTAGGATCCCTACCAGCCAAACTCAAAAGAATACCAAGGAATAGGGGATTGCAGGTTGGGGGTTGGGGATCTAACCCATGCTGGTCAGCTTCCAGAGGCAGCGGCAGCATAAAGAGAAAGAACTAACAGAAGCTAACAAGATACCAAGCTCATCTGACTGTCTAACTATGCAACAGATAGACGAGCTGCACAGAGATTAAGATATGGCTTGCGAATATCTCAGGATGCCTTGGCTCTGAGCAAACTCTCAGGTACTATCATCCATCCGAAAGGCTGCCACCGCTCACACTGCCTGAATGCTGAGTCAAATAGATTCTATTTTCTAGACAAAAGTTTGAGTTTTGTTTCTGAACTGGAGAACAAAAAGGAGCCTCAAAAATGGCACAGCTGGTTCCATCCATCATTATGTGTTAAATTGCACAAACAAACCAACATCTGGGCAGAGGAAGACATTGATAAAATGAGCAGCACCAATTTCCCCCCAGAAGAACATTTTAAATTCGTTTTTAAAGTATTGCCAGTGAGGAACGCTCTCAGGAAAGAAACATTTTTGAGCTGTGGTTAAAACGAGTATACTAGGAGTATGTTCTGTGCACCATCGCATATATGGGAAGTTCATACTTAGTCACTTGGGCCACAAATGACCCTCTATATAGGTCAGGAACCATTTTGCACCTGTGACCCCTAGGATAGAAAAATGTAGATGAATGTAATTGACCTACTTCCAAAGTCACAAACACACACACACACACACACACACACACACACACACACACACACACACACACAATCTGCTCTCTCCTCTTCTGACTTGGGAACATATGGCTTCGGATTACATGGTTGGCACCTGGCTGACTGCTGAGTCCATGTGTTGCATTCTAACAGAAACAGGCAGAGGCACAAAGCCTGCCCAGAGGAGTCACCAGCCAAATCCAAAATGGGCATCTCGAGCCACAGGCTCAGCCAAAAATTGCTGTAACAGCCTGGTGGAGGAGACAGAGTTCTCTGCACCACCTACAGGGCTCTGTTTCCCCTCTTGCCCCATGCCAGCCTCCACAAGCTGCTGAGAAGAAACCCTAGCTTGATCTCTCCACAAGTGCGTATCATCCGCAACCGTGGCTGTCGAATAAGGAGACACCGAGCTAGCCTCACTTCTACCTTAAAGCAGTCTGCCTTAAGTTAAACTATTTCAGACCAAGCAAATGCCTACCCATGCTCACAAATCTTGGCATGCTAATAAAGAACAAGGGACAATTACCTCCAAACTAGTGTAGAGAAAGCAAAATGCTGCATTACACTGCCTTGGCTTCACTACTCTGTTCTTTCCCACCTTAGGGTAGAGACCATGTCTAATCTGCTGATCACCCCAAATCACTCATGTACCTTGAAAATAAAGGTCTCCTATACCCAGTGCCCTGAGCTTGCCACTGCAACACTATAAACCTCTTTCTCCTTCCTTTTCTTTTCCTTCTTTTCTTTTGAGACAGAATATCCTGTAGCCCAGGCTGTTCTCAAACTCATTACATAGCTGGGGATAACCTTGAACTTCCAATCATCTTGACTATTTCCCAGGTACTGGGATTACAAGCATGTGTGCTAGCTTATACAATGCTGGGGATGGAATCCTGGGATTCTGTGCACGCTACACAAGCACTCGACAACCTGAGCTACATCCCCAACCCCTCTCACTCCCTCCTGTAATCAACTGTCAATTTATTTGTTTTCTTCTTTTTCTTGAAACATGTCCATCCATGTCATGTTGAGCACTGGATAAACAGGATTTGGCCCACATCAACTGGAGACCTTGAGGATCCCAGGAGGCAGGATAGAAACAGTGCAGTTCGAGTTAGAAGAAGCCTGTGGAAGGGGACTGAGCACAGCAGATGTACACCAGTGTGTGGGATGTGTGGGCTCATTGCAGACATGAACTTTATAACAAGGTGAAAACAGTGGAGACCAGGACAGTGAAGCATTAAAGAAGAGGTCCTTTTGCCAGAATGCCAGACTAGAGAAGTGGACACATCCCTGACCAAGAATCTATATGCAACTGATACCTGCTGAGAAAGGAAGAAAAAAAAAATCAGTATTCTCCACTACAGTGATGCTTGGCATATCAACCGCCCAGGGCAGGCACCCATCTCCAGGAGAAGTTGGCCCACGCAAAATACACTCATGCTTTTTTGATTTGTTTTTTGTTGTTGTTGCTGTTGTTTTTGGTTTTGGTTTTTGGTTGTTTGTTTGTTTGGTTGGTGTGGTTTTTTTTTTTTTTGTCTTATTGGGTTTTTATTTTTGTTATGGATTTTTTTTTTTTAGTTTTTGTTTTGTTTTGATTTATATTTTTTGTTTTTCTTTTTAGAGAGAAAGAGCAAATGATATGACGTTGTATGGGTAGGGATGTGGAAGGAACTGAAAGAATATGGTCAAAATATATTGTATGAAAAAATTAAATAAAATTTTAACGGATTTTTTTTTTCAGCCAACTAGAAGGATCTTGAAGACCTGAAAGCTAAAAGCCAACTGGTTTGCCAGCTAGAGGTGGACCTTTCACATGCCTGTGACAGGATGTATCCTGGCCAGAGCAAGGTGGTGATGAGGAGAGACCTCTCATCCTCCTATTTCGGGGACTGTACTAAACACCTGCTGCTTCTGCCTCCCCAGAAATGATTTCCTGATTCTTCTGTTGAGAACGCCTAACAGAACATCTCCACTCCTCAATCACGGTGCAGAGGCAGACTGCCTACCACAGCACTTTATCCCCCACCCCTGACACCACTGAGGTATTATGAGCATGGACACTGGGTTCAACGTCTGAGACGATTTCTAATGTTACTGGCACAGTGAGTCAAATTCAAAGAACGGATTGTGTAGCTCATAATCAATGAAAACTCTTCTCTAAAGTGTAGGCTGAACCAGAAGCCACCGGGCAAAATCTCTTTCCTCTGGAGTCAACAGTACAGGGACATGGAAACCTGCAACTGCCTATGTCGTGTTTCACGCTAGCCAGAAGACGCTTCTACACAGATACAGAAGAGAGAGATGGGGCAAAGGAAAAGAAAAGTTGGAGGAGAGATCAAGACAGGTTGTGGAGAAAGGGGAAGACCAAAAGAGACAAAAACAGATGGAAGAAAGTCAGTGAAAGAGAAAGGAAGGAAGGAAGACGGACGGAAGTGTTAATGAGGAAGGAGAGGGGAAGATTGGGGAGATATATAAAAGGAGAAGGTGAGGGACAGAGAAATGGAGAAGAAGAGGCTGAAGTGAGGGGAGAGGGGAAAGGAAAAAGGGAAAGGAAAACATGGAGTGAGAAAGATACAACGAGAGGAAGGTGTGGGAAATGAAGAGACAGAACTTGATATCTCTTCCGGTCAGAGGTCTTAAGCAGCCTTGTTCTGTGTATTCTAGCTGATAATCAGAGGGGAGTTGGCGTCCGTCTGTTACAACCATAATCCGCCTAAGATGGGCTTTCCTCTCCCTCTCTCATCCTTCACAACCTCTCTCCTAATTTCTTTCTAGGTCTTCTCTGGTTTATTCTCCCCTCTGCCCCATCCCTACCGCTCTCCTCCATATCTTTTACCATCTTTTGATCCTTGCACACAGACCAGTCCTTGATAAAATCACATCCTATTCCAAGTGTGGCTCTCATCAGCTTTTTTGTTGAACCTAAAGATTACCTGAGAACATCTGCATTCTTAGACTCTACCCACATGACACCGTAGCTCAAATAAGTGGTGAAAATATCAGTTCCCCTGTCAAACGAGGCCACTGGAAACATCATCTCTTCATAATCACAAGCTGGTCCCTCACAAAAGACAGATATAAAAGAGACTACGTGGAGGTTAAAAGCACCATTTAGGAAGAAAATGATGTTGTACATCATACCAAAATTTAATATGACTTTATGCAAAATAGTAATGTGTCTGCTAATGCAGATTCTCCTAAAGTAGGTTAGTAACAATCCAAGATCATTCCCCTTAAAAAAAAAAAAAAAAAAAGAAAAAAGAAAATGTATGTCAAAAAAAAAAAAATAGACCTAAAGTAGCTGAATCTTGTACCCATTGATGGAACTGATTTACATAGATAGCATTTAACATTCCATCATCATTATCCTATCAGTCTCCTGTCTAACGCACAAGCTGAGATATTCAATGTGCTTCGAGGTTAGAACAGGCACACACACAAGCGCACCCTACACCCACCAGCCCAAATGGTGGTAAATTGCAAAAAAAAAAAAAAAGAAAAAAAGAAAAAGAAGAAGAAAAATCACTTTAGGAAGACAGATGAATATCAACAGGAATGGAAAAAAGACTGTCTCACTCCCTACCCAGTACCAAGATAGCAACTTCAGAGGCTGAATAAAAGAAAAAAACTAAATATTTAAGAGTAGAATGTGGTTATCAAGTGGAGGGGGGAATAAAACAGAGTCGGCATTATGATAATGGGTTGTGTCTGCCTCTGCCAGAGCAAGCAGCTCTGCATGTGTCTCCTTGGCTTACGTGGAAGATGAATTCAGAACACAGCTCAACCTTTACAGTCCAGTGTGTGGACATTTTTGTATTTCCTTTCTTGCACATTTTTGAGTTATTCTGATGACAAGAACCAAAGGGAGCACTGCGGGGCTGGGGGTGAGTCACAGAGGGTCCCATGTCTGTATATCCCCCTTGTCTGGAGTCCTCTGATCTCACAGGTACTTGACTGTGGCCTCGAAAATCTTACGGCTGCCCTCTTTAGTGTCTCTTCCAGCAGGCCAAGACAGTCAGAGGAGTCAGAGGCAAAAACGGAACCAGGAAGGTTGTAAAGCCACTGATTGCCTTCCACCATGAGACAGTCTTAAACTGCCCAAGACTAGCAGAGAAGAGTAATAGCTGCCTGGGGCAGGGCAGGAGGAGTGCCTTATTCATTGGAGGTTGGGGGAGTGGAGGCAGAGGGAGAAGGGAAAGAGAAACAAAGAAGCATGCGAAGAAAGCATTGAAGGGGTGAAGAATGGGGAAGAAGGAACCAGAGAGGGAGAACTGAAACCTTTGCTGACTTGTATCTGCTTCCCTACCCAGAATGCCTAAGCTGAGGTCTAGCCTTTCAGTAGTTACTTCAGTGCATACTATGTCATAGTATGTGTCCCCAGAACCCCGGCTCATGGAGACTCATCAATAATCAAGCAGCCTGAGTACGTACCAGCACCCTTTCTGAGACAACATGCCTGCCAATCTAACAGGGTGTGACCTTTATTAAAAATGCCGTTCGTGATTCAAGCTTTTCCTCAGCCTTCCACAAATCCACACCGTGTCCTCTGTAAACTGTCCATTAATGGCAGGCCTCACCCAAGTCTGAGGTTTCGCCTAACGACGCCAAATGTTATTCCCAACAGCAACAAAGACAAAGGTGAAAGTACGATACAAAGAAAAATAAGTCAAAGTTCCCAACATTTAATGGAAAAAGAACCCTAACAACCTTGAGCCACAGCCCCTTTGTCCTCCCCACCCCCACACACACACAATGTGAGGAGACGAACCCAGACAAGCCAGGTTCCCTCAGCCAGCAGTCTAGTCTACAACAGAACAAAGACAAAAATGGAGTGACAGCTTTTGAATATTAATAGGGCCTATCAGCAAGGGTGAGCAGGAACACCGAAGTCATCCACAAGTTCTAAAATCAGCTCCTAAAAGCCGGGATTCATCTCCTCGCTCCCTACTTACGAATTCCACTATGAAAATGAATCTTTATTTCAAAAGTAAACTCGTGAGATACCCGGAGATAAAAGCAGAGGAAGACGTACCGAAGCACCACAGGACCCTTTCCCTCACTCATCTTCTCCCCCCAGGGCCCATCATGATGCCGAGCATATTATAGATGCTCAATAAATGCTTGTGACATGAATGATCTGAAAAAGAAAAGGAATTTTAAAGTCAGCTTTTGAGTAAGACCTGGCTTTGAAAACAGGCTGGTCCCCATCAATATCACAGAAACAAAAATAGATTTTTAGGTAACTGAAATCGTCATGATAAGCACCATCTCTAGAGGGGGTATCTTTGCTTAGAAAAAGTAGAAACAAAGTTTTCTGGAGTGCCACATGTCTTTTTATTACCTTATCCATTGCCATCCATACCAGCAACGTCACTGGTCAACCGCTACGTGTCAGGCATTGTGGAAGCCTCTAAGGTGTTAGTGTTTAGTAAGGAAAGGCAAGCAAAAGCCCAGCTCTCACGGACCTCACATTTGCTCTGTTCCTTATTCCAACCAAAGCATCATAGGCTGGAACCATTATACTCCTCCCCACTACGAAGTCACACCCCAAATTTACCTGTCTCTCAAAAATAGCGCCGCTAAGCTGTTCACCTGCTCAGAACCTTCAGGAGCAACTAGTACCTACAGCTCAGCGCAGGACACATTTATCAGCCTGGTGCCTCTTATCATACTCCTGGGTAAATGGTAAGTTGCCCCTAAACTACACAGTTTAAAAGCTTATGGTAAGGTTGAGACTGAGTGTCAACTGGCCTGGGCTGCCATCTATCATCTGAAGTCCTGACTGAGGCTAGACCTTCTTCTCCCAAAATGACCTTTCCAGTTCCGCTGCTAGTGGGAGCCACAGTCCCTGGCCGTGCTTGTCTCTCTGTGGGGCTTTGAGTAAATTACTCAGGGCAGGGCACCTGGCTTCCAGAAGGTAAGAAAGAGAGGTAGGGAAGGAAAGAGAGAAATAGAGGACAGAATGAGGAGAAAGAGGAGGAAGAGGAGACCACAATACGTTGACTAATGAGCTTCTTAGCTTCGACAGTCAGGAATCTCATGATGCTATGTTCCATCAGAAGTCAGCCATTAAGTATCTGAGAAAGGGATACAAACTTCACCTCTTTATTTTCTTTATTTTTTAAGATAAGGTCTCATGGACCCCAGCCTGGCCTCCAACTTGCTATGCAGCCAAGGATGATCTTGAATTTCTGATCCTCCTGCCTCTACCTCTTGAGTGCTGAGAATATAGGCGTGTGTCACCACTCCTGGCTGATGCAGCACTAGACACGGGACTTCGTTCATGCTAGGCAAGCACTCTGCCAAAACCAAACAACATCCCCAAGTCCTCAAGCTCCTCTTTAAGGAATGAATATCAAAAGAATCTGTGGATTTACACTAAATCCTGTACAAAGTTATCTGTAGTTAGGCCTCAGTCAATTTACCTACCTTTCTATCTCTGTGTTGATATTTCCAGGCTTAACCTCTGACCTCCAACTAGCTGGCTTCTGAAGGACTGTGCCCACAAATACTGTGAGTTGAATGTATTCTCTTCCAAACTCTGTGTGGAAATGAAATAGCTAACGGGATAGTAATGCAAGAGGTAGTCATTGGGAAATATGTACATCATTAAGGTTCCAGCTTTGAGAATGGGATTAAGACCCTCATGGAGAGGCTTCCTGCAGCCTTTGGTTTGCTTCTTGTCCTACCTTCAACTATGTAAGGAGGACACAGCACCCTTATGCACATTGGAGGATCCAGCATCAAAGCACCAAAGGCAGCCCTCTTGGGTCACCCAAGCATGCTGTTCTTACACTGCTCAGCCTCCAGAGCTGGGAGAAAACACACTCCCATTTGTTTCACAAATCACCCAGACTAGAATTTTGTTGTAGGATCACCGGTGGGTTGAGACACATGGTCGGTGTCAGCTCTCTTCGAATGTTGCCCAACCTTGCTCCTCTGTTCTGCCCTCTAAATCTATAGATCGGAAAGGAACCAGCACAGAGGCTAAGACTGTGGAAGCTGAGTTGCTTGGTTCAAATGTTATCTCGACTTTCAGCAAGTTACCATCTTGATTTTCTTGGTTGTAAAATAACGATCACAGTTTCTTCCTCATAAGCTTCTTATGAGAGATAGTCAGTATTTGTAAGTTACTAGGGTCACTTCATTATACGGTATTACTGCAGAAACTACAATACAATCTAGATAACATTCCTCTACACCCAGGCCAGGGTGTGTATTGTGTAGCTCATAACAATGCCTTCACTGGCCTCCTCAAGCCTTAATCATTTTAACCCCAGCCAGATCTATATATTCTCATTTAATCATCTCATGTGTATATCTAAAAGTCTTATATCTATTTATTTTCTGATGGGCTTTAAATGCACTATTTTCCTAGAGTGCCAAATGAATAAACATTCACTATCAGCAAAGGAAAAGGTGCATTCATAGTGTCCTTACAAGAAATAGTCGTGTCATCTCCCCAAACACCAGAGACTAAGAAACAGCACTCTTATCATTTCCACGAGACTCCAACATCGTAAAGCCAACTAGAGTTAGACTTTCACACAATGCTAGCCTTATGAAACCCACTTCTCCTATAAGAACTCAGGAAAGCATCCTTGAACTGAGAAAGGTTTTACGGTCCTCCTATGGAAGACTAAGCCTCAACTATGTAGCAAGTTGCGACCAACATGGACTACAAAGGAAGACTTTGTCTTAATAATAACAATATAAAAATTGAAGACTGGAAGGGTAAGCTAGTCTGAGCTTCAAAGATGAAAGACCAGGTATTCCGATAACTTGAGATAAGGCTCCCAAGACTGTTAAATCTTTAAGAGCCTAGTATTTCAAAATGGCCACTAACCAACTCCTTTTCCACCACTGACTCAGAAACCATGGGCCTCAAGGCTCTCTACCAGGACTTGTTGTTAAAGAGGTCCTTTTTCTTTCCCCCGGGAGTTTAGGCTCCAGCTTATAATCAGAGCCCAACCCCAAACGATTACTCATATTTGGAACCTGATGAGAGTCCCAGGTGACATCAGAGCAATGGGAATTAACAGCAAGAATATTTCTACAGTCGCCCTAACTCCTGCTGCTGACAGATGTGTGCTACACTCAACCTTGGTCAGAGAAGCTTCTTATTTCAGAGGGTCATAGTTCGTGCAGAGACTCATGACTGTTCAAAATGCTGCAAATATGCAACTATAAGGGTTAGGCCATTAATGAGACATCTGTATCACTCAAAATGCAGGCACACCTCAGAAGAATGTGTAGAAGGAATGTAAGAACTACGGGTCAGCGAAGAGTGCTGTGAGATGGGAACTTCTGGACACCTGGCTGTTATAGACACGAACTTACAACAGCTGCAGGCACCTAAGATCAAGCATTCTAAATGATTTCAACATGGAAGAAGTGGGGTCTCCTGAGGCCCCACCCCTTGCTGAGGAGCTGTTGACAGATAGTGGTTCCTAGGGGATAGAGAATACTTTTCTTTGGGCAGTGGTTGGTGACCACTGGTAGCTTCCTCTGAGCCTGTGGATGAACCCCAACATCCAAGAGCCTTTGGATAGCACTAACTGAACTCAGTGGGTTATTTTATAAAAATGGAAGAAAGAAGTGGGAATGAATGTGAACAAGATACATCGTATATATGTATAAAACTTTCAATGAATAAATAAAAGAATTAATGAAATATAATAAAGAGGTACAAGACATTTGGGAGAAATTGTTTAGTCTCCTCACAAAAAGAAAAAGTTTTTGTAGTCCTAGTTTGGCTGATAAGAGTTTGGATTCATTCATTCATGCTTGCATGCATTTGTGCATTCGTTCTTTTTTCAACTAGTCTTTTTATCAGGTATGTGCTAGGCACATTAAATGACATCACCAAGAAACTGAATATGAGTTCCTGAGCTTCAAGTACCCTACCTGGAACGAGGTCTCCTCACAGGCCCCCAGTTCCTTTGTGTATAAAATGAGAAGGTTGCACAGTGTCTCTAGGGTTCTTCTCTTTTTCCAAAATAAATTGCTTTTTTTTTTCTGACTCTAATGCCTGCTCTGCTTTGCCAGACAGGGCTGCTATGAAGATGAAGTTGGAACATGAGCATGAAAGTGCTTGGCCAAGTGAGAAGCACTGCTCAGAATGTGATGTATTATCCCCACTGCTGTTGCCATAGCCCCCAAACTCCCAGGAGGAAGCTTTGCAAAGGCGCCCTTGATAATATCCCACTGGGATCCTAAATGGGAGAGGCTCTTCAAGTCTCATCTGGCTCTCTCCTGCTGCTGGGAAGGTCCGAAGCATCATTTCTGTATATTAGCAGGCTCGCAAAGAATACTCTCCATGGATCACAACTTTTCCTAGCAACAATTGACCTGATTCTGTTATCTAGTCTAGGTCCAGAAGGAACAAAGACCTGAGATCCATTAGCAATGTCTGCTATGGTGAAAAGATGGTGATCACAAGCCCACTGCCATTCTTGGGTGCCCATGCACTTGACTGCCACAACGCCCTGGACTTCAGCTGGACTCCTAAGATAACAAATAAAGAAGGCCTTCCGAAGCCCCCTCTCTATGTTCTCCTGAACAACAGAAGAAATTGGTCTTAGCCTCTGACTCAACACACCAAAGTTCAAATTGCCAAAACAATACTTAATTTACATGTGTGCGCACGCACATGCAGTCACGTGTGCACACACAAACACACATATACACACACGGGGGGGGGGCAGTAAGGAGCTGGACTGGCTAAGTGAGCAAGGTACCTGAGTGCAATCCCCAATCTCCACATCAAAAGCCAGGTGGTATGCAACTATGACTTCAGCACTGGGGTATGGAGACAGGACGATCCTGGACCGCACTGGCCAGCTCATCTTGCTGAATCAATGACCTCCAGGTCCCAGTGAGACCCTGCCCCCCTCTCCAAAAAAAAACGATAGGAAATCACTGAGAAAAAAAACAGTATGGTTTGCCCATTACTTTTCTGTTCCTCCTCTGAGATTATCTCCAGAAATTTCCCAGTGCAAAATTTCTAAGAACAGGAACAGTTCCTCTGCCTGCAAGCCTCTACAGAGCCTCACACCTCCCACCACCCCTGGAAACCATGCCCTCCCACAAGGCTTCAAGCATGCCTGCACCTTTAGGCTTTCTGTATCTACTATCCAAAATCTTTCTCTGGATTCTTGCCATAGCAACCGTCTCCTACTATGGTCAATGTCCATATGTTATACATCCATTCATATACGCGACACATGAGCATGGAGTGCCTATTATAAGCATGCACAGGGAGAGTCTAGAGAATCCAAAGAAGAAACCGTCTATGGCACACTTAAACTGGGAAGAAGGGAGTTATGCAACTCGCTATGGCACTAAGTTAAATATGATCCATTCAGCAGGGAGTGACGGAAGATTGCTTCCAACCAGAAGGTGAGTGAGTATGACCAAAGAAGCTGGACATTAGCTCAGGGCTGGCAGTGCTCAGAAATGGCAGGAACTGCATCTTGGAGTCAGGGGAAAAGTGGGCAACAAGGGCAAATGTGCTGGGGAATTTTCTAGATAGAATGGAGAACATAGGCAAGATAATAACCTAGGGGGCTGGCAAGGCGGCTCAGCGCTTAGGAGAGTTTGCTGCTTTTCCAGAGGACCCACATTCGGTTCTCAGAACTCGTATCAGACAACTCATAAACACTAGTAGCCCCAGATCCAGGGGATCCAACACCCTTTTCTGGCCTACATAAGCACCACCACCCACATACACACTTACAGCATATACTCCATAGATACCTACACACACATAAATTAAAAATACGTTTTTAGGTATAGTAACCTAACCAGCAGAGAATCCTTATTATGTTACACAAACTGTATGCCAGGCGCAGGCAGCAATACTCATAACAGAAGTGAATGAACAGACAATTGAGATGATTTTAGCCACACGGCCCAGTGGGTAAAAGGGCTTGCCACCGAGCCTGATGACCTGAGTTTGAGCCCCAGGACCCACATGGAATACGTGAACACACCCCTGTGGGTTATCCTCTGGCTTCCACATATGCAGTGGCATGTACACCTTGGCATGTATGCGTGTACACACACACACACACACACACACACGTGTGTGCACATAATTAGGCAAATAATTGTAGTTTTTTAATGTTAAAGGTCAGGATGCCGAGAATAGGCAATATAAATATTGTCTACAGTTCAACGAGACTAAAGCAATGTGCATGGCTCACAGGACTTGCTGGGTGAATTGTCGTTCAACGGGAGATTACACCAAAGAGCCACATCTGGGTCAACTTTCTAAGAGGAAGGTGGGTTCCAACTGCAGTGCCTGGGGCAATTGGATAAAGGCAGATGTGGGAGAGTCAATATGTGGACAGTTATTTCTAGGAAGAACTGCACCAGTCTAGGGTGAGAAACCTTGCAGATATGTATCTTTCTGTCACTGTGACAAATACACGGGAAAAGGAACAAAAGGAACTGATGACTGATCCTGTCTCATCATTTCAGGAGTTTCTGAAGTGGTGCTCCTTTGCTATAGGCCTGTGTTAAGGCTGAACATCATGGTGGTTAAGAGCACATGGGAGAACAGAGAGCTGTACCTCATGTTGACAGGAAGCACAATGAGACACAAAGATCTAGGCACAAGAAATATCCCCCAGAGGCGTGGCCCCAGTGACCTACTTCCTCTGACCAAGCCCCATCTTTCAGTAATGAGTCCATCAATGGATTAATCCATTGATTAGGCCCAGAGCTCAAGATCCAATTGCCTCTCGATGATTAAATCAACCAGCTGGGAACTAAGCCTTTTGGGGGGGTCACTTTATATCCAAACCACAATTGCATGGTAAAAGACCTCTTTTTAACCAAGGATGAAGAGTGTAATTAGCTGTTTCAGACCTCCTGTCTTCCTAATAGCTGTACTGCATCAGCACTGACCACAGAATATGGATCACAAAAAGAGAACACAGAACCCTAGCCCAGCTCCTGAAATCTTCTAGCCCCTCTCTTTACAATGTGGTGGCTCTGGGCAAAGATCTTTGCTCACCGTGTCAGCCCTGTGTACGCTGGGATGGGAATCCTTCTGGTAGGACAGATTCTTGGTCAATCAGAAACTTAGGAATCATATTGCCCATTCAGTCTCCAGATTGTTCGGCCTCAAGTTGACACACTGCCTCTTTAAACACATTATGAAAATTATCAGCGATGTATCAAGGTGTCTTTGAAGAATGGTATAAACTTCGAATGCACTACTTATTGCCATAAACCACACTTCCAGGTTTTTATTTATATGCACATTAGTTCAATATGATTGGATCTGTAGGCAGCAGAGAGGATTGGGGTAATTTATATATATATCAATAAAGATTGCCAGCCAGCCACCGGATGCTCTGAGGGGAACAGTAGTTCCATTTAAAACATTAGGAACTGAAGAAATTGAAAATAACTCTCTATTTAGAGGCCAAGGATTAAGGCATTTTGCAAGGAAGGTCTCAGCCCAGCCAGGCTATGCTAAAAAGGCTGTTAAAATGTCATTTGGCTGATAGTTAAGCCACAGAATTTACCTTAACCCTTTCATTGCAATTGAATTAGTTTCAATGAAGCATTGACCCTAACAGAAAAGCTGCAGGAATGGTGAAGAGCTCGCAGTGTGCAGCCATATACCATCTTATACTAACAGCACCACTCCAGTTCCCCTCATTTGTTGCATGAGATCTTTATAAGACTGTTGGCCAAGGTTCCTTGTGGTCCCTGGCCAAGGAGGGCTCCTTGTCCAGCATCCAGCCAAGCAGACACTCTCTCAGAAGATTCTATTGATGGGAGGTACAAACTAAAAATGGTGAAAGTTAATCTATCCTAGTAGTGGTACCGTGAAGAGAACCGCTAGTTCCTGCCTTCTAGTTCAATGAAGACATTTTGGGTCTTGCTTCTTGTGCTTTCTCTCCTGTAATCTCAACCTTAGAGGAGCCTTTTTCCCTTCTCATGTATTCCTCTACTGCAGTTAGCCAGAGATATAACTGTTCACAACAGAGGCTGCGGAGCCTCTGAGAAAGGTGGCAGAAACTGGGAGCCATGCATATTGGGCTTGACCCCATCACTAACTAGTTATATGACCAAAGAGAGATTCCCTCTCCTCTTATGGTATTAGCAAATGGATTTTCATTAATGGTGTTGGTTTGGCTTATACAGTGAAAGCATTGGGAGACAGCATTGGTTCTTAGAGCACAGCAGAATCACCTAGAACATCTAGGCATCAGTTCTCAACGCAGGTAACTTAAGATGCATTTTTGAGGTGGGGAGATGGTTCAGGGAATAAAGCACTTGTCCTGCAATCATGAAATCTTGAAATTGGTCCCTAGAATCCATGTAAATGCCAGGTGGACTTAGCAGCCAGCCTGTAATTCCAACTTCAAAAGGCTGTGACAGGGGGTTACCCAGAGCAAGACCAGCCAGATCTGAAAGCTGTAGGTTTGATGGCAAGATCCTGCCTCACTGAAGAAGGAGGAAGAGCTATCATGGGTGATTGCTTACATATCCTTGGGCCTCCACATGCATATGCCCACATGTACACATACTGAGGCACCCATCCATCCACACACATGCTCGTGAAAATGAAGGGAATCAAAAAAACATTTTCACATGATATACCACAGGGCACTTAGTTCTATGGAGGGCCATGGGAATGACCTTCTGGGAGAAAGAACAACTGAAGCAAGTGGCAGTCTTGTTTTGACTCCTGTCCACTTTTTGGATGCTGTACATATTGAGGTCTACAATAAATTTTCCCTGCAAAATGAGTTCTATCAGAAGAGAGGAGAAGCATTAAACAAAATCAGTGTACTACAATCACTAGATGGGCTACAAGGGAGCACACCGCTCTGATTCTGCAGGGCACCTCCCACGTGACTTCTAAGAAGCAAGCATCGAACCCTTGGGGATTCCATCTGAGAGGCTGGCAAGTGTGAACCAAACCAGGAAAAGCAGAGCCCATTCCTGTCCAAAAGAAATGAATGAACTGGGCTTGGTGCACATCTTTGAGCTGCAGCTTTCAAAAAAAGGAATAAAACTATGACTTTTTACTAGCCCTGCTTATACTATCCAGCAGCTGGGGCTCTGACTTGCCCGGAGAGGTGCTCTTAGATGACCTCTCACACCCCTCCGGAGGCTCCTCCTACCGTGCCCCTTCCTGTTGCACTGCTTTTTAACACCATAAACTGGAGCCAGAGGAGATCCATAAACAGCCCAGGTCCTATTTTTCACTTTAGAGTCCCTACGTGGCCTCATTTATTTTCAAAGAAGCATGTGACATGTTCATTGGCACCTTTCCTGCTATAAAACCTCTGTTGACATTTGTGGTTTGGGGCTGGGTTGGATTAGGGGCAGGTCCATCCCTCTCACCACTGCACGTAACACTAGGGCAAAGCATGGCAAATACCCTGCTCCATGTGCTTAATCCTGAATGAGAGGGTTCAAAATGGCTGCACGAGCCTGTATCACCTATGTGAACTTAATTTCTTTTTTCTAGCCTGTGTGAGGTGGTTTAAAGGACCATGAGAGTGGAGAAGGCAACAGGGGGTTGGCTCTATACATCTCTCAGCGAGCCAGACACGGCTAGATGACTTCATCTGAATTGTCTCAATGCGTCCTCATACAAGCTCCTGCGGGATGGGGTCTGACTATCGCAGTCCTTGTTTTACAGATGGCAAAACCGAAGCATGGAAAAGATAGGAGGCTTTCCCAAATTACAAAGTGAGGAAGTGATGTAGAAGGCATGCCATCAGTCTCGGGAGCTCTGATACCACAGCCTGTCTTTAATGGCAACACTGCTCTCAATTTCTTTCACGCCCAGTTGATGTGTGGAAGGGGATCAGATGAAGGAGTCAGAAAAACGGGAGAACCCAATACAAAAGATAATGCAAAGAAGATGCCTGGATCGAGGGAAATAATATCAGTCTATATATCAGTAGGACCTGGCTGCTACTTGTCCCTTGGGAGGCTCGGCCTTCTCATACCACACAGGAGAAAGTCATAAGGAGTCTAATGGGCACACAGAGCCATGGCTGCAGCCACTTAGCAGACACTCGGTAAGCGGAAGAGGTGTGGTATGTGGAGGAGGACACCGAAAGCTTAGCTGAAAGTCAGGTGCCGCATTTAAAGACATGTTTGAGATGGGAACGACATAAAATTCCTTCCAAGGTTATAAAGTCAACCCGGAAATTTCTTCCATAAGTTAAACTCACAGAGATCATCGGTCAAAAGCCTGGAATTAAGTAAGACAAACAAACTAGATTCCATTTCCCATCTACCCAACTTTTCTGGCCTTGAAATTTCGGACAAGAGAAAATTTCTACTATACAGCAGAACATTGCATTTGGAGGACAATTTAAGCCTAATTCCCTATGTAAATCAACCTTCCTATGCCCAGATAAAATTTCCACTGATACATTTATGTAGAGCATATTAAATATATTTTATATAGTTATAACATACGAAGATTTGTTATATGTCATAATGAAACTCATTACCATGTACTCTGAATACAAGATTTCAATATTACACATACTAAAATGGAAATCCATTCTTCCTTTAAAATATGCCTTAGACATCATTCTAGACCAATAAACACAAAGGTGTGTCATTGTTTTAATGCCTTGGTAATAGTCTAGTGTAAAGATACATTAATTGGAAGCTTAGACAGCCCCTAATCTTACTATGATCAACATCACAATATCCAGTGCTGTCCCTATATCTCTCTGAACTTATCCTTTTAAGGGTCTAGGATAAATTTATGATTATGAAGTTGTAGGATCGAAGGTAGGTATATTTCAGGTTTTGCTGTATGCTTTCAAATTGTTCTCTGGGAAGGTAAAACTGGTTTAATATTTCTACTCATTGATATGAGAAGAGGGCGATTCTTTTATAAATAGCAGATGGGCAAAATGAGAATGTCATATTTATATTAAAAATTGTTGAATATTAGCCAACTCACATGGTTTAATAATCTACCCATAATATAAGTGAGGCATTGCTTTTCTGTTGAACAGTGCTGGCCATTTGGAAAAGTGATCATCACATTCTGACAATGCTTCCTTTATAAAAAAAAATTTTTTTTAGATTATGTGATTGTTTTGCTTGCATGTCTGTAGGTGCACCATGTGTGCGCCTTGAGCCTGCAGAGGTCAAAGGAGGACACTGTATCTCCTAAAACTGGAGTGTTACAAACGGTTGTGAGCTACCGTGTGGGTGCTAGAAATACAGCCTGGGTCTTCTGCAAGAACAAGTGCTCTTAACGCTGATCCATCTCGCCAGCCCCCGTCGCTGCACACTACGTCATAACCCTCTGAAAATGAGCCAGTATTGGAAGAAATACTGCTTTCCAATCTGTCAACAGCCTGATGTGAAGGAGGTAAGGTGTCATTCGATTATCCGATGACAGAAGTGTTGCTGCTGTACCCACTTCCGTGTCAGGGACACAGCTGCCAGAATGGAAAGGGAAAGCCGAATGCACTATCACCAGCCCTCGAGGTAAATGAGACTAAATCCAGAAGAATGTCCCAAATGAAGGGACCTAGTGCCAGGCCGCCATTCCTTCTCGAGTTCTGAGAAGGCTGCAAGATCATATATGCACAGATGAGACACTCTGGATTCTCCTCCTGGGAAGTCACAATGCCCCCGAACCTCCAGGCTCTGAGCAGCTCTCTGTAAAGACACCTGCTACTGGCGAATCACTCCGCTTTCCTTATGTGTCCCTTTGATCACACAACTCTTCTTACTCGCCAGCAGAGCATGCTTTCAAATGGTCCAAACCTCTCCTTTTATGAGAGAAGCTAGATTATCTGGGTTATAGAGTAAGCCAGAATTAGACATGATATCTAAATAAGCAGATATTATTGCATGCCTTTTACATACCAAAATCTGCAGAAGACAAGAGCAAACACATCAAACAAACCTTCATCCCTGACTTCAGCATGGTTGTGATCCAGAGGGGGTGGGGGGGAGACAAACAAGCAGTTTCAGTTTAATGTAAATCTGAACTGATCTATATTAAACATTAATATCTAGGTTAAACATTAATATGAATCCAAAACAATTTAGATAATGTGGTTGTTGGACATTCTAAATGTAGCTTCTGAAACCAGGGAACCAAACTTCTGACTTTAACCTAAATTCATTTAAAATTCAATTTCCAAATCAAAGTATGTGTCTATTCAGCATAGCTTTGTTGGCATGTGGCTCGCGCTATTTCACCATAACAAAAAGTTAGCACCCAAACCGAGATGTATTGTGATTGTCAAACACACATGAGATTTCAAAGCCTTTGCTCAAAAGAAAATTGTTAAACTCTTGTATTCATGCCATTGTTACAATTACATACTGAAATATTATATTAATATTTGATATATTACGTTCAATAAAATAGGTGATTTAAATGACTTTTGCCTGTCTCTTATTTAACTCCATATCATACTGCTACAAAAAATTAATTACCTACAGAGTTTATCGTATTCCTTTAAGAGATGACTAGCCTGAAAGACAGACACAGAAGATGTAGATGCTTTTCAAATGAGGGCTGGGGCGCGCTGAGCTGACAGAGAAGAAGGAACAGTGCTGCTGAGAGAGAGGACAGCTGAGCCAGGCCCTGAGGCTAAGCAGGCAGAGCAGCTGCATCTGAGTCCTGAAGGGCCACTGTCATTCTCAGTGCAACACACCCTCTCTCTCTGTAGCCCTCTAATTCTCCTCTCCGATACTACTGCCTCTACAACTACCAGGGACTCATGTATGCATGCATGTGTTCAGGTGCACTTACATGTGTACATGCCAGCTGGAAACCAGAGGTTTATATCAGGTGTCTTCTATTGCTCCCCACCTTGATTTTTGAAACAGGGCTCTCACCAAACCTGGAGTGCATCTGTCCGGCCAGAACAGATAGCTGAGCAGCTCCAAGGAATCCCCCTGTCTCTGCCTCTCCGGCATCATGATGACAGGCACACTTCTGGACTTTTTACGTCAATTCTGGGGGTTCAAACTCATACAGTTCATCAGTTTATCAACTGAGCCATCTCATCTACCCAGCCCCAAAGACTCTTTACTAAAAATGAAATACCTCTGAAGCCACACCTGACGTTAGGTGCCTGGGAAAGAGTGCTATGTTCTTGTTTCACATAGCCAAAAACAAAAAGAGTATCCATTCTTGCACAGCTTCCTGATTCATTCAAAGTGTGCCACAGTTGCATATTGAGCAATAGGTATCCTACATAGTTATTTTATAGGAATTAATTCCCAGTGAAGTGAACATCATCTGGGTCTCAGGAAGCCTAACTGTGATTGGCTCCTAAGGACCAGCAACTGGCCTGGAGCAGGAAGGGGCCAAGCAGAGGGCAGACGGGAATGCCAGGAGGCAATCCAGCTACTTGACAAGTCAGGATCTAACTGGCTCTGTGAATTCTTGGTTCCAGAGAATCTTCCCAACCTCTCTGAGTGTCTAGTCCCTCGTGTCTTTCTTTTTTAAGATTTTTACTATTTTTATTTGTGTGTATATGTGTGTGTGTTGGTTTGAGGGAATGGCAGCTGTGTGGAGAGCCCACAGAGGCAGGAATAGAGCATCAGATCCCCTGGAGCTGTAGTAGACAAAGGGGATTTTAGAGTCACCTGAAATTAGTGCTGCAAACCAAACTCTGTTCCTCTGGAAGAGTAGCAAGCGCTTCTAACCACTGAGCCATTTCTCCAGGCCCCATTGCTCCTTTCCTAGGTAAGAAAATGGTATCTACTGCTGGTCAGTTAACCTCAGGATTACTGGCACCCTGACTCCACAAGTCACCGCTGTGATGGCCGCTGTAACACAGTACGATTAGAAACTTCTCTGCCTCCGCCGAGATGTATGGGGCACCTCCCACTCCATTGGTGATGACTCGAAACATCTCCAGATGTTCCCAAATCCAGCTAAGAACAACTGATCTGCTGCCTAAGTCGCTGTAAGGAAAGCAGCCAATGTGTACAAAAGCTGCCGAGTGCCCAGGGAAGGTTTGTTACATAAATACATAAAATACAAGGTGGAATAGCTCCTGCAGGGATGACAGTGGCCTTCAGCAGACCTGCCATTTTGTGTATTCAACCAGCCATCGCATTAGCCCCAGAACCTCCTTCTATTCTTCTCTTCCCCACCGAAAGGAGCAAGGTCTTGGGTCTCTCGAGTAATGTGAGCAGAAAGGCCCTGCAAACGGGATGTGACTGCCTCAATGGATTTAATGGTGCTTTTTAAATGTGGATAATTACAGGGCCTCTTCTAAGCAAGTGCACCGGTGGGGGGAGGCTGCGGGCTCTGGAGCACCATGGGTCCGCATAGCTCAGCTCCGTGGAGCTGATGGTAATGTTATTAAATGTGCTCTCTCCTTTTATTAGGCATCTTAATAACCTCTAAGTTGCACCCAGGAGAGTTGGTGCAGAAAAAGGAATTCTGGCCAACCTAATTTGTATTTGAAAATACCCCATAGGCCAACGGAACAAGATTCAGATGAATATCACAGGCAGCTGAGGGCTGCACGAGGCGAGTGTTTCCAAATTGTGCTCCATTACTGAATGCAAAATGTCTGCCTCTGCCTGCCCCCAGCCCCATTCTTTGTCTTTTTCTTTTTTTTTCTGATAACGCCCGTCTACCGCCAACACCAGTACACACAACCCATACTCTTCTTGCTGGCTAATAAGAGACCTCAATGTGTTGCTCCCATACAAATCGCGAGAGGCGCTTATACCTTCTCTGTCACACGGCAACAGACCCCAAAATGAGTGCTACCGCTATTCCCACTTACACTTGAAGAAATGGCAGTTTTAAAGACTGGTATACACATGTGTGAAAACGTCACGAGGGCCACTATTTTGTGCAATTAATATGCAGTAATAGAAACATTTTCAAGTTAAAAAGGGAAGTGAGCATGTTGGCAGAAAAAAAAAAAAATCACTCACTAAATGATTATAGAGTGAGGAGATAAACCCGATTCTACCCAAATTCGAAACTGGCGATTATCTTCAGTGCTAATGTTTTCTAATAACTAGATGGTAGTGAGAAGGAAGTTCATGTGTTTGTTCACCAAGTGAGAGTGACTGCAGGCCTATGTGGAGTACTCGAAAAAGATGCTGCCCAGCCCTTGGAGATGTCAGTGTGCGACACAAAATGGTAAGAGCATTTGGAAGGGAAGAAAAACAGGTGCTGACAATGCACACATTTAGTGAGAACCTACTATCCACCAGGCAGCATTCTAGAAATGAGAGATGATACCACAAACAAAAATAAAAGCAAAAGGTTCAAGAAACAGACAGACTCTGGCAGTCCTGACAAGAGTCAACACTGAGAAAAACCGAGAACTCTCAGAGTTCCCTAATATGTGAGGGAGAGTGTAGGGTAAGCAAGCCCTGAGCTGGGGTTGCAGGGTGCCGCTGGGGAATGAGGATGGTGATTTTGTTCAGGGAGTATGTTAAATTCCAGCTCTTCAAAGCCATCGCATTTGCCTCTGACTACTACTGTAACAAATCATGTAACAAATGGAAGCTTCAATCAAATTCATCATTTTTCAGTTCTGGAAATCAGAAGCCAAAAATGGTCCTTAAGAGGGTAACATCAAGGTGCTGGCAGGGCTGGGTTCTTCCGAGAGAATCCTTCTTTTCTGTCATCCATACTCTGGAGGTTGCCTGTTTCTTGCCTCAGACTGCATCACATCAACCTCCACTTCAGTCCTTACAGAGTTCTCTCCCTCTGCAGGTTTTCAGTTCTACTTCTGTCCCCAACTTCTCTCGTATCCTTCTTGTAAGGACATTTTTTATGACATCAGGCCCACCCAGATAACCCTGAATCAGATTTCCCACCTCAAGATCCTTAACATAATCACATCTGCGAGGTCCTATAAGAGCTATAGTCACAGGCTCCAGAGACAAAGCCATGGGTGTACTGGGGAGAGCCATTACTCAGTGTACTACCATAGACTTTCAGAAAAGAGTATTCTATAGGCAATTAGAAATGTAAGCACTGATTTTGGGAGAAATGATGATGTAAATGTATGAACTCCTAAGCTGAATCATTCAATCACTCATAAGTACTTACTAAGTAATATGTGTCAGGAGAATGACTGCACAAATGTAGCTGACTTGAGACTCAAGCTCAAGACTGATAGTTGATTAGAGTTCAGTTTTTTTTTAATTTTTTTTTTTATGTTGAATAAGGGCTGGAGAGATGGCTCAGTGGTTAAGAGTGCATACTGGCTTTGCAGACAACCTGAGTTGGGTCCCCAACATCCACATTGGGTGGCTCACAATGGCCTGTTAACTCCAGCTCCAGGGGATCCAATGCCCTCTTCTGGCCTCCAAGTGTACCTGCACTCAAATGAGCATACCCGCATATATACACATGACTTAAAATTAAAATCTTTTAAGAATAATAAAGAGTAGAAGCTGAATGACATGCTTTAGGGCAATCTATTCAGGAGTAGACATGAAAAGAGGAGCCAGTACAAATCTGTTGCACCTGAGACCCTCTCACAGTGCACCATCCGCACTGGGCTGCTTGTCTTCCTCTAGGTGAACATAGGTGATGGGGAATGTGGCTTCACAGGCTATATTAACTATGGTTCTAGCCTCTGCTTTTCCTCTCCTCTCAGGCAAATGCAGTCACCAAACATTACACATCCAAGTAGTGTAGTGGGGGCCTTGGCTGCCCTGGTAATGGAGGCAGGAAGAATTTAATCCATGGAAGCCTCAGGTGCAGAAAGATGCTACTGCATATTTCATTCCTGGGATGATGGGAACTGGAAGTCTCTGGAGATGATCCAGCAGAATCTTTTAAATGAGCCCTTCCAGGAATCCAGTGGGTAACTGTGCTATGGGCAGTAATGACTGCCACATGGGCCTTCGCTTGCCTGTGAGAGGGGAAGCCACATTAATGTGCCTCCTGTGCTAAGAAGCAGGCTCCAATTCTGAGTCTAAGACATTAGACTTCTCTTGTTGTTTTTAAATCCTGCCTTCAGGGGTTTCCTTCATACCTTGGGATCCCAAAGAGATTCATTGCCCATTTTTCCTCTTTTTGTCCCACGAAGAACCAAACGAAAGGCTAATAAAAATATCTCACAAAGGGAAATCGGGTAAGGCACATTTCCTCAAGAAATTACCCTCCTTAGCTCATGTCTTTAACTTTTCTCAGCCCCTGATAGCTAGCACGAGAAGACGCTAAGTGTCAGGACAGTAAGTGCCAGCACAAAAGCAGACACATTGTCGGGGTAAAAAAAAAAAATCACATAGAGTGTGACAGTAAGTAAATACTGTTTGCTAAGAGGTGTTTTAATGAGAAGAGAGAGAGAAAAAAACTATTTTTTCCTTTAAAAATTAAGTGTTTTGCAAAGCTAGATTAGATTGTTTTCATTCCTTGTCACCAAATGGAAAACAGATGGTACGTTCTATAGACTTAAGAAAACATAGCAAAAGTGGAAGAGGTCAGCCTTGGAGTGACAGACAGGGAAGCTGACCTCAGATCTTAACGCTTTGCCCTTAAGACCTGCTTTCAGAGCTGTTGTGTAGCACTGGCTCAGAGCTAGTGAAGAAGTGGAATGAGAAGTGGGAAGTTGGGGTACCTAAGAGCTAGAAGCCAAACACCTAAATCCCACCTTACCTCTTCTCAATAACCTTTGTCCATGCTTCCAAAGACAACATGGAGTCTTCTCGGTCTGAGTTATTTCTTACTAATGAATCATGGCTACATGGCATGCCTTCTTTCCTCCAAGAGAACCTGACATCTTGTCTTGGATCACTTGATGACAACCATTAGAACCATACATGCTTCCCTCCTTGGGCTCTCAAGCCAGGATTGCTCCCTGCATCACCTTAAGATTGACTTGTCTGCTTTTTGTGCAATTTGCATCTGGTATCACTGGAGTTCATCATAGATATGAACTAGAAGAAGATGCCTGGTAACTTTAGGGATTGGGCATAGATATTCTCTGGTAAGAAAAAATATTTTGAAATATTCAACATTACCATCTACTAGAGATAAAGCACTTTTTATTTATTAGTCACTATTCTAGTGTGTCATAGAAATGTAGGTATGCATAAAGGTACCCTCAACATATTGTGAGCATGAAATACAAACATAGGTAAGTCTCCAAAAAATGAATTGATGTATCACAGCGTTATGTACAAGTTCACTGGGACTTTGCATACAGCAAGCATCAAGATACTGTACAAAGACTAAAATGTTGGGGAACACTACCCTGAGCCACTGCACACAAGATAACACTTGATGTGATTTGTGTTATTCAGAAAGTACTTGTCATCTGTTTCTCAAATTCAGTTTTTTAGTACCATCATTACAGTTCTGTTTTAATATTGAGAAACACTGTGAGTATTTGTATTTTGTTTATGAAAGAGTCAAGCTGTACAGTCCGAGCTGGCTTTGATCCACATAGCACAGACTGACCTTGAGCTCACAGTCCTCCTGCTTCAGTCCTCCCACGTGCTGGTGTAACAGGTGTGTGCTGCTACCCTCAGCTCCACTGGTAAAATTTTTATAGAATAAAGAAAACAGATGTTCTCGCGACAATGATGGGATACTTCTCTGGTAGTCAAGAGAAGGGGTTATGGCTTGAGAGTACTGTTCTGCTTATTTCTAACAGGGTGGCTTCATGTAAAGAATCACCCTCTTGCTGTGTCTTGCCTTCCCATTTAGAAAAATAGAACTATTACGAATAGAACTTCTGAAAGGGCTAGCCAGGTATCTACTATAGAGAAGGTAGCTATAACTATGAGTGGTGATAGTAGCATCAACAGTCATGGTAAAAACTGACATTTGCATGGAAATCCATGTCTTTGAAAGTAATTCTCTCCAAGCATTAGAATGGCTCAACCCATCTACAAGTTGCTAATCTTCTGGAAGATGCAGGGATTCACCCTTGAACAAGAAACATTTGATTCCAAAGTCAGTGGTCTCTTCCTGAAGTGGACACTGAAACTAGGGGGCTTGATTCATATCTAAGCTTTGTCATGTCTGGGTGTGTGGCCTTCACAATGAGCTGATGTCCAGACCAATGTCTTCTCACTGGTGAGAAGTTATAGTGTTGTAGTGGGAACTGAATGAATGTGTGGGTGTACAGGGCCTTGGTACCATCAGAAGGGTTTCTATAGGGAGTATCTGCATTGAGGGTTGCAGGGGTGTGGATACAGGGACAAGTGCAAGTGTGCATGTGCATATGAAGGCCAGAGGGACCTCAAGTGCTGCTTCTCAGGAGCTGTCCATTGTTTGGGGGTCAAGTTTTATTGTGTCTTGTTTTGAGTAAAGAACTCTAAATGACTGGGCTGAGACTTGCCAAGACGACTAGAATGACTGTCCAGATAATCCCAGGAGCGGCTTATGTCTGCCTGACCAACCCTGGGATTACAAATGTGCCTCACCACAATCCACTTACCTCACTTTATTTTAGCAACTATTGCTCTAATTCTTGTCCTCTCTAGACTGCCGTACAGTTCTCCATTTTCCTCACATGAAAAGCTACTTTCCAAACTGTATATTTGCCACAGCTGACACCCAGCCACTAACCTACAAAGATAGAGCCATACAAGCGCAGTTGATCTTTATCTACTTAGCATACTTACCACTGAACTCAATCAATTACTTCATACAAATTCAAATCAAGTCAATTTTCCGATTAGATAGAGTAGAGGTTATCTACCTTGTGTGACTCTTATAGTCATTAGAATTCCCACCATCATCCACAACACCTAGAGAGAGCAGAACACACAGATTCCTGCACACACTTTCTCATCGCATTATAAATACACCCTTAAGAAAAAAAACACCACTGTGATAAACATGAAGCAGAGCAATTGCTTAGTATGTGCCTGAAACTTGGGCTGATTTGTAGCATGCACTGACACGGAGCCTTCTGGAAAGAGAAGACTATATCTCTGAATTCACACACCCTATCTTTTCCAACCTCAGGAAAAGATCTAATGAATTTGATTATTAATTGAAATCTAATTGAAAATCATCAGGAACCTAAATGATCTGAGTCACGTAGATGATACCAGTGTATGAACCTACACCAGACTGTGTAAGAATACCCATTCCCTTGACTACAGAGGCAGCCAGTTCATGACATTAATGATAGAGAATGAGACTATTCTCCTCAAAAGATACAGCTGCTTCAGTCTGGGCTGTACCAATGCAGCCCCAAACAGAAAGGTGTTGAAGGGTAGTTTTCAAAGCCCAAAGTCTTGTCTCAGGACTGTTTAGAAAACCCTGCTGGCTAGGGAGCCATCAGGCACACAAGTCAATGAAATATTGCCCCTAATTGAGTGGACCATTTAAGAATGCAACCAGGAGTATGTCCATGGAGTCAGCACTCACCTTTACCACTCCCCAAGCCCCTCCTGGGCTTGTATCCATTTAAGCGGGTAAGGGAATCACTTTCATCACTTAAGTATAAATGAATCAAAGTGTAGTGTGGACAGGAGAGCAATCAGCTTCCCCTGAAGACTTAAAGAGAGTGAAGGGTGATTCACTCCGGATGTGGTGTTCTTGAAACATGCAGCTGGATCGCCACTTCCAGATTCTCCCAAATCCCCCAGATACAGAGGAGTGCTCAGACGTACAGGTGGGGTGAAGGATATATAATAGTCTGAGGCCTTTAAAACTGGGAAGCCTCTGGCTGCAACAAACATGGGCTCCAAGAGCAAGCTAACTTGACCGCTAAGCCACACAGCAGTGGTGGTTGTAGTGCACCCTTAAGCCATCTCTGAAAAGCCAGATGTTTCCCCATTCTGAAGAACCATTCTGAAGGCAGTGGGTAGCGAACTGGTCTATATCATTTTGGCCCAGAGAGTAATCCTGCCTGTTTCTTTCATTTTAATTAGTGGTCAATATTTAATTGCTACTGGGATTTTGCATCTCTTGATGCAAAATCTTGTCTGACCATCATCTGACACTCTTGTTTCCAATGACAGGGATCAGCGGGACCTAAGAAGTTGCGCTTCTTCATGAGGTCCCATGGTATCCATTCGGCCCCTCTGACATACTTAAGGAAAGTGCCATAGGTATTGACTTTGTACCTGATGGTAGGACTTCATTCTGTGTCTAAGCAGAGACCAAGTAACCATTAATATATGTTAGAAATGGATGTGTACTATCTAGATGCATTGGAATCCTAGTACTCAGAGGCAGAGTTATATGTGTTTTGAGTTTTAAGTCATCTTGGACTGCATAGTAAGATCTTATCTGGAGAAGGAGGCAAAAATCAGCTGCACGTGCCATGACTGCCAAGAAGTCTGCCAAGCAAGTACTTGCTGGGTGATGACAAGATGGCTCATTGAGAGCCTATCTCTAAGAAGGTACGACTCAGTTGTGAGGTACCTTGAGTCTGTGGACAGCTTTCCAAGGGATGCTATATATCAGTTTTTAAAGTGTCTGAAACCAGAATATCCTGTCCACTGAAAGACAGTAATCTTTATAATAAACTCATTTCTGGAGATAATCTAAGGCTGTCTATTTCATGAAATACTAATGTCCAATATCAAGGTACCTGTATCTACTGAGGGTTTTGAGCAGCAACATAACATGGTGAGAGGCATTGTAAGGGGAGAGTGCTGGCAAAGGAAAGGGCAGGTGTCTGAACTTAACTTTTGCATTAGGAAGACACTGCCAAGATACCTTCCCACTTATCATCTTATCTATTATATTATCTATCTATACATTATCTGTCTTATTAATGGCACTGGTCTATTTGGAGGGCACACTCTTACAATCTAATCACTCTGGGTGCTACCTCCCAACACAGACACAGGAACTCTGGGGACACCTTCAAACCAAAGCCATGGGTAAAACCCCTTAAAAGTAGGCCCAACAGGACTTACTGGTGGGGATGTAAACAAAGAATCAATGGGAGTGACTCCTAAATTTGGGGATAATAGGTCAACAGTGATGATTACTTTTAATAGAAGAACAACAGATGAAGATGTGGTCATTCCTTAGATGGGGTAAAGGAAAAAAATCAGCCCTTGGACCATGTTAGATTAGAGGTGGCTATCAGGCATCCCAATGGACCTGTGACAAAGTCAATTTTATGAGGCTGAGACTCAAGAGAGATACTGACTTTAGAAATATAAATTTTCCAGTTAATAACATGGAGATGGCATTTAAAACCATGTGATTTGATTGGCTTATCCAATGAGAAGGGTGAGAAAAAAATGCGAGGGCAAAAGAGTGAGCCTCGGAAACTACTAAGGGGTAGGCAGGAAAAGGGGGAGAGACACCAGGACATTGTGGCAGAACATGAGTCCTGTGATACATTTCAAGAAGGACTTGTCAATGATGACAGGCACTGCTTCCAGAATAAGTCATGCTTTGCAAGCATGAGGACCCAACTTTGAGTCCCAGAATTCATGTGGGAAAAAAAAAAGACAGGCATGGTGTCAAATGCTTACATTCCCAGCACTGGAAACATTGAGACATATGGATTCCCAGAACTCTCTAGCCAGCCAAGCTAACACCTACTTGGTAAACTCCAGAAAAGTCAGAGAATCTGTCTCAAGAAAAACCAAGGTGTGTGACACCTGGGGAACAACAGCCATGGCTGACCTCTAGTCTCCACAGGCATCCCTCTCCTGCCCCCTCCACACACACACAAGAAGACAGGCTTCATTGTTTAACTGTGTTACTTAGCAAGTTGGCATACCCTTGGCACCAACAAGACAGTTGCAGTGGAGCAATAACTGAAGCATGATTAGAGGAAAGAAGAGCAGAACATGGTAGACCACTGCCTAGTAAATTCTTCTAGAAGCTTAACCTAAGAAAAATGGTTTTTATGTGTGGTGAATTACTCATACAAGGCAAGAAGATAGGCAGAAATCCAGTTGGAGGCTATCAACATGTCTAAATAATAGAGAAAGTTGGTCTTACAGATATGAAATTTATGCAATTTTTGCAATATCCACTAAAGACCCTCAAAGAGAGTACTTATGTTGCTAAGATGAACTGGGTTTATGTATTTAGCCATTCCAGAAAGACCGAAATGAGAAATGTTAAAACAATGGGGTACCTCTAATTATCTGACCAACTGCCAGTAAGTCATGGTTTCTTGGTAGAGATGCAAGGCCAACGAGCTGAAAGGAAGTGTGTAAAGATAGAAGTTATCTGTGTAGAGACAAAATTAAAGAGCAGAAATGCAACTCTCTCCAAATCACACACACTCCTCAGAACAGCTTTTCAAAACTCTGTTCAACCAGAGTCGAGAGAGAGAGAGATTGTGTGTGTGGAGGAAGCCACTTTATAGGCTGAAAGCATAGAACTGGAACTGAAGGATGGCTCAGTGAGAAAAATCCCGACCGTGTAAGCATGAGGATTTGAGCTCAAAGGACTGACACCTGAGATAATCCTCTGTGTGCGGAACCCCCTCCCTCTCCTCCTCCCTCTATCTCCTCCCTTCTCTTCCCCCTCCCATTTTTTTTTCTCCCTCCACCCCTCTTGCATTCACATAGAGAGATTAGGAAAAAAATCATAGGCTTGGCTAGTTATTATCTATGTCACATCAGTCAAGTTATTTACTCTGTCCAAACCTAAGTTCCTTTATTCCTAACATGTGCATGATCATACCTCACAGGGATTTCCCAGGACGAGTATGCTAATGCACATAAAAGCATGCCATACAAAACTAGAATTCAATAAATGATAATGATTGGTAGCATTACATTTTTTTTTAAATCTGTTAATTCAGGTGTGAAGCCAAAGGTTAAACTCAAATTTCTCAGCGATCTTAGCCGAGAATAATTGGTAAAAGCAATTCTAAGCAAACAAAATGTTCTGAAGCTACCAAAGTACCATGAATCGAAAGTGGGGAGGCTTGAGCAAACAGTACTGCGTTAACCTCATTTGAAGCTACGTATCATGAAGAGGAGATGAAATTAAAGTTCATTCAGATACAAAGTTTAGTATTGCTTTCAGTTCAAATGTAACCGTGAGCACTGGCTTCTCCAACCACTGGGGCAATTTTTCCTATAGTATGTCCACTGTAGAGCTGACTAAAACAAGACTGAGCAAGATGGACAAAAGGACTCAAAGTAGGGCCAGGGCCAGGACTGAAGCTCCTATCTTTGGAATGTTGTCTTCCTGGTGTCTGATTTCTTCAGGACCCAATCACAGCTTCTATAACAGTTTCCGATTTTACAAAATCCTTTGAGATTTATGGATGTTGGTACCTCTCTATCTCATAATCCACAATGGCAGGGTCTGCCTTTTGTCTATCAAATGTATCGAAGTGCCCAGAGGTTGTTAAGTGGTAGGGCACCCAATAAACACGTAAATCATACAAATGCAAAGAGAGCACGATGGCTGGCTTCCTTCCTGACGAGAGATGCTGCCCTGCGGTTCTTCATGTGGGGAAATAAATGTCAGAAGTTATCAGCCACTTAGTGTTATGCCTCGTGTGCACCTACAGGCCCTTGGGGATTTACATTTCAGATGCAGGCATATCCTTGCTGAGGGACAGCCTCACCCTCTGCATCAACAAAGTCAATGGATCCTTTGAAGAAGCTGTTTGAGAATCTTCTAAACTGTCTCTCTACCTCCAAAATGTCTGCCTTATAGGTAAGTCCTTATTATCAGAGGTTTATTTATTTCAGGCATCCTTTTTAAGCTCCAATGTATAAGGAGCTGACAGTGTAGACCAGTGGCTCTCACCCTTCCTAATGCTGCGACCCTTTAATACAGTTCCTCGTGTTGTGGTGATCCCCAATCATAAAATTATTTTCATTACTATTTCATAACTGTAATGTTGCTAATGTTATGAATCATAATGTAAATGTCTGATATGTAGATGGTCTTAGGCGACTCCTGTGAAAGGGTCACTTGTCCCAAAAGGGTCATGACCCACAGGTTGAAAACTGCTGATTTAGGTCAAACAAACACATTGCCCTCTTGAGGGTGTGGGGAAGGTTAGATAGGGAGGAATAAAACAGGTCAGTTGGATAAAACTGAGGCTTTTTCATTAACCAAATAACAGTATCTAGTATATACTGACTCACCATAGATCCTAAAATAGTTTAACTAAAGGGTAATTCAGAGGGTTAGGGGTATAGCTCAATGATAAAAGAATTGTCTAACATGCACAAGACCCTGGGGTCAATACACAGCACTACAAACCAAAAAAGAATAATCTAACAGATTAGCCAGACACCTAAGTGTTCTCAAGGAAATTCAGATAACATCAAATGCAGTATGTCCCTTCTGTGCTTGGAAACAATTCATGTTTTTCTCCATCTGTGGGAGCAGTCCTCACTGTAGATGAGATGAGAAAGACTTAACAAATGTGGACACCCGATCCAATGCAATTACCCACAAAAATTATCCTAGTAACTCGTCTGCTTCCACTTTCTCTAGAAGCATCCCTCAGTGGGTACTATGTATTCAATGTTAGCAATACAGAGATTCAGAAGGTACTCACACTGTTGCAAGGCTCCAGAACTTCTAGCAAAAATAAATTTGGGCCTAGGCACTGAAGCATCATTTCTACACACAGACGTCCTCGCTCTTTCTTCTAAATTAATTCTCTGTCTAAATTCCCTTTGGTTTGGAGCAGCAGTGACCAATAAAACATTCTGCATTGATGCCAGACACTTGGATTAATCTAATTAATTTAAGTAAATAAAGAAAAAGTAAGCACACTTGGCCATTAGCTACCATACTGGAATGTATAGGTCTATAATGAAGAATATTTCCAGGGACATAACCTTTAACAGGAGGTCCTAGAATGCAGTAGGCAATGAGAAAATGGTATTTTAGTGTCCAAGCACAGGTGTTCTCCATATCCTGGAAGTTTGCTTTATGATTAGTTCTACAAAAGAGGAAGATCAGGTCAGATCACAGGTTTTGAGAACAATTGGTAGCAAGTGAAGAATGGACACAAAGGGGGAACTCTGTTATTAAAAGGTAAGAGAGGCTGGGCCTATGAGACTTCAACAGAGAACTACAGCTCAACCATGTCTGGAAAGGGTGGGATAACCCATTAGTAGTGATTAAAAAATAATAGTAAATAGATCAATATGTGTAGTCATTCTCTTGAGAAACATGGCATGTTACTGTCATCACAAAAGGCCCCAGTTTTCATAGTTCTTTCTTAATATGGTGGCCTGAACATGTCGCCATTTTCTTAATACTGGTGTAGTGTCATCTCTGGCCTATGGGAGAGGATCGATCGTATCTATTGAGGAAAAGGACGGAAGGCAGGAAGACAATCACTGGCTAACATATGTGTCTGAAGGTTGCTGAATGAGGACCACAGGGATAGCTCGGCAGGTCAAGATGCCTACCATGAAGTCTGATGACCTTGATTCTATCACTGAGACACACATGGGAGAAAGAGGAGAAAAAATCCCTACAAGTTGTCCTCTGACTTCCACATACACATATGTAAACATAAAATGTAATACAAAAATTTTAAGTGGTTGAATGGACAGGAGAGGAATCAAACACAGTGACATGTACATAGTAGGTACTTTATATTTAATAGATTGATTCATTAACGTAGCATAGAAATTCAGCACAGAAAAGTAATTACAACTCTCATTACAATCCACTGTAAATGGACTTTAATGTTGTATGTGTCAAGACTCCTTATAATGCCTAGATCTTGTCTATCAATGACTAACAAACTAGAAACAGGGATTCCTAGAATTGTGCTCTGGGATATACCTGTTTACTTACTTGTCTTTGTTCATGGCTGCCGTCATGCCAAAATAATATTGAATTATACTTCACAGTTTCCATTTATTTTGTAACAGGCTCAGGACTGCTTCTCTGGAGCACTGAATTTTATAGATCTCATGATTGGATAGCAACTATCACTTCTTTTGCCTTTACACAATGATAATCATGATTAGCTACTCATTTACAAATTAATGCATCTGTTAATAAGGTAGCTGCTATTACCAATAAGTCATAATATAACAATGTCTTTACAAAATATAAGTTTGTTTTTTAATGGAACAAGCCAATGTGGGTTTCATTCAAGTTAGAGGACATTTTTTCCCATGTACTGATAATTTCCATTTTGCAACTACACCCTCTCACGGCCTCTTCTAAAACCTCAAAGGTTTATTTGGACAGCAAATGAGAAAAGAGGAAGCAGAAGTAGAAAAGATCCACTGTCTTCTTGGGAAATTCAGCCACTAACATTTTCCATCTCTTATTCCTAGGGAACTAGAGTTTTGGTAGGATGTGGATACAATAGGGTGCTGGGCCACTTTTCTCTGGGCTGCCTGCACTCTTTGGAAAGAAAGGAACTCATTTCTCATGGGAAGCTATTCATCCTTGTCACAACCAATATTAGCCCTATGCTGGAATTCAGAACTTGAACTTGGAAGGCACCTAACTCATGGCCCCGAATAAGAGCTAATTTTTTTTTTTGCAATCATAATAAGAATTGCATTAATCAAAGTGTCACTCTTCTCAATTCAGAGGGTATGTTTCCAGCAAACATCTCAGGACAGAGTACCCTTTGTGCCTCTCCTTGCCCTTGCATATGTGTGTGCCTGATTTTCCAATGTCTTCTCAAGTAATTGTTAAATGGCTTTCTAGTTGTCCCCATGTCCTGGACATTTAATGGACTGAGTCTGATTATTTTTCCAACTCTCTTCACAGCTATGCCAATCACATGGCATTGCCAGGAACATCTGATAACCTAAGTCCTATTAGAGGATAAAATTTAGGAGGTATTAAACCAAAGACTCCTCCTTGGGACCCAAAATGGCAAAGTTGTGTGCATTCAATCAGAAGGGAAAATTTGGATATGCATAGTTTGTGGTTTTTATTTTTGTTCTGGCAGTATCAGTTTCAAAGTTGGGTTTTCTCAATGGTGAAACACTATGGGCACACCACTCTGTCGTCAGCATCCGGAACTACAGGCTGCACTGACGGCACCAGAGCAGGGCTGTATGGATATCTTGCCATGAATAAATACAGTGTAAGCCCCGTATTTCTCGTTTGTTCATTAGAATGACCTGAATCACTAAAGCAAGAGCATTTCATGCCAGACAATTCTTCCTTTAGAATTTCATCATTTCTTTATTGCATGAGGAAATTGATTATCGATGGGTACAGTCACCTCTGCAATCAATTTATACTTAAAAAAAAGTATTTATTAATTTGCATCAAGTGCACATTATGGAAAATGACCAATGATCCCTCTATCACTCCATAAATAAAATAATCTACCCCAGGCACGATGGTAAGTATAAAAAAAAAACAATAATATGTAAAGAGAGAAAGAGAGAGAGAGAAGCACTTAGCACCATCTCAAACATACAGCAAGCACTTATGCTGCATGCTGCTGTTGGGCTTAATTTCTGGATACATCTGTGAGGAAGCTTGCAGTAGAGATTGTCATTTGAATCAAGGGACAGGATGAGGAAAGTCCACACTCCCCTAATGGGAGTGAGCGCCATCTAATTAAGCCAAGGGCCAGAGAGAAAAAGTAGAGGAGAAACAAATAATCTTGCATATATATTCTCTCTCTCTCTCTCTCTCTCTCTCTCTCTCTCTCTCTCTCTCTTTCCTTCTCTCCCTTCTGTCTCTACCTCTCTGTCTCTTTCCCCCAACCACCATCTTCTGTGCTTAGACATCAGGTATCCTTTGGACTCAAGGACACATAAGAACAATAGCCTGACTCTCCCCCTGAAGCCAGGTTCTTTTGCATTTAGTCTTGACCTGAGAGCTACATCATTTGCTGCCCTGGTGTCTTCAGATTCAGGCTAAAGCAACCTCCATGAGTGTGTGTGCAGTTACCCACAAAGGCCAGAAGGCCGTGTCAGATCCCTGATGTTCTAAGTACAGGTAAATATAAGCTGCCTGATATGGATACTGGGAACCAAACCCCAGTCCTCTGAAAGAGCAATTTGTGTTCTTAACTGCTCAGCCATATCTCCTGCCCCTAATATATATAATAATAATATTTTATAATATATGTTGTATGTGTACTATATAATAAGTAATATTTAATAATAATATAATAATATTCCTATACTAGTCTCCATAGGGTGCCATTGCCTCCAATCCCCAGGGTTAAATCTATGATCTCGCCTGGCCAAATAATCACACAAAGAATTAACAGTTCTGGGGCAAGCAAGTAACAAGGAAGGAAAGAAGGAAGGAAGGAAGGAAGGAAGGAAGGAAGGAAGGAAGGAAGGAAGGTAGGAAGGAAGGGAGGGAGGGAAGATATGGCAGAGATTTTTCTCTGTCACAAATTTCTGTTACCCTTCCTTGTTGGTAGGATATAAAATTATAGCAGTAAATGACCACCATATCAGGAGGACCCATGTGCAAAACAGGAACTAAGTCTAGAAGACAACAAGACTCCTACGATATCTAAAATCTTGGTCTGATCAATCTTCCACTTAACCCTAAAACACCATCACTCCCAGAAGGAAAAGTTCTCTATTTCTCTAAAGCTTGTTTGAATGGAATTCTGTGAGAATGACAAGAGATATAATGAGAGAAATTCAAAGAATGTGGCAATTGCCAAGCATTTTAAACCAGAAATCAAAAGAAAATACAGCAACATGTATTGTTTTAACGCCTAGAGAGGACATGTCAATGTTTTGCGTCTATGAAATCCATCCCCAGTTGCTACAACAGATACATCTTAAATGCTAACACAGCCAAAGTTCCTTCTCATCCACATTGCAGCCCACAGAATTTACGAAGTCACTGCCTATCTTGTTGCTACGGAATCTAGAATCTGGTCCCTAAAGCTGTGAAGGAGGCTGTGGGAGTACACAGGATGCTTACGGCTTGGTTCCTAGAAACAGCATACATCGTGCATAAGCCCATTCTATTGGGCGAACTCAATCATGTGACATAGTGTAACTGCAAGGCAGGCTGGGAAATGTAATCTTCCTACATGTCCACAAAGAAGAAATAAGCTGCTCACAGCAACACGATCTCGGTCACATCTTTGTATCTGTTGTGTTCAATCTCTCTACTAGACAGTGATAAGCCTGGGTTTCCGGACCCAGATCCATCACGTCAATCAATCTCTTCCAGAAATGTTCTCACAGACATACCCAGACTACTGGATTCCAGGAGCCTCCAGGGCTGTGTGGTTAGGAATAAAATACAGAACATGAAGCTGATGTGGGTTCTAGGTAGGCAACATCCCAGGATTAAACAAAAACCAACCTACTGATGCAAAGAAGTCAGGCAGGACGACAGACGTTAAATACATTTTCATAGGCTATGTAGAGGTTAGGGAACAGAGTACAAGGAATGCCTGGTCTGTTAAAATAGAGCCAGGGAGACCTTTATAGAGTCCCAACATTCTCTGCATAGGAGGACTCTTAAGACCCTTAGATATATACAAGGCAAGTATCATGAACCCTGTTTCACAGATGAGATTCAGAGAGGTAAGGTAACTTGACCAAGGTTGCACGGTAAGCAAAAAACCCATGATGTATAGTTTGAGGCTCTTGAGTTGAATTGTTTGTTTGTCTATCTGTTGTTTGTGAAGTAATGGGAATCAAGCCCAAGACCTTGGGCAAGCTAAGTACCACTGAGCTACACCTAGCCTTGAATTGAACTATTAATCCTCCCCAGCCATCTCCACACAGTCTGCCCTCAGCAAATACAAGTCCCTTTTGATAAGCAGGAGCTCAAACTAATCCAAGAAGTTGAGGTTTCTTCTACACAGAAGCTACATTCACAGAGCCTATGACTTTGGGCAACTCTGTTTTCTCTCCTCCTCCCTGGCCTTCTCTCACACATATAATTTGAAACAGTGTCTGTGCTTTACTGTCTCTGACTCCTAAGTGCCAGATAGAATACACTATCTCTGTGTGCTCTCTGCTTTCCCCCTTACCCTCACTTAACATTTGCTGCCGTATGTCCCAATGGCCCGTTTATGCATCTGTGGGCCCCATATGATTATGAATTCAGTCCAAGCAGAGACTGTGCCTGACTGCAACTTGCTGATATCCCCACAATCCAGCACAGGGTCTACCACATGGAAAGGACTCAACGAATGTTTCTGATTCAGTGAGTGAACAGGTCACTGAGGAACATTCCTCGTGGTCTGATAGAATTTTAGCAACAGGAATATATTCAGCTCTCTCTCCTCATTCTCCATGAGGGCTGGTCCTTCAAGGAACGAAATCTTTGGAAGCAGTATCCCCGTGGTCTGTTTGAGGTCTAGAACAGGCATTCAACATGCATACTGTAAGACACAGACGGAAGAGAAATAGATACAAGCTTTATCGTTCTGTAGTAATTCTACAGCTAGGTTTTGTATTTGGACTATTTTTAGAAAATCAGACTCAGTCCAATCATCTAAGTTATTTAAACTGTGCAGATGAAATTCTTAACCCTGCCTGCAGAGCCTTGCCTATAACACTGACTAAAATGGAGCAGAAGGAGGTAGCCCACTACTTGGGGTCCATGAATCATCCAGAGCCTGATAAAAGATGTAAACCTACAAAGGACAAAAGTGGTGTATTGAGATGCTTGATAGGTAAAAGCAATTTGAGTTCCAACCCCAAAAGTCACAAAAGCGGGGTGAGGTAGCTTGCATCTGTCACCACATCATTAGTCTAGAGAGATGGGAGGGAGAGACAGGTGAATTGACCAGATGCCCCATAGCTAGCTAACCTGTACCATGTAGTTCAGCAGCAGAAACAATGAGAGACTACCTCATCACAGGGAAAGGTGAGAACCAGCTTCTGAAAGTTGTACTCAGATGTCCACATACACAGCATGATACATGCATACCTGCACTTATACATGCGCATCACCCCCAAACACACACACAGACACACACACAAGATAGATAGATAGATAGATAGATAGATAGATAGATAGATAGATGATACAATATCAAAACACTCTTGTATGAATGACAGTGTCCTTCTACATGCAGTTATACAGGGCTGATGAATCCTCTGCTGACCAGCTCTGGATCCTCCTGGGACCCACAACCTCTAAGTTAGAGGCACCCCAGTAGCTGCTTTGCAGCTGCTCAGAATCCAGAAAACCCACCCCCAAGGCAAGTGCCTGCTAGGTTAGTTAGCAATTCAGAATGACTTTTCAGAGAGCAATCCCTCATGATTGTGATACTTGCCTGACAACCCCTTAATCTTGGCAAGAGCTGCATTAAACCAACCTGTCATCATCCATCGCCACACACAGTGGCAGTTCTCACAGACACACACACTCGCGGAGAAACCAGACTCTTCAACCTCAGAAAAGAAATTACAGTTCAAGGGCCCTGTTGCTCCACAACCGACCCACAGGAGCTGACAGGCAGGGCGTGCCAAGAGGCAGCAGGCCAAATTTGGGCTTGAGGTGAGCCTCTTCTATCCTAGGAGCTGTGGGAATGCCCAAAGGAAAGTTTAGACAATTACACTGAAGGAACCTGTCTCCACTGCAGAGGAAAGAAGAAAGGAAGGAAGGGAGGGAGGGAAGGAAAAAAGGAAGGAAGGAGAGAAGGAAGGAAGGAAGGAAGGAAGGAAGGAAGGAAGGAAGGAAAGGAGGGAGGGAGGGAGGGCAGGAAGGGAGAGAGGGAAGGAAGAGAGGTGAAGAGAGGGGAGGGGAGGGGAGGGGAGGAGAGGGAACAATCAGGCATAAAGAGGCCAGGGGAACTTGAGAATGGGATTCATCAGGAGGAATTCAAACCCTGTTGTTATCATGGTTCAGTCTCATCAGTTACTTTGGAACTTTGTGAATTAAGAAATTCTATTTCTTTAAATAAAAAATAAGGTGAGGCTATCTCCTCAAAAGTATTTTGCAAACTCTAAATAAAAAGACAGAGCTGATTGGCTGTGGCCAAATCCTCCTTTGATGTTCTTCCTTTTGTGAACTTCCTAGTTTCCTTTCTGTTAGGGTCTCACGTTACAGATCAGCTAAGCACTTCACAATCATTTCTTCAAGCATGGGCTAGCTCAATACACATATAAGAAAGTAACGCAACCCTTTTAGATTATTAGCACAACTGGCCTCTACTCTTCACTCGTCCATCTTGGGGAACAGGTCGGACCTACCCTTTAGCTCTGCGTTCGGTCAGGTGAATTACTTCAGCTGATGGACATGACCATACAACAAGGGAAGAGATGAGAGACAGCCACCCAGTTCTACTTGTATCCTGGTACCCTGGGATGGTACCTTCTTCAAGGTGAGAGGAAAGTTGGGCAGATCTAATTACTCCCAGGGAACCCCAGACAATAAGCAGCTGACCTTCAGACCCACAGGCAAGGACAGGCAAAATCAACAGACCTACTTAGCCAATGCCAAATGGTTCTTGACCCTGAGTGATCAATCACATTCTAGTGCTTATTACTATAATCAGTTGTTCCAGTTTTATTACACGGCTGTGACAAACACCATCACCAAAAGCAACTCGTGGGAACTGAGGGTTCATTTGGCTTGTACTTCCAGGTCACAGATCACTGGGAAGTCAGGACAGGAACTGAAGCAGGAACATGAAGCAGCAATCAGGGAGGCACGTGGCATGCTCATGCTTAGCTAGCATTCTTACACAGCCCAGAACAGTCTGCCCAGGGAAGAATACTTCCTGTAGTGAGCTGGGTCCTCCCACATCAATCATCAATCAAGAAAATCTCCAAAAGACATATGCACAGATCAAACTGACCTAGGCCATCCCTCAGTTAAGACTATGGTCGCAGATAACTTTATGCTATGTCAAGTTGACAGGTAAAACTAATCATTAAAGGCTTGTGAGGGTTTATTACACTGCATTGTAGCCATGGGGAACCACCACATCATGTGCCACACGGTATTCTAAAACAAAATTGGCAAGGCTCTTCTTACATTCCAGATCACATTTTCTTATTCCAAATGAGTAAGCACTACTTTGGCACATTATTATAGGCAGCACATGAAGCTGAAACTCACCCTGGGCTTCATGGCATAGTAGCTCTTAGCCACAGCTCTGCATCTATAAAAACAGAGGGTCTAGGGAAATCGCTCGACATGTGAGGTGTTTACCTCAAAAGGATTAGGGTTTGTGTTGATTCACAGAATTCACATAAAAGCCCGGATGGAGAGTTACACACCTGGAATCCCTGTACTAGGGAAATGGGTGGAGACAGGAAGATCCCTGTACTCGCTGTACAACTGGTCTAGCCCAACCAGTGAGAGACCCTGCCTCAAAATATAAAGTGGAGAATAATTGGGGAAGGAACTGGACATTGACCTCTGACCACCTTTTGCCTCCACATACACTTGTATACACACGCATATCCACACAGAGAGAAAAGATCAGAATAATAATAATAGAGATCACATGGTTACTGTGGGCCTCAGATGAAAACAGGACTGGAAATACTTGTCAATGTGCATGCTTTGCACATGGTGACTTTGGAAGGATTTTCTGTGCCAATATAAGCTCCATTATTATTATTGTGGCTGCTGGTTGTTGTTATTGTTATTATTGTGATGTCACTTATTGCTCTAGTGTCTTATTATTTCTACTCCATCCATGTTTTGCTAGAGGAAGATGTGTCTAAAGAAAGAACCGTCTGCACATTTTGTTATCCTTGCTCTAAAAGGAGAGGCTGGGCCCATTTCCAAACCTTTAGTATCGGGACATAGAGCAATATGGAACACGCTACGAACTTAGTGTCTCCTTTTTTATGGGACCATCTTAAAGACCCAACAAGAATTCCCAGTCCTTGAAACAGTGTCAAACAAAGAGTCAATGACAGAGGTGCCAGGGGTCATTGTTATCACTACATTGTTAGTGACATAATGAAGGGACTCTCACATGATGTGGAGCTCTTAAACCTCTTCAAGAGGTTTGGATGTCCATTTTCCCATGCAATTTTTGCAAACAACTCTGAGAAGCAAGCAAAGCAGAGGCCTCATCACCCCTTGGCTGAACATAGGCTCTGCCAGAAGGGTAATTTTGCCTACGCAATACCCAGGAACTGTTGACATCAACTTAGAATTGCAGATGCCCTATTGTTCTCATCTAATCCCCTAGCTCCAGCTGCATCTGTCTGGGACAGGATTGCCATGCAGGAAGATTTCATCATCTGGTACATCAGAACCCAGCTATCAAGGTGAGACCGAATACAATTTGCACAGAGATCTGCATCAGAGGTGCCTACTGGCTCACCCTCCATTTATTGCCCCATGATTCACAGGATCATCTGTGCCCTTAGAGCAAACCATAGGCTATGCAAGAGGAGAAGCCATGGGAGAACTGTCTAGCGAAACACTAGTACACAAACCTTTGACAAGGAAATTTCAATCCTGCTTTGCCACCTAATAGCCTGGGCAAGCACTTAATTCAGTTTAGATAATCCGGACAGTACTGATATTTTGTCCTGAGTGTTCTGTGTCATGGGAAGATGGCCTGTGATTTGAAAAACGTTCAGCAGCAGCCCTAGCCTCTGCCTCCATGTCAGTAGCTCTTCTCACTTTGCCAATCATCCCTTGAGAAGGACAGTATTCCTCCTAGTTGAAAACCACTGTCTTAACAAACTCTCTGGGCATCAATGCTCTGAGCTAATGTTGATGATGACACACAACTCTGTCTCATCAGGCCCCAAGGACTGAAAGCATGTGTGGGGGAGGCAGAGTAGCTGGCGTACACACACACACACAACAAAAGTTACTTGGTGCTAGTGATAACGGTGCCTGCTGAGGAAAGCGGCTCTTTCCAGAGCCCAAAAGCTTCACAAACCTGGAAATGAAAATAATTCCACACAGCAAATACATACCGGAGATCTACTCCTATATTTGCGAGGTGCTGGCAATTTAGTCAAATTCGGACCCACTTTGAGGGAGAGCCCTCTCTACCAGTAAGCTCACAGCTATCCCTTAAGCAAAGGCTAGCTTTTCCACTTATTCTACTTACAGGAACAACTTACGTAAGTTTGTTTCGCTTTGCTTAGCTGCTGTTATTTCATCACTAGAAGGAAGGTAATAAAAACCCCTAAGGGGGCGGGGAGTAGAGGTATAATGTTAAGAGTGCTTGGCAGTTTCCTAGCTTTACAAGCCCCTGGGTTTGGCCCAAGCACAAGAAAGAAAGAAAAAGACCCTAAGAGACTGAGGTTCTTAAGCAATGAATATCTATCTTCTAATAACACCCAAGCCTTCCATTTGCCTGTCTGATTCCTCTCCTTGCTAGACTGCCTGAAGCACAGAGAATAAGTCCTTAGCATGCCCCAAGGAGAGGCACTGTTTCCTCCCACCGATCTTCATCAACAATCATCCAGGAGGTAGTTAGGCATCTGAGCCCTAGGGTCCTATGGGCTTGGGCTCTTGGGACCTGCAAAGTCACCTCACTTCTCATTCATCAATTTATTCACCTCTACGGTGTGGATAACAATGGTGCCTTTTCATAGGGTTCTTGTGAGGATAAAGTGAGATCGTTCATGCAAGCCCAGCACAGGAGCAGCACTCAGTGCTTTGACACCAGAGCAATGGAGGTGTTGGGGAAGGGAAAGGCCGATACTGACCAGGAAGATAGGAAGGCAGATGGAGATACAAGCTGATCCAACCAAGATAGCCTTCTGGGAGATGCTGAGAGAGCCCAGAACACCAGCCACCTCCAGACTACCATGAGGCATGATGGGCAAACTTCCTCCTCAGCCCAGCCCCTACTTACTCAACTGGACCAGCTTTTGCCAGGCTCTGGCCAATTGAGTCAAGCATGAAATATATATATATATTTATGTGGACAAGAAAAAGGGGAAAAAAAGAAAAAAATGTTACTTCCAGTCAGAGCCTAAATTTCCTGCCTCCAAAGCCCAGCTGGATAGCAGGAGTTGTAACAGAAAACAGGCGTACAATTAGCTGGAGCTCTGTAGCTGTCTGCAGCAGACTGCTTACACCGATGTCTCCATAGGTGGTCCCCCAGTTCATCAGTTCATAAATAAGTAATTTGAAATGTGTTCCTGGGGGAAATTTTCCTCCTGCTCTCCCCCAACAGACTGTACTCATCAGTTTTCCCATTCTCCAGGTAGCTGCCGTCCTCATTTATAATGGCCAGAGGAACTGTGCTGTTCTAATTCCTGCTTCATTACATTGTCTAATGCGAGTTTCACCAGCCTCACACTCCACATTTCTTTATATTGATAAGAAGAGAAAAGCCTTGCATATATTATTTATTAGCGCTTTGGAAGTAGCTTTGCTACAAGTTTAGATCGAATATTTTTACATACAAAGCAGGACAGGCAAGTTGAGGTCTGGACAGAGATTTGGAACTGGAGTTATTGGGTCCCAGGGAATTCGTTCCCATGCACTGGACAGGTGCATGCATGCATGCATGTACAAAGCACCCAAACCATTTGCAGCTCAACCCTCACCGGAGTACTTTCATTTTCCCTCCCTCCCTGCCCCTCGCTATATGCTTGCCCAGGCAAATATTTTGGATATATTTTGAGGCATTTATCCCAATATTTTTCCCACTCGAAAAAATGAACAACCAGATCAAAAGCACCTGGTGATTTCAAAATAGCAGGGTCCCCCACTGGCGAAGCTAATGGAGTCACTAATTTGCCTGGCCAATAAAACCAATGACTTCTATACTAAAAGCCTTTGAGTGAAGCCTCCGGGGCTTGCTCTGGGGTAATGGAAGGGGGGTAGTTTCCTCTTAGCCAATAACCTAATTATTTTTTAAAGCACTAACTGTACCTTTCATTATAATAATGCACATAATTGATTTTGCTGATGATGTCTTTCATAAAAATCTATCAGTCATGAGGAACTATATTTACTCCTTTTCGTTGTTTTTATGATTGTTTAGCTTTGGAGTCCCATAATAGGTAATTAATAAAATATGTTAATCTGAGAGCCATTTGCCTCATGAGCTCTCTAGGAATTCTTGTTCATTCCATTCTAAAAGGCTTTTGTGAAAGGAAACGCTTTCCAAGTAAAATCTTGGCACAATTTGAAAGTTACATTTGGGTTCATTTGTTTATTTTCTTTGCTTATAAACAGCCACAGACATTCATCAAAAGAATTCCAAAAGTGAACATCAGGTTGAAATTGTCCTTTTTCTGGTCTGGAGACAAGAATTGGCACCCTTATCCCCAAAGACAGCCTATTAACTAGGTCCTTCCTGTCAGTGACCAGCCAGCCACTTTATAAAGGACTTTATAAAGAAGGGGCTACAGAAGATGGGTATAATTGTAAACCCAAAAAGAAAGATCAAACATATATATCTGAATATCCAAGCTAACACCCTCAAATGAGAGAAAAGATACAACATTTGTCTTTCTGGGTCTGCGTGATCTCACCCAATATGATTGCTTCCATCTCCATCCATTTCCCTGTAAATTTTATTTATTTCATTTTTGTAATAGCTGAATAATATTCAATTGCGTGACTATCCATTCATCTATTGGTGGACATCCTATCTGTTGTAAATAGAAAGGCAAGAGCATGGGTAAGTAAATGTCTTTATAGGAAGTTGTACATTCTTTGGGGTTTGTTCCCGAGTGGCACAGCTGGATCACGTAGTTGATCTATGTCTAGCTTTCTGAAGAATATCCACGCTGATTTCCATAGCAGCTGCACCAAGTTTGCACTCCCGTCAGCAGTGAGTAAGCGTTCCCCTTTGCCACATCCGTATCAGCATCTGTCAATGTGCAGAGAGTGACTATGGGATGCTAAGCCCCAAATGGAACACCTACATCACACCTCGTGCTCCCAAAGTGCAAGGATCAATGTGAAAGAGAGGCAGGAAGACTGTACAACCCAGAGGCAGTGAATGGCTACAAGGAAACTGTTTTATCAGACACAACAGGACAGGTCCACAGATAAACTCACAGTAGTTGTGACAGCATGCGCACAAGATCTGCACAAGTCCAAGCCACACACAATCTCTACACAGAAGGGAATGTGTGCAGGAAGTCCCACCCTTAGCTGGGGAGCTGTTGGTACAGCTTCTGGGAAAGGGGAGTTAGTTTTCATTAAAGGTATGGCTCCTAGTAGGTTTAGCAAACTCCAGTGGATGGCCACACATCCAAGAGCGTACAAGCAGCACTCACTGGACTCAGTCTGTTTTTTTAATGAATTAGGACATAAAGTTGGGTGGATATGGATTGGGATATAGATGGAAAGGTATGAATAGGATCAAAACACAATGTACGAAATTCTCAAAGAATTAATAAAAATACTTCTTTTCTAAAAAGAGCAAAATGAAAAGGGTAACAGAAAAAAGAAAAAAAGAGAGAGAAAGAAAACTAACCAGGGACAAGTTTCACATTAGAGGTGACTACCAGCCCAGAAGCCACTATATGGTAAACTAAGACTCAAAAACCCATGCGTGATCTCTCCAATACAAAAATAGCCCATCCCTGTCTGTCCATGGGGTAGAAACCCCAGCTTTTGCTCTAGGATGCTGGTCAAACATAAGGAGGTCTGCCGAACAGGGACTACGTAGAGGTGCAGCATGGTGCACATGCTCATCGGCACGTCAGACCTGGGGCATCAATCATGGCATTTCTCCTCCATCTCTCTTCAGTCTTCCGGGCGGCGAGGATATGACTCTACATGTGCATGTAGAAGCCAGAAGTCAATGTCAGGTGTCTTCCTCTATTGTTCTCCACTTTATTTTTTGAGGTAAGGTCTCTCACTGGGCCTGGAGCACCATTTTGGCTAGATTGAGTGACCAGTAAGCCCAAGGGATTCCCCCTATTTCCGTCCTTCCCCACCTCCATCACTGGGATACAGATGTACATCACCATGTCAAGCCTTTACTTGGTGCTGGAGATCAGGTCCTCATGCTTATACAAAAAGCACTTTTATATACTGAGCCATCACCCCAGATCATCTTTCATTCTTCAAGATTAATTTCTATTATGTTGAACTGTGGGGTGGGACAAAGACATGTGCATGTGAGTACATGTGCCTGTAGCCATACAGGGGGGTTAGATCTTCCTGGAACTGGAGTTAAGCAGTTGGCAGTTGTTAGCTGCCCAAAATGGGTTCTGGTCCTCTACAAAAGCAGAACATACTTTTTAACTATTGATCCATCTCCCTGGCCCCCGTCTTTCATTCTTAAGCTGTGGATTGACACTAGTGCTCACTCCTCCTTGGCTCCTGAATAGAACTGACAAAGACATGTCTGTAATGAAGGAACACAGAGCTAGGAGCAAGGTTTCTCAACTATGGACATCTGGAGGTAGGTACTTCTTGGTGGCAGGATGCTGTGTGTGTATGAAACTCAGTAGGAAAGCATCCTTGCCTCTAGCCACTGGGTAACAACAGCAGCCAAAGCTACCTCCCCCTCAGCTTGAACCACAGAAACTGACTTCAGGTATTACCAAATACCTTTCAGATGGCAGGGTAGATACGATGTGCATCACTGCTGCCTCTGGCACAGAACAAATGACTTAGTACCACAGTGACCTTTTCTCAAGTCAGCTGATAGCACAGACAGAAAACCCCATTAGGAGAAAGAAAAAAAAGAGTGAGGTGCTTGTCGATCAATCCCTCCAACTCTCCTCAACGTCACGAGGAGCAATTCCAACTTCACTTTGAGCCACTTGAAGAAATTTTGCTCCAGATATAGCCGGAGTCTCACAGGATCTTTCAAGACTAAATTGATGAAGAGAGATCAAGACACATCGATGGAGCCTCATGTCCAATCCCAGACACTGGCTCCTGGAGAAGGATGTCACGCCCAAACCAAAAAGGCCATGGATATAAAATAACGTGAGTGTATTGGAACAGATATGATACATGTGCCGATACCTACGTCTACATACATGGATACAGACAGAGGCTTCTGAAAGATAAGGAAAAACTACAATAACTGTGTAGACCATACCCCCAATGCATCAAATATGAGCATTTCTAAATCTCATAGCAGATGCTCTGCTTTCACACTTGTCACGTGATCGCCCCTGGAAATTTAGGTCTCGGGTTGTCCTAGTGCAGACTATCTAAAGTATAGGTTAAGGTTTGCATGAAGCCAGGTGGTGGTGGTGCACACTTTTAATCCCAGCACTCAGGAGGCAGAGGCAGGTAGATCTCTGTGAGTTCAAGACCATTCTAGTCTACAGAGTGAGCTCCAGGACAGCCACAGTTACAACGGAGAAACCCTGTCTCAAAAAAGCATCTTTTACATGATAACAAGAGGCTCCTTCCTGCACTGAGTATGGGCTGTGTGGAATGCCCTTATTACAGCATCCTATTTAGAAAACAAGCCTGCCAATTTTAGCGATCATTCCATTGCCTCACCCCATGGGAAAAAAAAAAAAAAAAAAGAAAACCAAACCTACATCTGTGTACATACTCATCTGCACAAGCAGCCCCCTCTCTCAATACCATCAAAACCATACCACAGAAAATTAACCAAAGACAAACACACACATTCACTTAAGAATTAAGTATACACTACTCAAAGGCATAAACTGAATTTCTCGGATAAGAAAAGCATATGCCTGAGGGCACCAGTAAAACAGGACACCAGGAAAAAAAAAATAAACTATTAAATAGAATTTGCTATTTGTAGAACATCAGCAGAGGCATCGTGGGAAAAATCTATTCTTTGTTCTAATTGCTTACATTTATGTTAGAACTTTGCATTGCTTTTATTTTCAGCTACCTACATGAAGAACCCTGGGAGATAGGTCTTAAAAAAAAAATAGCTATTCAGATCTTTAAAAATCTTAAAAGAGCCCTAAAGCATACCCAAACATTGACATCCAAATGATAACAATAAGAAAAGTATGCCTGCTGATACTCAGCATGACATAGAAGGGGGGGCTTTAATCTGGAAGCCAGGAGACCTGGATTCTAACCCTAGCCTTCCACTTCTCCCCCACTGATAACTTGTTCAAATCTGCTGCACAAATATTTTTAATTAGACGCTAGGTTAATAGGATTCCCAACACTGCTCACTTTAGCTGTGACTGCCTATAGAGCCCACCCTTTCCCTAAAGTCACCCACAGCTGGTGGCTGACAGAGACCGAACTACAGGTAGGACTACCCCCTAGTCTACGGCCTTTTTCATAAAATTGTGCCTACACAAGCCTCCCAGGTCCTTCTGCCTCCTCTTGTAGCTTCCTCATTGCTATGCCTCTCCTGCATACCTCCATGCGCAACTCGCTCCCCACCCCCTACAGCTCACTCTGCAGGTAGCATAGGAAAAGAGTGCAATAGGAAAAGACAGGCACATTGAAGAGGTTTCTTTGCCCCAGGACCCCTTTATCTGAAGTTGTCCACAAAAGCGGAAATGAGTTGATTTGCATTTTCCTACTGAAGTAAGCAGAGCAGCTGAGGAGTGCTTTCGTTACCAGGTGCCATCTTCTCTGGTTTGCCCTGAGGCCTTCTCCAGGGCTGGAACAGCTCTGAAAACACCTGTATGCTGCCCATTTAAATATATGCTTCAGACAAATCTTTGGGGAAGTTTCAAAGGGGAAAGACTAATGCCTTCCCTCCCTGGCATACATTATCCTTCCTGTGAATGCTAAAGGCAGAAATTAACTCTCTCTAGACAGGCTTATCTCTAGTTGGGATGCCACACCTACTCTCCGTGTTAATGGTTTGGTAATTAACAGATTTCTCCAAAGTGAGTTCATTTATTCTGCAAGTATTTCCTGACTTTGAGGGAAAACCACCATGCTGGCTTCATGTCTCCAAGCCACAAGCCAACATCCGATATTACAGATGGTATTTCCTCACAGATCTAGAGGTTGAAAGGTCCAGGATCAAGGCATTGATAGTCAATGAAAGAGCTCCTGTTGTATCATCCCATCGTGCAAGGCAGAAGGGCGAGAGTAGGTAAGAGAGAGCAGGGATTCTACAGAAACAACCGTGAAAGGATCCTACTTTTAAATTTGTCACGGCTTCGGTCCAGAGGCATTTGTCTAGAAGCACACAGAGATACAAGGATGCTCATTGCTTCGATCAGGAGACAGTGTGTCCAGATGTGTGCAGAAGTGCTCAGATATTCATAGCTTAGATCAGGAGACGCCAGGCCCAGGTGTGCACAGTACCCAGATGTTAACTGGGGATATCACTGCATCAGAGAAATTGGCTTGGAGAGTTTGACAGCTTCTTTGAATGAACAATCCTGAACATTCCCTGACTTCATTCTGCGTTTACGTATCTGACGTAGCCCCGATATGTACACCTGTCTAACTCTCAGCTACATATACTTCGGTCTCATCCTTATGACATATAAAATATTATACACTAAGCAATTCGGAAAGAATAGAAATTTATTTCCTCTCTATTCTAGAGACTGGGAAGGCCAAGATTTAAGTACTGGTAACAGATGAGCCTTCAGATAACATCTCTCTAGGGTGGAAAGCAAAAACACAAGAGTGGGTAAGTGAGAGAAAAGAGCGAAATTCACCTCTTAGTAAGGAGTGCACTCTCATGGCAACTGCACTGATCTGTCCGTGCAGGCAGAGCCCTCCTAACCTTCTTGCTTCAGAGAGACCCCCGCCTCCCAGCACTGCCATGCTCTGGTCAAGCTTCGGCAATGAACTTCAGACAACACTGTAAACCCAGAGCAGTTTCTTGTCTTTTCTTTTTCATGCAGCTGACCTACAGACGTTCTCTCCCAGTGGCTGCTGAACCTAGACATTGATGTATTTTCTTTGGCCTGTAGAATGCTGAGAATTTTGTTTTTGCTTCCTTTTCAGCTTGAAGGAGTGATCAACATTTCTAAACTGAGAAACTTCACACATCCTGGCAAATCAAAGGTGTGTCAACTCTGCTCACAGCATTGAGCTGTAACAGTAGTCTGGGGCTGCGCTGCCCGGGGGCCTGGCTGCACAGTCCCCTTGTTGCTACCACCTCACTCTGGAGACTGACTATCTCATCTCTGTCCTGGCCATGGACCCTAAAACCCTTCAAACTGAATATTCTGGCTCCACAACCAGCTTCCTGATCTTGATCAAAAAGCAACAAAACATAAATAAACCAAACAAACAAACTAAAACACCTAGCATGACTACCCTCAGGCAGCTTTGTACATCTGGCAACATTCTAGAAGAATCAAAAACCAGCGAGTCCCCTTTACTCCTAGCAAAAAATGGGTAATGATAGCATTAAATAGTAAGCAGCAAGCATAAAGACTCTCCGTTGTCTGGTACTGTCTGAAATTCTACTGCATCTCGGGGCAATGCAGTGGTTTCTAACGTCTTGATTCAGAAGAGAAGTAGGAAGAAAGAAGAAATGCCCCCTGCTGCACGCTACCTTCACCTACTTACAACAATTCATTCTTGATTCTAAGAACCCTCATAGCCCCCCCTATATCTATGCATACACATAAATATTACACATTACATTATACACACAAACACATACCATATGCACACACAAACTATAACTTGCATATACACGTTCACAGATATGGACACCTATACAAACACAGAGAGAGAGAGAGAGAAACACAGACATACACACACACAACATACATATACACCAAATACAGATGTACACACAGGCACACACATATACATATACATATACATATACATATACATATACATATACATATACATATACATATACAGGCACATCATATACAGATACACTCATGTATACAAACATCCACATGAGAGAGCCATATAGACATACATATCCAATATACACATACAGCATATACAGATACACACAGACACAATACACAGAAACCACAGACTAACAACACACATATATAGGCATATACACATCATATACAGATACACATATCCATAAGCACATGTACACATATACGCATACACATAGTACACGCATATATACACCCTCCTCATTTTCTCTCTCAAAATCAACCAAATATTCATCTTCATTGCAACCTAATTTTTCAAATGTCTGCTTAAAAAATCTTTCCTGAAAATGAAAACAAAACAAACCCACTTCTTTGGAGACAAACACAACTGAACCAAATGCAAAGACTTAGGAAGACAGACACTGTGCTTCACGTGAGTATGGGCATGTGGAGGGACAAGGTATGAAGCAAAAGACAGAAAGCAAAGGAGAGATGCTGTCATTTCAGCAAGGACTGCTTTGTCAAACCTTCCAAGTCACAGCCAATAAGCCCTTGAATTGTAAAGATTGCTTCTTCTACCCATTTTGCTTCCCCCCGCCCCACACATTCTACTCCTTCAGTCCCTGTTGCAAGTTCTAGGAAACAGAGAGAAACCCTAACAAAGTGTCTCTTTCTAAATGGCATGAAGCTGGCCTCTTTGTGGGTCCTGTTTTCTGCATCGTTTTAATTAGGGAAGGCGAGAAAGTTTCCACTGTGCCCCCTCCCCCTGTGTCCTAGGTGAGGGTTTCATAAATTTTGACAGAGGCACCTTCCTTCCCTCCTAAGCATCTTTCCAGTCCCCAGATAATACCCCCCATTCCTCCCACATTAACTAACACACACTTTCTTCCTCTCGCCCTCCCTCAGCCCACACTTCTCTCCAAAACGTATAACATAATTGTGAAGGCTAATTATCAAATAATGCTTAAGCCTCTGGGAGCGAGATGGGGTGGGGGTTTCTAGAAATGTTTTAAAAGTTCTCAGGCTGTAAAATAAGTGTGATTAGCTGAAACAAAACCTCCTGCTGCTGAGTCTGAAAACGAAAGTGACTTTTCCACACACACACGAGATTAAATATATATGTAAAACACACACATGTGTATGTAATAACTTATGCATTTAAAATCAAATGTATCATTTTTTTTAATAGGTCACAGAAATTCTCTGGCATTCTCTGGCAAACCCTTTAAAGAAAGAAACAAGTTGATTCTGGGTTTCATTTCCATGAAACTGCAAGATCCACTGGGGATTCAACCCAAGAGAGAGGATCCTTCGAGGGACTCAGAAAAGAGACAGAAGAGAGCTGCTTCTAGAGAGTGAGAAGAAGAGAGACAATATGAGTGACACCTTTCTCCTCTGGCCTCAAACATGAACAGACTGGGCAGGACAGATGGAGTCTTTATCAAGGAAAGAGACAGGCTCTCAGCAGTGTGCCTCACACACGAATGTCACACTTTACAAACTGCTGTACGGCTGTTACACATACTGTGGTGAGCACAGCCACAGACAAGAGATGGAGAGCCTGCCCGCCACCCCCCACCGCCCCCTCCACTCCAGGCAGAGGCATTGGTTTTCTGCCCGTGTCCTCAGAGAGGAAGAAACGGCAGCCGAGGGTGCACCTGCGTGTTGCGGCCAAGTCCTCAGCTGTGATGCGTGGAGACATTAAAAATAGCTCTATGGCTGGTCAGATTTCAACTGTCCTGGGACTCTGAGCTGTTATAGAGCAGAAGGGGCTGGGGAGAGGAAGGGAGGGCGATGCAGAGAAGCATGCATGATAATGCCTTGCTTATTAAGAAGGGGGGGAAAAACTGCTACAGAACAGAAATAATGGCTTCTGGCCCTTTCTTTTCTAGAAGCCAAGCTGAGGATGCTATTTCCTCAATGAGGCCTCTTAGCAGAAATCAAAGAGCTGCCATGAACCCTGGATCAGGAAATCCAGGAAGGTCCACATTAAGATTCAGTTCTCCGCTGAGTATTTTTTTGAGGATCAGTTGTCCACTCAACACTGTGAAGAACACAGAGTCTGTAACCCTCAGGGAACCTCCCTTCTAACTGGAGAATAAGCTTCCGTGGTCATCTTTACTTCAGCCACTGAGCCCTCTGACCTCTGGAGTGGGACTCAGGTACAAGTGGAGAAGGGTAAGCCAGAGGCAATCTGAGCTCGGCAAAGGTCTGCCAGGGCTCTTCCTCTCCAGACTATAGAGCTAGGACAGAGGTCAGCTATAGTTGGGACCTCAGCCATTTCGTCACTGACACTCCTTCCTGGGAAGCAACACTATGCCACCTCAATGACATGAGACAGTAGCCACTAGAGGCTTCCAGACTCGAGACAGCTACAGAATAGTAGTACATCTGCCCACATCAGTTTCTGTTGTTCTTTTTCTTGTGTTGGGAATTAAACCCAGGCCTTGTGCATGTTAGGCATGTACTCAACAGCTAAGAGCCGTGCCTAGCCACCAGCTTTTCTTATTCTGATGGAAAGTGGGACTAGAAGAGTTTTCTTACTGTTAAGAAGCAAGCCCGACTGCAAAGCAGAAAAATCAAACAGATGTGTAAGATAAAACAGCCATCTTCAAAGAAATCGCAGCATCCAGGAAACACTTGGAGTGTCAGCACCCCCCAAAACTTATTTTACCTCCTTTGCTTTTAGACACTTTTTTTTTGATGAAAGGAATACACACATGAGGTGAGCTAAACAGTGTCCCCAAAATATATCCAGCACAACCTGTGAATCATATCTGAGGTGACAAGAAAGGATTTGGTTCAATTAGGATAATCTTGGACTGTCTAAGTAGGGGTGGGTGTTATCAGGAACATGTTTAGAAAGGAAAGCAAGTATAGATTTGACTCCAGAAAGAATGTGCTGTAAAGGTGGAGGCAGAGAACAGAGTGATGTAATGTGAAGAGAGAGCTGCATGCAAAGCAAAGAGGCCCGCTAGCAGCTGGAAAGGCCCAGGAGGCAAGTTCTCTCCCCAGAAGCTCAAAAGGAAACATGCTCTACTTTGTCCATCCTCAATAAGCCTACTTCAATGGTTCAGATAGGATTAGAGTATGTTTCCCACAAAGGTTCATAGAAGCCTGGTCCCTACTTTAATGGTATTGAGATATAGTGGATCCTTAAAGAGCAGGTGGTGGTTAGATCATAGAGACACTGCATAACCCCATAGGTGGGGTTAGTTCCTGAAAGAATCTCACCGTTAGTCGAGGCTACATTCCATGCTTGGTGTTCTCTGTGTGAATTCATTTTTCTTTCTGCTTCACTGACACATTGTGGTTTGGCCAGGAACCAGCAGCATGTTGTTTTGACTTTCTAGTCCCCAGGATTATGAACCAAATAAACTTCTGTATAAAGTACCCAGCCACTGGTATTTTGCTATACAAACACAAATAGACTAGGACATCATTTTGAATTTCTGATCAGTAGAACTAGAAGCAAATAAAATTTGTATTGTTTTCAGCCACTAGATCTGTGTGGAAAGTCATTACAGTACTGTCATAGTTTTACTTCTGTGATTAAAAAAAAAGTCTTTGGGGGTAGGGGTGGGGGTGGGGAACAGGTTTAAGAGAGAAATAATTTATGTGGCTTACAACTCCAGATCATAAATCCATCATTTCAAGAGAGATCAGGGAAATAACTTGAAGCAACTATTCACATCCACAGTCCGAAGCAGAGAGAGAATTAATGCACGCATGTCTGCACTCAACTCTTCTCCTTTCCAACTCAGGGAGTAGTGCCACCCCCAATCAGCAGTGGATGTGAAATTAGCTCAATCAAGGCAATCCCTCACAGACATGCCCGTAGGCCAACCTCATCTAGACCATTCCCCATTGCGACTCTTCCCCCAGGTGGTTCTCCAATGTGTCAAGCTGGCAGTCGGAACTAACAATTGCAATTATTTGCTTTTCTACCAACAGGAAGCAAATAATTTCATAAATAAAGAGTCCTGGCAACAGCAGGAAGCAGCAGCTTCGCGCTGTGGTTATGAATGATTTTACTTCGAACCACAAAGAACACAGGGTGTTTTCAGGAAATTATTTTATCTCACCGTTACAAATTATTCTATTAAGCCACAAAACACTCTTCTCTCAGACCACCTTCTGTGTATTTGTCCATAGGAAGCTCTCCTCATAGCATCCTATATTAAGTTCTATGGCAAAACAAATAAGTGAAAGTCTCCCTAAGTTCAAAAGCATATTAACGTCTGTCTTCCCAGCAAGCTTTAGTAATTAGAAAATGCAAAGAATCAGTTTCTCACCTACTGGAATTTGAAAGGCTGGGAGTTGGCTCAGAAGTTAAAGACAAGCACTGTTTGTCCAGAGTACCCAAGTTCAGTTCCCAGCACCCACCTCAAGGAGCTCACAACCACCGGTAACTCCAGCTCTATGGGATCCAACACCCTCTTCTGGCTTCTGTGGGCATGATACTCACATGTGCACACACATACACTTAAAAAGAAAAAGTTGAATCTTGGAAGAAAAAAAAAAAAAAAAAAAAGAAAGTGCTTGTATTCAATGCTAACAGGTTTATGAGTGTGTGCGGTGTTTTCTGTTTGCCTTCAGTGAGTCAGTATATGCATACTGCCCATCACGATGGGTGTAACTCACCTTCTCCCATGCTCCCTAACGAAACAAAAATATTTTGAAGCACATTACCCATCATCACTCCAGATTATAAATCAGTTGCAAGAGGTACATATTTGACAAGAACACTGATAAATTACTTAAAAAAAAAAACTTAAGATGAGTTAAATAGAAGATATATAAAGAAAATCCAATATATAGCTAACAAGAGACCCTGGAGAAGAAGAAAGCAAAGAATGAAGTGGATCTCTAGGGAATAGAGAAGATCCCAAAACCTACAACACAAAATTCTCCTCATACAAAAAAAAAAAAAAATACATATATTTGAACTATAATTGAAAGACCACACCATGTACTGGTGCATTCTGACTCAGAATAACCACAATCGAGACGCAATCCTGAAAAATGTATTTAAAATAGAGAGGGGAACAACTTGGAATGCTGAGAGAAGAATCATATACCTTATGAAAGAAGCTAAGTCAGATTACCCTAAATGATTTCTGACAGTCAGTCTTCATGCCAGGAGAAATTAGAGTCACATGTGCAAGCTATTCCAAGAATGGAAATTACAAACCATTAATAACAGCCAAAGACCTTGAGAACATTGCTCTCATGAAAAACTCTTCCTAAGGGGTATGCTAAAAAAGTTTCAGGCAGGAACTGCTTATGAATATTAGGCAGTTGGGCTGGGGAAGTGGGTAAAGTGCCTGCCACACAAACCTGATAACCCGTGTTTGGATTCCCAGAACCCATGTAAAAGTTGCTTGCAATACTCTACACATCTATAAACCCAACACATACCTACAACTAGATGAGCAGTAGAGACCAAACACTCCTGGGTCAACTGTCTCAAAAAAGGTGAAAGGTGAGGAGACCTAAGGTTGACCTCTGACCTTCACATATGGGTCTTGGTGTGTACACACAAAAACACCCATACACATGATAAACATGTAATTACTTAAAAATCAAAGGCCAAAGGCTAAAAGTAGAGTCTAGTCTGCAAGTGCTATAGCTATATTATTTTAAATGCAAGTACATGCAGCTATAACAATGAGATCAGCATGTGCCCAAAAAAAAAAAAAAAAAAAAAAAACAACAACAGAGTCCCACCAGCTTTTGGTAATAGGAATGTCTATGAAAGTTCTAGTATTATTTCACTGATGTTGTATTTGTAGAGTAGAGAAAAGCAGTGCTAGTTCTGGAGTATTCCATCATCTGCCTGTCATGAGGACAGCATATTCACAGATTTTCAGTAAAAGAACAAATCTTCTCAAGTCGACCAGAAGGTACCAAGGAACTCCTTCATACCTGACTCTCAAATGGAAATATTAGTACAAACCCATGACATATTTGTACATTCTAGTTCTTTCAAAGAAATGACTTGGAAACAAAGGCCAGGTCAATGGCAGTGAACATCTTTCCATCAGATTTATTCTTCAAAGGGCCTTTCCTCTTGAGTGAATCCAGGGTATAAATACATGGATCCAGATATGAGGTAGGGAGTGTCTGCCATGGGCTTTGGACACATTGGCATGAAGTTAGAAGAACCTCCCCCAGAGCTACTCGGATCACATCAATAGGCATCAGGAAACCTTGATGAGGTTTCCATGGGACAAAGATGTAAGCTTTACCACAAACTAAAATAAACCAAGAGTTCACATGGCATCACCAAACAGTAAGCAAACACATTCTGAATAATGATCCATTTGTTATTTTGAAACTAAGGAAATAAAAAATGTATCCTAGTTACCCTATATGAACTGCACGGCAACAGATGACATAGTGAATGAAAGAAAGGGGGTCTTTATAAAGGGACACAACAGTGCAATCATTATACCACCTCACTGCAGCTGCCTATATGGATCCTGCCCAAGACTGGACCTATCAACACTCAGTCATTGCTAGAGGGTGGACTTATGGAGCTCTGGGGCCCTGCTCCTCTCAGCAGCACCAGTGGATACTGATGGATTCTTGGAAGAGGGGTAGACATTGTTTTTTATTGTATACTAACTGTTGAGCTCACCAGAGGACATGGAAGAATGCCATTTACTAGATTGCTCCCCAAGACTTGTTCCTCTTGTGTTTTATACAACCCAGGACCACCTGCCCATGGATGGTACCACCCACAGTGGGCTGAACCCTCCCACATCAATCATTCATTGAGAAGGTGCCTCACAGAGTATCTACAGAACAGTCATATGGAGGCATTGCTCCATCTCTTCCCAGATTGACCCTAGCTTGTTGACATAAAAAGTAACCAGAGAGTAACACTCTCTCAGCCCAGCCAGAGAGATGGTTCGAGGGTAAAAGCACCTGCTCCTGAGCCTGACCACCTGAGTTATCAGCCTGGGACATGCATGGTGAAATGCTACAACTTGGCACCTGCAAGTTGTCCTCTGAACTTTGCACACATAAAACAGGTATACAGATGAAATTAAAGACATAAAACAGAAGAACAATGTTGAAGGGGAAGCCATAGACTTGAAAACACCTAAAAGCCTTACAAAGTTTAAAGCCACATGCCAACTCACTAGGACCAACTAGAAGGCGAGGTAATGCACATAAGTGCCAAGGCCACGGACCAATGCAAGACATGGTCACTGTGAAAGTGAGGACAGTGGCCACTTTTGGGGAGGGGGGACTTGTCACAACTGAGACATGTAGATGTGTGGAAAACCTTTCCATTTCTTGACTCATGTGGTTGTTGTAAGGTTATTTACCGTCTAACAATTCAACAGTCTGAACATTGGTTTTGTCTTTGTATATGTCTAATTTCACGGTGACATGTGTTGAAAGCTTTAATTGCAGTGGTAATTCACTTGTTTTTCACATTAAGTTCCTGTTCGGATGAGAATAAGATGCAGTCCCTTAAGCAAAGGCTATGTCTTCTTCCCTTTTCTAAAGAACTGGGCTATCATAACTAGTGTCCATCCACGCTGAAACCTCAGTGAGTCGCCCATGGCTTGCTCAAAAGATAATGTAAACACTCCATACCCTAGCCAAGCTGCCTTCCCTTCCTTTATGTCTCTCACTTGCTGGGAGGGTGAGTCTTCAGGTCTCAAATCCCACTAGAAGAAGCTTTTGATTTTTTATGTTCCCCAGTTCTATATTCCAGCCTCTTCCTTTTTTTAATACTTGAAAATGTCATACATGTACACAACGCATCCTATCATACCTACATCGTACAAAATGTAAAAATTGTATTACATACATGTAAACATTGTATCCTATCATATCTCCTCCATCCCTGCAACTCCTCTTGGCCTTCCCTCAACACAACCACACAATTTCAGGCCCCCTCTCTCTTTTTTAAATAACCCACTAAATTAGTTCTGCCCATATGTATGTGGGCAGCCTACCAATGGCCACACCACCAAAGGAAAGTGACTTCTCATCCCCCAGAATTTATCAACATTCAATAGCTCCTCAGCTAGGAATGGGACCTCGGGAACACCACATTCACACACCCCCATGCTGGAATTAACTGACTTGACCTTTTCAAGTTGTCTTTTTCACAGATTGGCACCAACCAGCCTTCCCAACTTTACCACTCCTGCTTTCTCAAATACTCTACTCCAGCTATCAAGCTCTACATCTGGACTTCAATTTGCTGTCTCTCCTTTCTTCTTCTCCCTGCTCATGGCTCCTCTGGTCAGCTTTTCCTTTCTTTCAACTCAAATTGACTCTAGTCATCCTTTAAGACACAGCTCTGTTCCTACACTCTAAAGTAAGACTTATTACTCTGTCCCATTGTCCCTTTATGTGAATGTCAAGAATGCCCAATACCACTATTGGATACTTGGTGTATCCCACTAGTATTGTGAGAAAACCTTTTATTTGTAGGGTCTTCAAATTTACTTTGTATTGAGTCTAGAACTATCACTAATGGCTTTCTGAATTTTTATAGAAATCCTTCTGTGGCACTCACTTTGTAGATGGTGGTGGGTAGATGAATGACTGTGTTGCATGATAGGTGGATGGGTGAATTGATGGTTGGATGGATGGATGGATGGATGGATGGATGGATGGATGATTGGATGAGTGGATGGCTCAGTAGGTGGATGGGTGGGTGGGTAAATCGATGGGTAGATGAGTGTGTATATGGATGAATGGGTAGGTAGGTGGATAGATGAGTGGGTGGATGAATAGATGGGTGAGTGGGTAGATGGATGGATGAATGAATGGGATAGTAGGTGGAGAGATGAATGGATTGTTTGGGGGATGAATGGGTAGGTACTAGGTAAATGAATGGAAGAACAAACCAAATGATACTATGTTTGAAAGCATCAATAAGTACTGACAGTGAGAGGAGAAATATGGTTCTCCAATTTACAACAGTAAAGTCACTGCAAAGGAATTACTGGTCAGCTATTAGTACTTACAGATGTTGGGCACTTGGAGGTTGAGATGCTAAAATGAAAAGAAAGGTCACAGAGCATTCAGACACCTGTGATACACCTTTTTCTCCAGCTTTACTCACACCAGGACATTTAAGTAGGCCACACATTGAAATCTTGAAGCTTTATACAAACATTTTGAGAATAAATATACTATATATACTATATACTCTATACATTTTATAAAGATCTGTATACAGAATTGCTAATGGCAAGTTTGATGGCAGACAGGAGTAGGAGAATGAGAGACCTTTGGAATCTAAAACCTAGTTATGTACACAGGTGCCAAGAAAAATCTAAGACCCTATTCCTAAGTTACACAGGTAACATCTGTACAAAGAACAACAAGTAAAGTTCTTGATATGCATCAGCTATTTCAGAGCACTCCCAAGCTAAAAGGAACAGCCCAGAAGATCAGGCCACCTAGGTGATGCGGGCACTGTCTCTGGATCCTTCTCTTCAGTAGCCCCCGGGCCACATACTTCTGAAGAATGGCTCCAGGAAGAAGTGCACAAGGCGCAGCCAGTTTGGAAAGGAAGTTTGAGCTCAACTGTCAGTGGAACAATGTCAGAGATGAAAAAGTCTAGATCCACTGTGCACAAGGGTCTCCCTACAGAAAAGCTAGGGGAAAAGAGATGGGCTGGGTTGGTACATGGTTCATGTCTCCTCTGTCACAGGAAAGCAGCCATCACATGTGGCCATGTCTTTAGCAGGATTATCATCCCTTTATTTACTGGGGGTACAAGCCAAAATCAGAAAGATTAAGAGAGTTGGCCAAGGGAAGGAGAGATGGCTCAGCACTTAAGAGCACTGGTTGTTCTTCCTGATGATCTGGGTTCGATTCTCAGCACTGACATGGCAGCTCACTACCGCCCTCCTCTGGCCCCCTCAAGCATCATGTACACAATTGGTACAGAAAAATACATGGAGACAAAAACAGCCAAACACATAAAAATTGGCTTAAATTTAAAAACTCATTTTTAAAAATAAATAATCGGCCAAGACCCCATACCCAATCAGATAAGAACTAGGATTACAACCCATTTAGTTACTTCCAAATTCCTGCAAATTGTAACATGAGCAGAAACAAAATTCATAGCACACGTCAATGAAAGTCACCTCATTATCATCCCCATTTCACAGATGAAGAAACTGAATCCACTGAAGATAAGCAACCTGTCAAGAGTCTCTGGTCAACTTGTGATTTTCAGTTGTACCCCAGACTGCCCTCATTTCCAGGATCCATCAGGATCCTATACAGAAGGATAGGGAGACTTTCAAGGACCCTAGCATATGGGGATCACAAAGCTCCTGTACCTACAGGGGCAAAGCCAGAGCCCTGGGTGCAGAGAGAGCTTTAGCTGAGGCTGCAGCTATGGGCATAAAATAACTCTGCACTTCAACAGAGAAAGTCACCCAACCAATCTACAGCCTGGCAGGGAGGGGAAGAGTGGCTCTCCTCCAGCTCACTAGCCTACAGTGCCTCCCATCACCTGAACCCACAGAAACTCAGGAAGAAAGAGGTTTCCATAGTGCAGTTCCTTCCAGAGTCCGGGAACAAGACAGCTGAAGGAGAAAATGATACTGAGGCAGGGGACACAGCGCTGTGAGATTCTGGGATTCTTTGCATCTCAGGCCTTGAGAAATCAAAGTTCTCAACAAATATCTCATGACCTAGCTAATATGCAGCCAGGAGAGCTTAACAGTGGGAAATGCAGGGTTTCCTCCCCATAGCAGGCAGGCCTGCTGTCCTAACCTAGTCAACCATCAACCATCGCTGTAAAGCTGGAAGAAGCCTGGCTCTAACCACCTGGAGATCCAAAGCATCTCTTGAGACTTTTCAGCTCCAGAGCCCAAGTCAGTGCTGGTCCTCAAGCGAAGGGGGGAGCAGCAAGACAGCACAAAAGAGAGAGCAAGAGAGAGACTTCTTGCATGCCGAAGCACATATGCTATTTACCAGTTCTTAGTAGTAAATGCCTTTCTAAATAAAGACAATCCCATATGAAGATGATTTAAACATCATGGCAAGACACATCCCTCTGCTGTATGTCCTTGGTGCGTGCACACATGTGCACACACATACACACACACACATATACAAATGTATACACATATACATGCAGATATATACACGTGTGTGTGTGTGAACCTTCACATAAACATAAACACCTAACATATATGCACATGTGCACACCCGTCCCTACCCATGAGGCTTCTGGGATGCAGCCGAGCTTCCCAGGCCTGCCTAAAGTTTCACCCTCAAGTTCCACAGATCACCCAAACCCCAGCTGATTTGGTCATATTTCTTAGTTTAAATCAACAGCCTGATTTTATCAACAACACTCTGCAGAGGTTTCTTTCTTCCAACAGACTGTGCTCCTCTATGCCATAAAGTTAATTTTCTGTTCTTTGTTCACTTCCCTAATCTGCAAATTACATCCTCCTGTTCCCTGATTGCTTACTATTGGAAAAACAGCCATTTTTGGCTTCCAGTTTGAATATTCTGGGCCTTATCTTGATGACCCTAATCTCTTTCCCCTCACTGGCTTCTCAAGGAAGCAGTAAGTAACCAGCAGGGGTGGAGGGTATTGCAGGCACAGACACAGCTCAGGGGCCAGGGCCAGAGGACCACCTTTCTCCCTCCACCCCTTTCCTGTTTCTCAGAGTGTGGGAAGAGGCTGGCTTTGCAACACAGAGGATTAGAAATTCTGGGAACCACTCCGCGCTCTCAGAAAGTCTTCGTGGGAAGACACAACTGATGCTTGCAGAAACGTGGACAGATGCTTCAGGGTTGGACTGACTTCTGCTGATGCTGCAGGAAAGATTATTTGACTCTTTGGTTGGGAAGCGGAGCCTAAGGAGGACAGTCAGGCAAAAAGATACATGGTACTCAAAATCTCTGGGAATGGAGGGGGAAAACTCAATGTCTTTACACTATCGGGATCCTTAAAGGGGAGAGAAATGACCCAACTGTACGAAATGCCCAAGAGAATCAGGTCTGTTTGCAACCACACGGGGAGGAAGGGAAATGAAGAAAAAGAAATTGTGTGTGAGAGTTGGTTTTCTGTTTTGGTTTGGGGTTTTGGTTTGGGTAGGTTGTTATTATTGTTGTTTTGTCTCTTTTGGAAGAATCCTAACCAAGTTGCATGCTTTACAGTGAAAGTAGTTGGGTCCCAAAAGACACTAAGTTCTAACAACTTCAAGACTGATATGCTGCTAATGATGGTGACGACAACAGATACTCCCCACACAAATCCAATTCTGTTTCCTGGTAGCATTTGCCATATTCCGTAACAAGAAAGCTTGTGTTTGTGTACACCAGACACTCTTCACATATGTCACATGCATCTCTGCATTTAATCTTTTTAAAAAAAAAAAAACGGAAACATGTTATCACATCAGTTTCACAAGTGAGAAAACGGAGGCTTGGAGATTGGTAACTTGACTAGGCTCACATGCACCTAGCATTCAGATGAGAGCTGCTTGTGTCCTAGGCTCGCACTCAAATATTTCTGAAATGAATGTGTGACTCACGGTTGGCACATCACGCAGCATCCCAACCTTGCCCTGTGTTTAATCTCATGGCTGTAACTTCCTGTGAGATGCCACGCTGTATCCAGGATCTCTCGGCCTGCCTTATGTCTAGAATGCAGTTTCCCTAGGTCCTCGGGCCACACCAGCGCATGGCAACGCCTCATAGAAGGGGACAAATCATAAACATTTTAGATGCTGCAGATTATATGTCTCCGTTCCATATTTTTTATTTGGCTTCAGCTTTTCCAATCCCTTAAAAATATACAATGTGTTGGCTCCGATTCCTGCTCCTGGCCCAAACCCTCGGAATCATGCTTGAAATGCCCCTCTCTCCCTATCTAACCATCCAATCACCGAGCTCTCAGATGTCTCTCATAATACCCTTGATATGTTTTACAATATCCTACTTCCCATCCCAGCCTCTTTCCTCATAGTCTCCCCTACTCCCCAGAACAGCCCACAGGCACGTTACCCCCACATGGTGCTTGGTATGAATCATTCCCTTGCTCAAATATCCTCACATCTAAGCCCCTTACTCTGCATTCAAGGACAGATTCCCAGCGCGCGTGCGCGTGCGCACACACACACACACACACACACACACACACACACACACAGAGTCGTCTTGTCCTAATTATCATATAGAGCAAGCCAGCTAACGCTGAGTGGGCAAGAACACAAGCAGTCATTCTGCTAGACATGCACATCAACTCATCTGAGCCTTCCAGAAGCTTCCCAGATAGGTCTGACGAAGACCAATCAGGGGGTTCAGGCAGGGTGTTGTTCATGTGTATGGAGAGTACACATAGAGGCTAAAAGTCAACCTCAGGTTCCTTTCTCAGGAGCTATCCACCTTGGTTTTGGGGGATCTCTCATTGACCTGGAGTTCATGGAGTAAGGTGGGCTGGGTAGTCAAAGATGCCCAGAAATCTGACTGCCTCTACCTCCCTGTCCTGAAATCACAGGTGTGCACTTAGCATCTCCAATATCCAGTTTTTTAAAGGGAGTCCTGGGGATTGAACTCTGGTCTTTGTGTTAGGTAGCAAGCACTTTACTGACTGAGCTATCTCCCCAGCTCACAAGATGCAAGGTTTAGAGATCAACTGCCAGAGTGCTAGTTTACATGGTACTGTGGTAAAACTCAGAACTGAACTGTGGCCACCAGACTCCAAGGACCTGTCCCTTCGCCTCCATCCTAGGGTGCCTTTAACCATGGCTCACCTACTCTACCCTACCTACTCTACCCTACACCCACCAGGAAATGGCTTCAAAAGGACCATATCCCCAAGCCAGGTGGTGGTGGTGCATGCCTTTAATCCCATCACTCACGAGGCAGAGGCACTCAATCACTGTGAGCTGTAGGCCAGCCTGGTCTACACAGTGAGTTCTACTGCAGCCAGAGTTACAAGAGAAACCCTTTCTTGAAAAACAAAAAAACAAAAACAGAAAAAAAAAAAATCCCAAAGCTCAGCTATCAAGAGGAACTGATGCTTCTGGACTCAAAGTACCATGGATAGAGCAGGGATGACCCTCTGTCAGAGAGCGGGCCCCAGCAGGGATCCTCCATACTAGGCTGCAGAGTGAACAAGAAGGCAGCTTGGAGCAGTCCATAAAGCAAACCAGTGTGATGTGCTCACTAGTGTGGCCCCAACCACTCCACCATTTGCTTAAAAGCCATGCTGTGTTTCCTGGACAATGGCTATACTCCAAGATACACATTCCAGTTTTTAAGAGTCTAATGTAAACATTCTATTAACGGCTCTTTCCTCCATGCCTTTGCCCTCCCCCTCCCCCTCCCCCGCCCTCCCTAAGTGCTGGCTTTTGCTTATTGTTTCTGCTTGCTTCCTTTTTTTCTGAATCAGTTCTGCTCTGTCTCTGTCTCTGTCTCTGTCTCTCTCTTTCTCTCTCTCTTGCTTCCAGAATCTTCTTGCTTCACAGTCTCCTTACCCATTACCTGCCTAACCTCTTCTGTAACGTTCTTGTCACTGTGGTTGTACTCCTATTGAGGGTCTTGGTCATCTCTCCCGGGTTCCTAGCCTTTCCTGCATTTTGTTAGCCTGTTTGCCCAGCAGAGCTGCTTCCCTCTGCCAGGTTTGTGTCTCAGCTTTCATGGTTACTGGAAAGCTCCACTCTAGCTCCCGTTTCTTCCTGCTCCCCACAGCCTTCCCATCCACCACTGTCACTCCATCTCTCCCATCTCTCTGTTGCCTTTTCTTTCCAGATGCCTATTCCTCCTTGTCTGAGTCTTCCTTCCTTTTACCCTTCATCTCTGCTCTTTGTCCTCTCTTCCCTTATCCCCCCTCCTCTCCTCTCCCTCCCACTTGGCCCCTTTCTGGTTGCTACACTCCCCTTTTATCAGTGTTTTCCTTCCTTCTGGCTGCTGATACCATAGGGTAGTTGCAGGCGCCATCCCTGGCTGCACATGTAGACCAGGAGCCAGCCTGTCAGCCTAACATCAAAACTACACAGAAAACAGGATCTTGATGCCTATGTGTAGCTTGGCCCTGAATAGATCTCAGTTATACTGCTTCAGTGTAAAGCCACCTGGAGTCCCAGACATCCAGCTTAGAAGGCAAGATGCAGAAAGGACCATTTCTATCTCCCAGGGACTTTTGTCAAGTTAAGGCCAAAGACCAGGCTGAGACTCATCATTTGTTGCTTGCAGTTTCAGGATACCTGAATGCCGCTATCTTAATTCCCTTTCTCTTCTGCCTCTGTCTCTCTTTCTCTGTGTGTGTGTGTGTGTGTGTGTGTGTGTGTGTGTGTGTGTGTATGATATATTTCTCATCAGTCTCACTTTTGTCCAGAATAAAATGCCTGGTAACTTTTTAGACTTAGCACACAACACACCCTCACTACAAAATAAAATAGAAAACAGAGTAAGAAGCAGCCGGCCGAAGGAGCTGGTGCTGCTGTGGGAAAGGCTGTACCCTTCCCCTGTGCCTCCTGCCCATCAACACTGCTTCCCAACTTCAGTTGCTCTAGTTTCCCTGTCTCCAAGGCAAGGAGAACTGGTGTGTTTCCTTAGAGGACAGCGCCATCTAGCAGATGAAATGTCAAACCCGCAGCTGAGGGCTGAAAGATTCAGGCCTCTTCTGGCTCCCAGCTTTTCCACTCCCAGCCAGTCAAACCGCAACTGGTCTGAAGTAGCGATGCAACCCTCTGGCCTTGTTTGAGACCTCAGTGCATCTTTAACTTCCTATTTCTCCTGAGTCTGATTCAGGCTCCCTATGGTCTCCATTCCTAGAAAAGGCAGCAAAGTCCCAGGTGAGGGGGCAGGCTCGGCCAGAAGCTAAGAAGCACTGGGTGACATTTTCCAAAGCAAAATGAAACTGAACTTCCTGAAGATGTGGTAATCTTTGCCCCTCGATGCTTTTTGTATTCCTTCTTCTTCCATGCTTCTGTGAAGACCCTGTTCCCAGTCACCTCCATCAAGGTTCCGTCTCTACATACCTGTTATGACAAGTGACTTTTTTTTATATATGAAAACCCCAATCAGTTGTCAGTGACCATCTAGATTCCGTGCCATAAGGTATGTTGAAGAGTCTCAAGTCCGTACAGGTTCAGGCAGAGAGCTGTGAATTCTGCCAATGTCTACAATGAGTGTGGGTAAGTAGGGTGGCAGGTGACTGTCCCGTGGCTTCCCTCAAAGAATTAAGGCATAAGCAGCACAGATGTCTGGTCTTGGGAGCAAGAACATATCTCAGCATTGCAAACACACTGTTCCAGGGCCACACATCTGAAATAAACCTGTGTTACCACATGATCCTCCCTACCCTTTCATTTCAGATGAGGCAAACTAAGGTGACAGGAGGCCACACCTGGACTAAGATCACTCACTTCCTTTGTGGCATCAAGACAAGACCACAAATATGCACCTCCTCATCTCTGGTCCCGTCTAACACCTCCCTAACCACATCCTAAAGAGAAAGCAGCTCTCCTATTGCCCACACTGGGTACCCAAGTCCTTCATTGCCACAGACCAAGTGAGGGGCAGCCATTTGAAAAAGAGCCCAGCTCAAAGCCAAAGATCCTACCAACTCCGTGGCTGTTCCGACCACCGGGCATTAAAAGATCCTGAGCTGCATCTGGGCCTTTCCAGAGGAAACACTGTCATCAACTTATCATGCATACCATCACTGTGGGTATAGAATAGGAGACTCAAAAAATAGTCTATGTTTGCAATGGGTGCCTTGAGCAGGACTCATGAGTTTCTTTCTTGAACTTAAATCAGAGAGTTGGATATTAGGACATGCAGCAATAATTCTATCACCCGCCGAAGTTATAAAACCATAGGTTTCACATCCCGGTTACAAATGGGTCCATAGTTCGAATCCCATTGTGGTTCCCAGTGGCTTATACTTCTATTGATGCCCCCAACCCTAGAGTTCACTTATAAACTTGCAAGTTCAAGCTTAACCCTGTCATCTCCATCCCCTTGACATAAGCAACAGGCAAGGCGTATACACAGAAAAGTTGTTTCTTGGCCATTCCAGATGAAGGGACATGCCAAAACATCTAGCCCAGAAGAGATTAACTACGATTGAAGAGGGCACTTCTTAAATGTTCTCCAACATGTCAAACCTTGTGTATGGCCGACCCGTGGAGCAGCTCATGATGGACGCAGTTAACAAGCTGTGGCCATTTCCTCAAGAGAGTCAGAAAGCCTTGGTTAGGCTCTCCAAACTTAGCTCGCAAATTCCCAAAGTTCCCATGTTTTCATCTCTCTTGCACACAGACCTCCCACTGGGGAACTTCTGGGAGTATGATGTTATCACCCAGAAAATCAAGCGCCAAGGAAATAGGAAATGTGAGGGGGGAAATGGCTAAGAACTCCTGAGTGGATCTGAGTTCAAATCTCAGAGCCCCTTTGTAGCTGTGTGACCTCAGATAAGTTACTTCTGTCCTTCCCAGCCTTCCTGCTCCTGTGATGGAAGAAGGGAGACTAGTTGTGTCTGCCTCATGGGACTGTTAGAGGATTACGAGACTGGAATTACTAATGCTGCTGTTAACACTGCTAATTCATGGCAGTTTGTGGTGTACACTGATTCTGATCTGGTTGGATAGAAGATATATTGATCATTACAGATTCTGAGACAATTGTAATTCAGTTTTAATATGATTCGACCAAGTATTAAGCCAGGCGTACATCCAAAATTCAAAGAGAAGAGGGTGAATATGTCTGGAAACCTTTAGAAGTTCCCTTTATAGAGTTGAGAACTTGAGCAAGACCTTGAAGAAGGAGAAAGATGTGGCAAATCTTTACCACGGGATCCACGCAAACCAAGGAGGGACAAACTCTGTCAGAGGAACGTTGACCATGGGCTACACCTAGAGCCAAGCAACCCTCAGATTCATTCTCAGATGGACCTCTGATTCCGGGAGGGGTGTTCCCGTCATTCTGAAGATCTGATCTAACCTCCTTTCTTTAGGTATTAGATAATGACTTCCACAAGGAGTTTCTGTGAGGTTTGAAACTCTAGGTAATAGCTATGTAAAAGCCTTGGGAAATTAATAAGCAGGTATCTCCTGAGTCGCTACATGTAAGCACCGAGACGCGGGCTTGTAAGCATTGTGCTATCGCAGCAACCATTGTAATTGCCGTTTCATAGATGAGGAAATCTACTCAAAAGAGAGGACGTGCTCACATAAACAACAATGGGTAGATGACAGAACTAATAATGATGCACAAGCAAAGGCCGGAGGTGGTTCTCATCTTCCCACCTACACATGCAAGAGCTACATTCTAATTCAGCATGAGGTTTAGCTAATTGCCTCTTGCCTCACTTCTCAGATAAGAAACTGAGGCACCAAGTAACAATATTCCCAGAACAGACAAAGGGTGCAGGGACAGTGCTCTCCTCGAGTCCCACTTGACAACCCCTAGAGAGACAGAAAACATCCCTCTGACTTGACTGGGAAGATGAGAGCTACACACCACCACCTTTGTTTTGTCAAGAACAGCTCCATATGAAAATGTCAGGTTTCATTAAATTGAACCCTAGATCCACAGATACCTCACTGGTGTGCCCTGGGTTCCTCATCCCCTTGAATGAGCACTGTCAGAATGGGCTAATGGAAGGCATCCCAGGGTCACTAATACCTGGAAGGCAGGCGTATGTCTGAAAGCCCAGATGTGGGAGACTGAGTGGGAGGCTGGCTGAGGCTCCAGAGAAGGTCTGGCAGGGAGGATGAGGCAGATGTGCCTGAAGACAGGGAAAAACTGAACTCTCACAGAGAGAGTGTCAAAGGATGCTCACATACTAAGAAATTTAGAGAATAAACGTTCCCGATACAACAGTAAGTATTTCCCCATGATGCTGGCAGCAGGAGATGGCAGGTCACTGATTCTTCTGTATTTAAGGAAAGCAGGTGGCTGGCCTGAGTCTGTTCCCTCTATTTTATCCCTCTGTCCCATTTTCTTTTACCTCTCTTATTTTTCTTCACCTACTTCTACATCTAGATATAACTTATTAAGGACGATCCGTATCCTGGGGACAGTTCTTATTTAACCTATGTAACCATTTTATGGGGTAGTTAAACTGTAAAGATCTTAGTATGGAGGATCAGAAAAAATTAAGATCAGCAAGACTTAAATAAACTCCTCCAAAGTGCTGAGTATAACACACAAACCCTTCCTCCAGTAGAAGTGTCCATTCTTTCAACGTTGTAAAGTGATTGTGTTCTACAAATTTGTTGAACCACATAGCTATCTTAGAATATGAAGCCTTCAGAGAGCAGTTGGACAGGTCCATAGCTCATGGTCTTGCCACTGGACCATCTGCCTTTCTGTAGAGAGGGAGCCTATCCAGGAATTACCTACCCAGGGGTGGAGCTGGGGCTATCCCCTACCCTTCAGTAGGAGAACTTACCAGATGAATTTTAGTACAAATCACCCAAAAGAAATAGGCTTTTTTTAAAAAGGTGAGAGCCAGAATGGAAAGACAGCTCAGCCATTAAGGAGCATGTGCTGCTTTTACAGAGGATCAGAGTTTGGTTCTCAGTACCCATATTTAATAACTAACAACTGCTACCTGTAAGCTCTAAGGAATCTGATGCATCCTTTTCACCTTTGAAGACAGCCAAGAGACAGAGACTGAGAGACTGAGAGACAGAGAGACAGAGAGAGAATACATGCATGTATAAATAAATAGAAAGAAAGATTTTAAAATACACGAAAGAAAGACATTGTGAAAGCACTTAATTGCTCTCAGACAGGGGTGTGATAAAGCCTTCTGCACTTTAAGGTTATTAGAAAACTTCAGCCCCACCCCAGGGAAAGAGGAAGATGGGAAGAAAAGGAGATCCAAATTCAAAGCTGCTGAAAAAGTGGGTTTTTGAAGCCAGGCCTCCGCTAACGCTGCTGCTGACAACTTCATCCCCAGAAGACAGATGAGCAAAGTGAGAGCAAGCCACGAGCACATGAGATCCCGGGTAAAGCTGACAAGACTCAAGCCAAAGCCCCACCCACGAATACTGCAGGCATCCACTTTCCCAGCTGCACTGTGGGCTAGGGAGAAGACAGAGCTCACATTCCCACACACCATGGGTAAGTGTCCTGCAAGGACTGACTGCCCTTTGGCTAAGAGAACATCCAGGATTTAGGATGATCCAGAGGGTGATGGAAGAGCCTGCACTTCCTTTAATCAGGGATGTGAGGAATTCAAACAATTAAGTTGCAAAAGAAGATGATGTATCTGCACAAATGAAGCTGTTCCCCAAGTAGTGTTATAATCCAAGTTTTTATTTTGTTCCTCCTCTGGGTCTTTCTACCCCATTATCATGATTGGACAAATGAGCATTTGGGTAACTTGCTTTTAAAATCAGTAACAGAGACACAAGAGAGACTTCTCCCCACCACACCCCACCCCCCAAGTCAGGACCGCCAAGCACAGCTGTAGACACTGAGAAGCAATCAGCTCTGTGGAGCACTGTTCACAGACTACGATTTGAATGGCTCTCCCGTGAGTTACGCAAGAGAGACCCTTGACCTGAATCCTCGCGTCTGTTAAGGACCAAGACAAACATATTCTGCAGACACCTTCTCCTAACACTACAGCTGATAAAACCTGCTTCCTCTGCAATCTCCATAGCACGCTCTCTCTGGAGATTACACATCTGCCCTGTAGTTACTGTTTCGTGTGAGCGACTTGTCTTTCCTACCAGACCATGGTTTGTAATCATTTAAGAGAGATCCTAGGCCCCTTTGAAAAAAATTCAACCCAAGGTACAAATATTTTTCCCTAAGCAAAAACTAGCCCAGGCACATAGAATTTGGCACTGAAGTCCTGGAAAGTCGTGGCGCAATCAATACTTGAAGAGAGAGTCTATTTGATTCCAGAAGGTTCTAGATGTGGGTTAAGTGCCAGATTCATTCTTTGTAGATTTAGAGAGCATTCAAGGTGATAGGCATCTCAACCAGCATGACATAGTGGTCAAAATGGTAGTTGATAAATTGTTGTTTGTCACCGGCAGGCATGGACCTCCCAACCAAGCCAGCCAGACAGGGGGTGCAAACGCCAGAACCTCTGCTGTGGGAGAGGGAGAGCTCTGTGCGGAGACGGTTTTGGTGGCTGGATGAGAAACCTGAAAGTATGACTTTCTGGCCTTTTGTTTTTTTGGTTTTTTTTTTTTTCGAGACAAGGTTTCTCTGTTGTAACTCTTGCTGTCCTGGAATTCACTCTGTAGACCAGGCTGGCCTCGAACTCACACATATCTGCCTGCTTCTGCATCCTGAGTGCTGGCCCAGCTCTGGCCATTTTTAGTATCAGGAATTTGTGTTTCCATACTTATTGACCAAGGAGACAGAGAACTTTACTTCAATTATTGTTTGTGTGTAATATACATGCATAAATGTGGGTGTACATACAGGAACAAGTCTGTGTGTGTGCCCAGAGGTCTAAGGAGTCCTTCTAGAATGTTCTTCTCATTATTCAATGAGGCAAGGTCTCTCGTCTGAATCCAGAGCTCCATTATAATAGTAGTCTAGCTAGACAGTTTACTCCTGGGATACCATCTCTGCTTTCCAAACATTGGGATTACAGATGGGCCATCATGTCTATCCAGCACTTCTATGGCTGCTGGGAAACCAAACTCTTGTCCTCACAAATGTATGACCATCATTTGATCCACTGAGTCATATTTTCAGGCCATAAATAGAGAAATCTGTCTAGGGGAGCAAATAATAGCATTAGTACAATAATAATCAATAACTACTTTAAACAATTTGATAAAGTAAGTGGCCCTCTATATTTCCTATGCATGAATTCTGGTCCTCCAAAGCTATCCAGTGCAGTAGAGACTGTCTTCACCCTACAGCTGAGGCTCAGACATGCCAAATAGTCTTATTGCCTTGTCAAAGACTGGCTCCCTAAAATTCTGTTTCTCTAGCACTCTTTCTGTTGACCTCAGACTGCCATCCAAGCAACTGCAGAGTCATGTATTGCGTGTCTTCTATGGGCAGATGTCAGCACACTCTGAGTTTAGCCTATATCTGGGACATACTCCTCAGTCTGCCTGCATCAAACTAGAAAAGTGAAACTGCTCAGCAAATATCACCTATCACAAGCTTCTAACTGCCAGAAATAGGTAAATCTGGCCTGGGGACTGCCAAGAGGTCTTTCTCAGGTCAACCTTTAGCAGCACAGAGGCCCGAGATGGTCCTCCTCTTTCCAGTGTTGGTCCCTGAACTTTCCAGACCACACTTCTTCCCCAAGAGCAGGTAAGGTATATCAGTGTCTCTAAGCTACTGAACATGGCAGAAGGTGAGAACCTGGAACATCCATACGCACAGAGAATGAATTAAGACATTAAGACTGGGAAGTGATTGTAAAAGGACCTGTTCAAGCAGGGACCACTGCCTAAGGGAAAGTAGTCAGCGCAGCAGCATGTATTCTGCAGTCTTTAAAAGTGAAAGTGGCATGCCTAACCACCAGTAAGAGACCAAGACAGGACTTGCCCTATGACCTTGGACCTTTTACAGGGCAATGCTTTTTCTACCCAGCCACAGAGAGCCAGGCATCTTCCCATTAACTCTCCACAGTCTAGTTCCCAAGGTCTGAAACTTTGCTCCAGTCATCTGGGTTTCTGAGAAAGCCCCAGGGAAGCCCATACAGAGACACTCCAGCCACAAGTGACAAATCACAGTGACACCCTTATCTAGCCAGAGCTGCCTGAAGATAAGGTAGAAGAGAATGTGTATCACAGCAACTTCCCGGGTTTGTGCTTAGACAACCATTCTCCCTTAGTCTTTTAAGAGCCCCGCCACAAACAGCTCCTGTTTTTCCTGCCTTTTCATCTTCTCTCTGTCCCCTACCTCCCTCTCCATTACATTATTTCTTCTCCTCTGATCATGCCAGGCCTCCCTCCCACCTCTCACTGTTAGAGCTGAGAAGCTACTTGGTGTGATGACAGGTGAGAAGTAAAAGCACTACAAGAGCTCTCATTGTCAAGGGGCAACTCACTCAAAATGAAGGGCACTCTCCTATGCTTAGCTGAATTCCAGCCTATAGCAGCTTGATGAGTCTTCTATCAGAAGGTCTTCCTTTGCAGCATGGGTGTATCCAGTGAGTCCTCAAGAGAACTGTGTAGGCAGATGCCTAGACACACAACTTGAGTCCTCCTACCATTCACTGCCTGGTGCAGTGCCCCCCGGCTGCTACGGGAAGACCATCCTCTAGAATCCCCTCTCCAGACTACAGCTGCATTATGGATACCCTGCTCCCCATTAGGAACAACGTAAGTTCTCAATTTCTATGCACACGGCAGTACAGAGCTGGCGCACTGGTGTCATGGACCTGTCTAAGGTTCCTTGACAGCAGAGAGGAAAAGACACTGGAGAAAAAAAGAAAAAATAAACTGCTCCCAAATCAGAGGATTAGAGTCCTGAAGGCAAGGGCTGCTTCACAATGTTTCTAGGGATTTTCTGCTTTCCAGTCAACATGGCTCCCCCTGAACTCTGTTAACACACACACACACTCACACACTCACACCATAACCCAATGACAGAATGTCTCTATTGACTAGCTACCTTTTATTGGTGATAGAAACAGGCTCCTGAGAAGCCCTCATCACTTTCTGTGGTTTCCAAGCCAGCCATCTCCTCTCTGCCCTGTGCATCTGGGCTCAATGCCACACAACAAACAAAAGTGGAGTGGGTATGGCATCAGAGCAGGTATCCGTGCACCTGCCTGTAAATCCTCATCAACACCCCCCTCAATCTGTGGCCATTACTTTATAAATTAACTTGTCTTTTCCTTAATCTGCATGATGGGCTGGTTTTTTGTTTTATATTTGTTTGGTTTTTTTTTTTATTTTTTGTTTTTGTTCAAATTGGGTTCTGATTGTTTGTGTGGTGTTTTGAGACAGCGTCTCATTAGCCCAGGCTGACCACAAACTCACTATGTAGCCAAGGATGACCTCAAACTCCTAAAGAAATGCTTATGGCTTGGTACACAACATGGGCTTGATGCATTTTAAATAATATCACTAGCCAGGTCTAAAGCTCTGGCTTTGGGATTGTAGTTCAGCTGCATTTCTGTTGTTTCTTTTACCAAACCCCTGGTGTCATGTAAAGGATGCTGAGATATTTATGACTTGATTTCCGATTCTAGAAAGGAAACAACCCCTTCAACTGCCACAAGAAGTACAGTTGCTTTTGCTATGGATTCAGATCACTAAGTTCTAAAATTCCCACCCCAAGGAGGCCCCTCCACTCTTCGACCCCCTCTTAAACCAAATTATGGAAAAACCTTCTTTTCAATTGCAACTTTGATTTCAGACTAGCCAGAAAGATGTGGGGCCCTGGTCTTGGGGACACAATTCTTATCTCCCTAGTGGTTTTTACCCAAGAAAAGATATGAAAGTCTCATTTTGCCACCAAAGGACTTGAGTAGAATTGAAGATTTTGCAGTCCGGGGAAGACTTGCTATATAATATCTGAAATCGCCAGGCATTTGAAAGAAGAAATGTCTTTCTCCTTTGAGTATTGCAATCCCAACTGCCACCCAGAGGTGATTTATATGTGCTCATCCTCATTACAGACTACACATCATAAAGGCATGACAGAAATCATATCTGCATAGATTCGGGCAGCTCTGGGAGAGAGGCTGCCAGTTTTGTTTGACAAGACACTCAATCAAGCCAAAGGGTTTAAAATACTCCAGGAGGCTCTCACTGCCTGATCAACCCTATATATTTCTATCCAGATCAGAGGAACTCTAATTGAGTCCAACATTAGTACTCATTTTTTTTCCCTAATTCCTTGTATTAAAAGGCGGGGCGGGGCGGGGGGGCGGTGTCATGGAAGCCCTTGCTTTGCAGTACAGGGTGATGGAGGAGGCAGTCACAATTTGGTTGTGCTCATAAACTCAGGCATAGCCATAGCTTCCTGGCTGCACTTGGTGAAGACTGAGCTGAGAAGAAAACATTACCATTGGCAGGGGCTTCTCTCTGCACTTCTCATTTGCTGCGGGTGGGGAGGACATTCAGGCAGGAATTCTTTGTGTGTTTAATCCCTTGTAAAGTCTACTTGGAATGATGTCAGGACTCAGACCAGAGCAAAACAGAAGTCACTCGCTCGGGGCCAGGAAACGCCAGAGTATCTTGCAGCGAGGGTTTAGGCCATTTCACGCTTGGCGCTGTTGAACTTCCTTCACGAGGGAAGCCATAAAAGCTAGATCACAGGTTTACAATCTCTATTTATTTGTTCATCTTGAGATAGAAACTCCCTATGTTGCCTAAGCTAGCTTCAAAGATACAGTCCTCCTGCCTCAATTTCCTAAGTACTAAGAATACAGGTGTGTGCCACCAAGCCCACCTGAGGCAACGTTTTTAAAACCTAGATATGAATATGAACAAGAAAATCCATGACGGGTAAGTTATCATAATTTTAAATAACAATGAAAAGGGAATCTACACTCTATACTCAAACACATGACCCTTACCCCTCCCCACTTGTGCCAGTTGAGGCTCAAAAATTATTTTGACAAAAATGGGGTGTTTGTCTATGGATTGCAGTGCACCACCTTTGTTTATTTCTTAAATATTGCATTAAACTTATTCCTCTTGATTCCTACACTAGAAACAATACATAGCTTTACATACATGTACATGTATGTGTATGTGCATATGTATATACATAAGAGAGAAATACTCCTTAGCCCCAAGTGCCCTAAAAACCCACAAGTTGACTAAAATCCCCAGATTTATTCATTCACGTTCCTGTCATCACCTTCAACGGCAGTGGGCATCTTCACTCCAGACCCAAGCTGAGCACATGAGGGCGAACAAGAATGAAAAACCTTCATCCCAGGCCCTAAAGGGAATCTCACTTTCCAGCCATTCCAAGGCCTGACAGGTTGATAAAATGTTTAAGGGCACAATGTTCAAACAGAGAAAAAATTAAAAATGTAATAATAAAGTTAAATGTAACTGTTTTAAAGCATAATTCTTCGGAGAGACGAGTTTTATGTGGGACCAGCATTTGAAGTAGCAGCAATCATTATTAACGGGAACCTCGAAGAGAGGAGATTTAAATCACCGAAGTAATAAAAGCTGAACAAGGACTACTCGCACCTTGAAAGGCACTCTGAGAGAAGATTGCATACAAACGCAATTAAAACGATGCTTATAAAATACTAAGATGTTAATTGGGTTCAGTCCCAGAAGCCCCAGCAGTACAGTATGTCAGAAGTTAGCTGGTTTGAAGTTTAAAAAGAGTAGTTTAATTTGTACACCTTGTCCTAATTACGAAGCTTTCTGCAGCCCACGTATCTGGATGGTTTATGGTAGCTTGGAGCTTTGTAAAACAAACACACGAACCAGTTAATTGGGTTATGGCGATGGAAAATCGGGCCGCAGAATAGCAACCTCTCTTGCTGGGGTACCTTTACAGCTGGTAATGAACGTTCCAGCCAACGTCAGGGGGATGGTGATTTGTAAGGTGTGCTGTTTACAGCTTGGTGATCCTGCAGGGCTGAGACATAGGAGGCGATGCTGTGGAAACAAAGAATCACACCAGATAATGTTCCCTCCCCACCATGCTCCCAACCCAGCTGGCCTGCTCAGAATTTACAGCACTGCCAGCCTGCCCACCCCACCCGACCCAGACCCCTGTACCTGCCCTTTCAAACACCCCAGCATGTCTGGAGCCAAGTGCTCACATGAAAGACCCAAGGGGAATGGAGGCAGCTGAGTGGCTCCTTCCAGTAGCCCTGCTTTTGGTGCACCTGGTGTGGGATCGTGTTTTTTCTCCTGCCCAGCAAATAAATAGGTGGTGCTATCAAAAACAGCATCATTAAATTGGATTAGGAGAAAAGAAGGCTAAATCATTTTCCAGGAGTCCTACAGGATCGTGCTGGCCACAGTGGGGATTCTAGCCATTTCGTGCCTGGCACCAGCAAACCTCCTTCATGGAACAGGCTGTAAAAGACTGATCACAGGTTCAAAATTGCTCTGTCGCTTGCACCATCCCTTCCACTTCTAGCTGCCAAGCGTGAATCCTACATAAAGTGAGATGACAGCATCAGGCCTGCGATTCCTACCCCAGCTAAATCACCCATCTCCAGGAGACACTTAGACCAGCAGTCAGGTAGAGAAGCAGTCTGTGGGAATGGTAACCGTCCTAGACTGTGGGGAAGACACAACAGCCTTGGATGGCCAATGACTGTGAGTGCAGGGGAAATGTCATCTCCCAGGCACATTCTAGATCAGTCCATGGTTCAGCCATCCCCAGGCAGCAGTGGCCCAAAGCAAACTGGATAAGATCATAATGTTCTAACTGCCGCTTCTTTTCCTGCAAGGTATACAGAGCCTTGCTCCTTACAAGCGTAAGGAAATACCCAATAAATTAAGGAACCCGAAGAAGGTGACGTCAGAGAACTTTCCCTAAGCCAGAGGGAGCTTGTGGCTTAAGAGGAAATTGCAAGGTGTAGGCCTTACACAGAGGGGGAAAAGGAATGCCTGGGGATCCAGGTGCCTCACACAAAGATCCATTCACCAAGGCTGTGGTGTTTAAAACTCCCTGGACATTGAGATTAAGCTTCTCAATGTGCTGAGTGCTCTAAGGTACATTAGCATATACAGCCCCTCTTCTTAATGAGCTGACATCTCAGACAGGCCAATGCCACACCTTTTCCTAGGGTACAGGGCCGGTTTGCAGAGGAGGCTAAGTAGGAAACAGTGGTGACAGCATCTTTGGACCACGTTAGGCTAATCACCCACAGCAGTCATCTTCCTATACTTGAAAAATCAGAATTAAAAGTATTTACTTTGGGCCTGGGGAGATAGTTCAGTCGGCCAAGCACGTGACATGCTAAGTTTGGTCCCTCAGAACCCACAGGAAGGCAGTATGGTGGAACACACTCCTAACCTGGAGATTTGGGTCTCACTGACCAGCCAGTAGAGCCTAATTGGCAACTTCCAGGTCAATGAGAGACCCTGTCTTGAAAATCAAAGATAGATGGAATCTGGGGAACAACAGTCAAGATTGATCTCTCCATACACACGTATACACATATATACATGAATACAGACATACACAAACAAAAAAGTATCGTAAAAGAAAATGTAGTTCCTGCCAGTCTCTTAGCCTAGAGGAGAGGATGCCCACATTAACTGTGTCCAGGCAGTCTAGAACAGGAGCTTGGACTGGGCTGGGCACAGGGCTTTAGAGATGGCCGTACTACCAGCACCTGTGTGGCCTCTGCCGAGGTTTATATTATCTATAAGCCAAAGAAAATTCTATCTCATCTCTGGGGGGTAGTTGTGAGGGTTCAAGGAGATAATGCAGGGAAAGCATTTAGAACCATGCACAAGCATGTACGCATATCTGGAGAAAGAAATTCAAATTCAAACCCAGGAGCACTGATCCCCAAGCCCAAGATCATGATCATCTCAGGAGGTACATCTTCCTGAGGTGAGTATTTTATCACATTCAGGAACTCATTTATTTAACCTTATTTATGGTCTCCAGGCCATAAAGTGGAGGGGGGAGAGAGTGGCAATAGGACATTTGAGAACATAGACAGTGCCTGGAAACACAGGAATCCAGGACGAGAATCCAGGATGTCCATAGACACAGCATTCAAGGGGTAACATCAGCCTGGATAGGTCCCAACCCTGGGTAACAGACATAAGGATGTTACAAGAGGAACTGCACTATGGAGATGCTGTGGTCCTAGCCTGAAATTGGCTTTGAGGTTAAATTAAGAAGTGAGAAAGCCCCAGCAACCCCAGTCTCCCTGGCTCCAACCACCCTGAGGCAGATGGGTTATTATTATTATTTATTATTTGTTGATGGATATTCAGAGTCATCTGTCAGGTCTCCCCTCAGGCAAAGAAGCCTAGGAGAAATGGCACTAGAAATCTTAAGTTTGGTTCCCAGAGCCACTTGAGAGTGGAGAGTTATTAAAGTACACTTTACTATTGCTATCTGCTCTGCGGGGTGCTTGACCCTACATCTGACTTCAGGCTTCTGCTGTCCCTGCAGTATAGGCAACAGAGAGTCGAACAAATTGCAAAGAGGGACTCCAGGGATGAGCGAGGAGGAACTGAAGGGAAGGAGGATGCTGGGCATGTGTTGGATTTCATGCCCTTGTTTGGACACTTACTGTTTTGACCGTGCTTTATTCCACAAGGGCTAGACACAGAGAGCAGGTGATGAAGGAATTGCCTAACCACAACTGTCAATGGCAATAAAGAGAGAGAAGACATCCACCTTATATCACACCAGTAAATACTGGCTATACCCTTCATCAGGGGCTTTGGATTTTTTTTTTTTTTTATGTTGACCCTGATTCAGAAACATTTTTATGAGCTGCTCCCTGGCACACTCAAACCAGAAACAAAAATTTCACTCCAGGGTCAGTGAAATGGCTCAGGGTAAAGGAACTTGCCACCAAACCCAACAACCTAAGGACCTGAGTTCAAAAGGACCCCTGAAAGGTGCCCTCTGACATCTACATACACACTGTGTACACCCACACACATACACACAAATAAATAGGTAAATAAAATGTAATAAAATTTAAACAAAAAAATTTCACTCCAACAATACTAATCTTTTTTATCAGGTGGCATGTCTTCTGACACTTCCTGTAACATTTTGGTTTTTTTTTTATTGTTTTTGTTTTGTATTGTTTTTTCAATGAGACGCTTCATGGAGACCCATGAAATTAACTTCATTGCCCGTCTTGAGCCTTGAGACTCAGAATGCCCATGAATGAAGTCATTAAACTAATATCAAGAGCAAACACCCACATACTTCTCTCGCATGTTAAAGTCTTCTCAGACCTACCACATTTTAGCCTGACTCCCACAGAACTATTGAAATCATCCCAGAATTGGGAATGTTTACAGGTGACCATCTCCAAAATGTCTCGTAGTCTGTGATGGTCAGCTGCATGTGTCAGTGACTTGGTCATGGAGTCTCTCTGTTCAACCAAACAGCAGGCTACTTGCTACAAAGGTACTGTGTTGATGTGATGTACAATAAGTGAACCCATCAAAGAACATTAAATTTTGTGACATGAATGAGCTTTATTCTACCAGTTCAATACCTTAATGGAAGACATTTTTTTTTATTGCCTTAATACAACATGGCTTTGCCTGACTTGGTGAATAGAATTAGACTGTGAGGTGACCAATTTGGAAAGACAAATGGTGAACTGAAATTTATGCCTAAAAACTTGCTAAAACCTAGGATGCCTAGTAGATAGATATCAATGTGCATATGTCTGAAGTTTAGAATCAAAACCAATCTGACTAGAGCGAGATTGTCAAGTCATTTACATTTACATTGTATGCATAGTGTTTCTGTGGTATTTACATGAGACTTGTTCTTATAGGCTCCTATATTTGAATGCTTGATTCCCAATTGCTGGAACTGTTTGGAAAGGATTTGGAGGTGTGGTCTCATTGGAGGAGGTGTATCACTGGGGTGGGCTTTGAGATTTCAAAAGCCCATGCTATTCCCAGCAAGGCCTCTCTCTCTGCCTCATAGTGATTGCCTCAACCTGTAAGCTCTCAGCAGCTGCTTCAATACCATGCTTGCCTGCCCGTTGCCATGCTTCCCACAATGATAATAATGGACTCTCGTCCTCTGGAACAGTGAACCCCAATGTTTTCTAAGTTGCCTTTGTTACAGTGTTTCATCATGGCAATAGAAAAATAACTAAGACTGTGTGTGGGGGGGGGGTGGGTGTGTGTGTGTGTTAGTTAAAACATTAAGACATAAACTAAGTGACAGAAGGTACAGGATGGAATTTATTGGCTTATGTATACAAAACATAAATGAACATGCTGGCTTTAGGCACAGATGGATAAGGATACCCAGATGCCAAATGTATAAATGTTAGCATCAGGAATTAGAAATCTGTCTCCATCTCTTATTTTGGCATTTTTCTCTCTTCAAAAAATAAAAATGGAAATGGTCACTATCACCTCCATGGTGACATTACATGTTCAGAAACCTCTAGGGTAAAGGTCTACCTCCTTTCACATCAACCTAACAACAGTGTTAGGACTGTTCCCTGGGTCTGTTGGGGACCATTTCTCATTTGGGTCTTGATCCAAAAGTCAGCTTCTCAATGAGGCCTTCCTTCCCTGAGCACTCGCTTAAGACAGCTTCCTTCCTCACTCCCTCATGTCACCTCTATTCTCCTTATCTTTGTACCATTTACCACTGTCTGATATTATCATATTCATGTATGCATTGAATTATTTGCCCTATTGTCCCACTCCACATTTAGAATACGAAATCCACGAGCACTATACAGTCCATGAGAATATAAAATCCATCAAGACATGAAATCCGTGATTCTAGTTAATCATATGAATTCCAGCTCTTTAACATAGTACCTGCTGATGTGTATTGCACTCAGCAATTTCAGCTTCATCTGATAGATTTAACCACATATGAGTATTTATAACACTGAAATGCTACAAGTTATACCTCCCTACCCCACGCTGATTAGTAAACATTTACTAGCACTCTACAATCATGTATAATAAGCTGGTATAGGTTTTGCTGTTCCACCAAAACAAACCAGTTTGCTTTCACTGAATCAAAGGTAGAGTGGATGCTGAACCCAAACAGAAGCTACCGTCACATAAAGCTGAACTGGGAGAGCTGAAAAACCAGTAAGAGAGACTTAGCAATGTTCACATGTTGTTGGGGACATTTGAAAGAACCATGAATGAAAAACTCACAGCAAGCACAATGAAAAGGAGATACCAGAAATAAGGAAATTAAGTCAGTGTGTAGTCCCAGAAGTCAAAAACAAATTGAACTGCAAAGAAGAAATGGTACACTGCATCATGCTGTCTAAGGTAGAGATTTGGGGCCAGAGTCTTCGTTTGATGGGAGAGATGCCAAGAGTCTGGTACCCACATTTGTCTATGAAGTAGAAATTAGGAATGCATGTGCCTATCTGTTGACTTCTCATCTGTGGGTGTTCTCAGTGCCTATGGATGTGGAGCAGAGATCTCCATATATCATACAACTCAACACATCTTGCCTTTTCTCTGGATAATTATCATCAACAAAATCCCAGTAATGGGAGAGGTCAGTACTGATCTAGGGGAGGAAACACAAGAAGCATTCAAGTATGTATCATAAACCTGACAGCATTATCTTGTGTTGGGGTCAGTTAGTTCCTGTAGCACTATTCAACTGAGAAAGAGTAAGAGACTTCTTTTAGGGCTGGGTTTGCCAAATGTCTTCCTGTTTTCATGCCTTGACTCATCTGGATTGCAAGAGATCAGGAGCTATAAAGATCACTGCCCTGGGTACTCAAGGACTAGGGGATCATAGACTTGCACCATGCCCTTTCATCACAGGACATAAGGCACTGGTCTACACTGGCCTTTCTATTTCCTCCTCTGTAAAAATAAGTATTAAAATACACTATTGTAAATGCATCCTTTAGCTCTAAGTGTGTCTCTGTATTATGAGCTGCCTCTGTATTCCTGGGAGAACCCACTATTATGTGGAACATCAGTAAACACTTTCTGTAGAAATGAATAGAGAAGAAGCACTCTATTTCCTCTGCCCTGTGTTACTATTAGAAAGGAAAGGGCAGAGAGAAAACACAAATGACAACCAAGGAAATTAATATCAGACCAGATTTCATGATTCATGGACTCAGACTAAGGACACTTTTCCCTGGACCTCCTCTGTAGATGGTTCATTACTGTAAATTCTAGAAAGACCTCGTGTATCAGTCTCTGCTCTACTATGACCCTACCCCACGGACAGTGTTCTAACAAAGCAACAAAATGTTCCTTTCTTGCCTTTGGCATCTCACTGGCCACAATTCTCTCTGGAATGGACCCCATCAGTGCAATAAAATGAAGAGATGTTTTACGTCAATTAAGTCTCTTTGGTGGCAAATAAAATTGCCTTAACAGAATGAAGCAATTATTGGAGCTTTACCATGAAGTTTGCAGAATAAAAGAGTTGGTTAAACTGAGAGGAGGACAGACAATAACAAGGTGGCTAGAGATACAGTCACTGATTCGATCTCCTCAAGAGCGTTTCAACTTGATTGTGCTTCATCTGCCCAGTGGCTTTGTATATGATGTGTGGGAGGGTGTGGATAAGTTTTTGTTTGTATGCATGCATGCACAGGTGTGGAGGCAATATGTACTTGTTTGTACATATGTGTGAAAACTAGAGGCCTCTACCTCTCCCTGCCCTTTGTTTTTAGACAGATCTCTCATTGAACCCAAAGCTCGCAGATTTGACTGGATTGGCTTACCGGCAAGTTCAAGGGAAGTGCTTGTGTTGCCTTCTCTGTGTTCATACCACACAACACTTGGATTTCACATGGATGCTAGGGATTGAACTCAGGCTGTTGTGCCTGTGCATCCCCTCTGTGTGTCCTAGTCCAGGGTTTTAAGGCATGGAGAGAGTCCTGCTTGGCCTTTATAAGCTTTGAGTCATAAACCTACCTATAGAGTCCAAGAACCAGGTGGATGCTTCCAGAAGAATGAGGTATATGTGGCACATATGTGTGTGTGCATGTGAGTGTGTGTGTGTGTGTGTGTGTGTGTATAACAAGAGTATGAATACCTAATATGAATAAAATGTACATATGTGATGTAACTATGTACGTTAGACAATTATTCATTGTATGCACGCTGTGAATTATAAGTACATACCTTAGACAATTATTCACTGTATGCACACTGTGAGTTTATAAGTACATATGTTAATGAGCACAGATTGGGGAGCACCACACTCAGAGAACAGTCTATAGTGTCAGGTAGGCACTATTTGGTAACATCTCTAGGATGGTTTTGGAATTTGGGTGCCCTTCAGCACCAGCTATATAATTAGCTACCTGACCCATCCCAGGCTTTATTTCTTCTCTCCTACAAAATGAGAGTATGAATAGCACCTTCCAAGGTTACTCTGAGGATGAGATCAGGCATGTATGCAGCAAGCAATATGAGTGGCACAATAACCTGAATACATGGGAGTTAATATTCTCACTATCTTATTATCCCTGTGTTGTTCAAAAATAGGTCAAAAGCAAGTCAAAAAAGTCTCCTCCTCTCCCAAGAGCATCTATATTAAGGAAGCTACTCTCCTCCTGTTCCCAGGAGGTTACTCCCCCCTCTCTCAACCCCAAGGGCTTAACTAATTCACTTCTTCCAGCTGGAATACCCTTCTGTCTGCTATCCCACACCCACACTGTACCTCTAGGCTCCTTTAAAGTGGAGTTAGAATCTATTAGACCTACAGATCTCACTGACCACTGCAGGTCTCACTCATCCCCACTCCTCCAAATACAACAGTCCTTACAAGGGAAAAGGTAGCTAAGTGCAATAGTTGTGGTTCATCCTCTGATGTACCATGTCGTGAAAGATTCTTAGACCATATCCAGAGTCACATAGAAAAGTACCAAGCAGAGATGTGAGGCATGAGTGTAAGAACCAGGTTGTGGTCCTGATGCTGTGAGGCTAGCCTTTGAATATTCTCTGTGTTGTGCTGTCCAGTGAATGCTTCATGTGAGTGCCTTCCTCAGAACTAGGGAGGCACTCCTCACCCTCTTTATTAATGCGTACCGTATCTAACATGATGCTGAGCACAGCCAGGGGATCAGTCAAAGCTGGTGGGACGTCTGAATCATTCCTTGACTTGTAGCCAAAAAGCATGAGGTCACATACTGCAAACCTAGGAGCATCTAGGGATGCTGAGCCAATGCAGTTCTACAGGGCAGATGCAGTCAGTCTCTCGCCTTCACAGGAGGAACTATGGAAAAAGTGGTGGGATCATGGCTGCTGACTCAAACCTAGATTAGACTCCAGCCTGCTAAATGTCATATAAACACACCTAATCTGCTTTCCAGTCAAAAGACAGGGCTAATATTATGATACAAGGATGTTGAGAAGATTAGAAACCATTACACACACACACACACACATTGACAGCCATACTGTCAATGATGTCATTCTATATCAACACAGTGGTCCAGGAGCATACTCAGGTTCACACTCACAGTTGCGCGGATCATTTGCAAGGAATCCTTATACTCATCAACTTGGCCTTCACCGTGACTGTCCAATGGGACAAGCTCTGCACTCCATTCTCCCATTAACACAAAGGCTCTCCTTTGGGGGCGAAGGGATTCAGACAAGCTTCCCATAGACTCAAGCCCTAGTTTCTCAAGCCAGTGCTAAGTGTATTTGCACACCCGCCAGCATCAACAGAGACCCTGGATTACCTTTGCTTATGTGATTTTCTAGGTAAATTTAGAGCATAAAAATCACTAAACTCCAAGCATCGTGTAAAATTGGGCTTCCTTGTGGAGCCCAAAGTCAAGTCGGGACCAACAGTAAATTTCAACCCTGTGGGAGCACTTTAAAAATAATAATAAAGAGGGCTAGAAAGATGGCATCAGTTCAGGGCACTGGCTGCTCTTCTAGAGGACCCAGATTCAACTCCTAGCATTCACATGATGGGTGGCTCTCAACCATCTGTAACGCTACCTTCAGAGGATCCAGCACCTTCTTCCGGCACCAAGTGTACATATGGCACAGAAACATACATACCTACAGGCAAAATACCCATACACATATTTTAAGAGATAATCTATTTATTGGGTGTTTGCAAGGTGCTACATGCGTAGCAAGGACAGAATAGAGAAAGCCATACTTAATCCAACACCTCCGAGAAGAATGTAAACCATCACTTTTCCTCAAATCTGCAAAACTGCAGTGATTATCTGAAGTACTGTGCTTCAATGGTAATTAAACTTCAAAGGCACGTTACTGACCCCTGGGCTGTGTCCATCCTGCCAGAGAATGAGTCTTCAAAAGTCCAGTAAGGAAAGTTCCCTGCAAGGGGGAAGCTCCCCCTTTTACTCCAACATCCCCAGAGATTTCCTCCTAGATTGTTCATTAGCCCTGGCAGGCATCACTAGAGTAAATCACCACCCGGTACTCAATGAGAATATAGTTATTATAACAATTGCTGCATTGCATGATGTTCATGCCATTTGGAAATGTAGGTCTAATTAGCCCTAAGCTGTAGAAGATCTGAGTGTGGTAGTTTCATTTTGGCTTAATGTTTGGTGCCTGGTGTAAAATCTGAATTTATTACTATTTTTTTAATCATTTCTACATAGCTCAACCAGCCGTATCAAAACTACTGTGTGTTATAGACCTTAAAAAGTGATTCCCTGTAGGCATTTTAAGGTATAGGATCTATTATGGGAAGATATATATTTGACAGCATTCTGTTTATGACTCAGTTCCGCTACATTGTTCATGAACCCGGTGAAAGATGTTCACAGTGGTAAGTAACTCTTTATTCCAGGAAAGAAAAATGCAGTGGAACTAGCACAGGAAAATGCCAGAAACTGTGTGCGGCATGATTACCGAGTTAATGGGTAAGCGCCTCGCTTGCTCCATCAAGACCGTCACAAATAGGCTGCATTAGTGCCGCACAACTCCGTAGATACTGTCTCCAAAATATTTTCCATTATCGGTACTACATCTCGTATTGTCAAACTGCCTTCTAAACATTTATGTTTATGCTCATAGATTGGTGGTGCTTTCCACCTTGGTTAAAGACGCCCCCTTTCGCAGTGGGCTGCGGTTAATGCAGAGGCTCGGCACCCATCAAAATTCTGAGAATAAGATGATCCGTCCTCAACAGGACATCTGTATCACAAACATCACCCAGAGGCTCCAAAAACAGTTTGGAAGAGGAGACAGGAAGAATGTAAGAATGTAGAGTGGAGAGGAGTGCTGTGAGATGAATGTCTTCTGGACATGGCCACTGTGCTCAGGAACTATAAGAGCTTTGGAAACTTGCACAAGACTTATATAAGATTAAGCCCAACAACAGGCCAGCATGGAGGAAGCACACATGAGTCCCCTTCCCCAGCTAAGGAGATACTGCCATTCAGTGGTTGCTGGCAGACAGGGAATCATTTTTCTTTAGAGTAAGTAGCCCGTGACAAGTAAATAACCCCACATCCATGCCCATGCAAGTAACGGTAATTATACTCAGTAGTGATTTTAAAACACACAAATACACAAAAATCAGAAGGGGAAATATTGGGAAGAGGAAGGACTACAGGGGGAGGAGGAGAGGGGGAGTGAGAGAGGAGGGGTGAAGATAACCAAAATACATTCTATCCACGTATAAAATTATCGAAGAATAAATAAAATTATCTTTCAAAAGTAGGACATCAACAGTAAATGGTTTGTTATAATTCTGAACATTTGTAAGAACATAACTCAGACTGCATCACTCTGCTTATCTCTGCCTTGAATGGGAAAGCAGTCCATTATACATTCTATTTTTTGCTTCTCTTTGTGTCCAAACTAGTTCGGCTCCTTACCCTAGCTGTTGAAGGGAATCTTGGTCAAATGGGTCCCATAGCACACAGGCAAAGTTATATATAACTCATTTATTTGTGCAGCCTCAGTCTCCCCAGTTTCTCATACATCTGCATTATTCCCCAGGTCCTAAGGATGTGACTCTGGTCGTGTTCTGCTCAACCCTCACACTGGCTTTATTTTGAGGATTGCTCTGCAGCACTTGGGCACCCCCAACCCATCTGTATAGAACATGAACACAGGCCCAGTGTTCCCAGAAATTCTGTCTTTCTGGATTGGGTTGTTAGTATTTTTGAAAGAAGGTTTCAGGTTGCTTGCTCGTTTGTTTGTTTGAAGTAAATTAGGGTAGCTAGTCCTACTCAGTTACTGAGCGTATCTGTCTGTACCAACTCTGTGTGATCGTTGATGTCAGTCCTCTCAATCAAGTCCTCCCCCGTCCTTTAGAACGGCTAAGTACAGAGTTGGTGCAAGCGTCATGAGGAAGTTGATCGAGATTTTTGACCTTAATGACCTACTAAGCATTAAGTACTACCTACATTCAAGACTCTTATTGTGACAACAGTGCTTAAACCACTTCACAGTGAATATTGCTACCTATACCTGAAAAGCATCCTGATGAAATAACTGGAGTTCCCCACCTTCAGAGCATAGAGGTATGTAGAGAAGAGATGAAGTGACTTGAGATGAGGACCAAGAACTGTTCCTTCATTTGGTAGCTCAACTTATTATTTGTTGTGTAACTGTACTGTAGCCTCTTAAGACCAGGGAACATGACTAATTGTGCTTTGTTTGGATAGAGCATGTAAAGAATAGAGACAAACATCTTGACCAGAATCCAGGCTCTGAAAAGCCAGGCATGGTAATACACACTTGCAGTCCTAGGGCTGCAAAGGCAGATCCCTGGGGTTCAGTGGTCAGACAGCTTAACCTACTTGGGAAGTTTCAGGTCAGTGAAAGACCCTGTCAAAAGGGACAGAGTATGTTTTCTTTTTTTTATTTACAATGTGTTTTTCTAATAAATTTTAAAGTATTTTTTATTTCAGAAAGAGGAAGGAAGGGACAGGGGAAGAAAGTCAAGAGGAAGGGATGGTGTCAGAGAAGTGACATCTTCTACCTACACAGTCATGCAACACATAGAGAGAGAGAGACAGGTGGGGGAGTGGGAGGGAGAAAAGGGAGGGAGGTGGGGGAGACAGAGGGGAGAGGGAGAGAGAGAGAATAAACATAGGCTCTGCCACTTATTAGAAGTGTCACCTTGAGTAATTGATTAAATTTCTCTTAAAAGGAGGGATAAGGGGACATAGTTCAGTAGCAGAGCATTTCCCTCGCATGTCTGAGGCCCTGTGTTCAATTACTAGTACCACCGAAAAGGGGGGATGACAGAAGGGAACAGCATCTACCTTATGGGATTGTCTTAAGAGGACCCAGATTGTCACACAGTAAATTGCTCAGCATAGCACCCTGGCACATCACTGAACTTTTAAAGGCACTTACTCATTTGAAAATTTTTCATCTGCCTAGAACGTATCTTGATATTTAATAAAAAATTAGTAAAATTAATATAGGGCTGAAGGAATAAAGACAAGAATTGAATGAATAACAACTTTAATTGCATTGCTCTTGGTTTCTAGGGTGGAGGTATAAAGCTTGAGATACTGAAAACAGACTCATCTCATTATGGCATATAGCTTTTAGATTTATGTATTGTGTGTTGTGTGTGTGTATGTGCATGCGCACATGAGGGGGGTGTGGTGTGTGTGTGTGTGTGTGTGTGTGTGTATGTGTGTGTGCTGTCTACATGTGTATCTGTGTTCTACATATATGCTTGGTGCCTACAGAAGTCAGAAGAGGGTGTCAGATCACCTGGAACTGGAGTTATAGATGACTGTGAGCCAACTTGTGGATGCTGGGAACTGAATGCAGGTGCTCTCCAAGTTCAGCAAGTGCTTTTAACTGCTGAGCCATCTCTATAACTTCTTATATAACTTTTAGATTACCTGGTTCATAGTAGTCTTAATCATTTCTTCTCCAGTGTTTGTTTGCTTGTGTTTGGTTTTTGTTGTCTTTAAAGAAGCCTATTTACAAGCTCTATTGAATTGGTATGCTAATAAATATACTTTTATGTGTGAGTAAATGTGTTTCCTAATATTGAATCCATAATTAACATTTTCACTCAATTACAGAACAGCACTGGGCCAGGCAATATTCTGCCTGAGAAGAGGTTACAGACAAAAGTGCTGTCTACAGTCAGGCTTATTATCAAGAACATGAAGGAGTTGAGCTAAGCATGCCCAGCATATTCTCCCCAAATTTTCCTATCAGATGTGCTATCAAGGTGCTGGACAGGCCACAGCAGAAGCAAGGACATCAGAATGAGGGTGGATTTCACTTCCCACATGACAGACATGCAAAGGTCATAAGGCCCTCTGCCTGTCACACAGTGAGATGCTCTGGGGTGCATTTTGGGGACAATCAAGAGATGGGAACATTAGGAGGATATGAATGCAAAATCACCCCCTTGTCCCCTGTGAACAAGTCACACTGTGGTGATATAAATTTTAGTTGTGGTTCATGGAAAATGCACAGAATGATATCAGCTTCTTCATCATGAGGGCCCCAGAGGTAGTAACTGAAGCAACATGAGAACACACATTTTAATAAAGTTTGAGGCATACTTTTAAAGCCTTGTATCAGAGTATGGGACTTTGGTCCTGACTTTAAACTGTCAGTCGTAAGTTGTTGACAATGAAGATACTAGCTTTTTCAAAAAGGGAGTAGATTTTGAGAATTTGGCTGAGGGTACAGTTCAGTGGAAGAGGACATTTCCTTGGCTCTGGCTCTTGGGTTCAACCATTGAACCTCTCATTTCCAGCTAGGGTCTCAGTCATTAATTATTCATCAATATCACACACTCTCTCTCTCTCTCTCTCTCTCTCACACACACACACCACCTCAAAGGACTAAGAGACAGCTGTCACTTTCTCTAGGAAGTGACTTTTGGAAGGTGGAACAAATCCTTGACAAATTGAGAATTCTACATGATGCACTCAAAACTGTCCATCATGTGGAGTGATCAGACAGCAATGTTTGGGATACCCACTTGTCACAAATGCATAAAAACTGCTATACACTCTTGCTGGGGGAACCTTCGTGTGTGTGTGTGTGTGTGTGTGTTGCTACAAATGTGGGTTTTAATGTAAGCACTGCACATACAGCAATGCATGGTCAGAAGACAATCTCAGGTGTGAGCCTCTCCTGCCACTTTAAGACAGGCTCTCTTATTGTTCATTGCTGCATGTGCAAGGCTGGCTGGGCCTAGAACTTCTGAGGAGTCTCCCATCTCTATCATCTCCCATCTCAAACTGGGAGATTTACACAGACACTTCTACACCTGGCTTTTTTATGGGCTCTGGGGATATGAACTCAGGTCTCCAAACTTGCTCGGCAAGCACTTTGCCTACCTGTCCATCTGCTCACACCCCACCTCCATTTTTATGATAGTCTAGGTAAGGTCTGCCCCACATGTTTCGTTTCCATAGAAAACATCCTCTTCTTGATTCAGTTCCCAAAGACAGAGCAGGGACGGCACCCATTTTTCTGAGGTTGTCAGGGTCTCTGAGGTGAAAGGCCATAGCTGAGTAGTAGACTCCCCTCCCTTTTTCAGCCTTAAGAAACTGTCGCAAATGATTGGCTTGCAGAGAACAGGAATCACGGGATGAATGCCCTGTGTTTTCTGCATCAAGAGCATCAGGAGAGTAGGGAGTATGCCTCAGACACCAAGTGGGGGTATCAATGCTGCCAAGATGCTAAGAAGTAGCTGGATTCTAGATACACATTTAAGGTAGTGACAATCAGCAGTGCTTGTGGATTAGGCAAGGAAGAGAAGAGGGGGAAAGTCCTAGTACAGGACTACACTCCATTCTCATCTTGTATTTTATCCTACTTTCCAAAAGCAATGAGTTGGTACCCCTCTGGGCATGCATTTCCTAGAAGGGAGCACGAGATTCTGCGAAAGCTACTTTCTCTTTCAATTTGTATGTCTGTGTTGTATGACTTTTCCTGGGGAGGTGGAAATAGGCTTCTACTTGCCCCCCCATCTCTTGGACACCTACCAAGAGCCCCCCCATCAATTGTTACCTGCATTTGTTAACCTCGGGGAGGGCCCTTATGATTCTTGGAACTTTCCTGAGCTTCCCTAATCCTCATCATCCTCCTTGAAGGAAATCACCCTCCCTCCCAAGATGGGATGTTTCGGCTCAGAGGAAATGAGAACACAAAAGTGCGCACTTTCCACCTGCACTGAGGAATAGTGGGTGTCTCGTTTCTTGAGAAACTCGTTCCTGATAGCTGCCGGTCTTCCAAACCGCATTGTAGATGCACTTGGACCTTAAGGAGATGAAGGTAGTATGTTCATCAAGTGTTAGATTTTCTCGGGTAAGTTACAGAATCGGGTAGGTGATTCTCAGACACTTTGGTTATCTAGGGCTGCTGTGTTCTGATGCTTCCCTGAATTCTAAGACCCCCATGAAAGACACTCTTCCCTTGTCCATTAAATTCCGCCCAACCATGTGCAGGCTTAAGAGGGCTCCCATTAAAATAAACTCCAGGGCTGTCTGGAAAAATAAATGTGTGAGTCTCTTTTGTTCCCGAGTTAGCAGAGGGGCGTGTAGTCGGGGGGTATGGAGGGACAACTGGAACAACACTGTCCTTCACCAATTACGGCACCAATAATCCCTCTTATATTCTGGTGTTTGTAGCGTGTTTATGGTTTTGTCTTACTTCATTTTAAAGCTGAACAAAAGCCGACTCCAACTGTTACAAACACACAGGGCCCCAGCCACAGGCCTCACGCAAGGAACTAAACAAACAGAATGCATGGGAACCCAATTTCTCAGATTAAGTATGACAATGGTGCAGAGTCCATATGTCTCAGGAAAATGGGAAATATTTTTTTAAAGTCTCTAGGGTACCCCACCAATCAGGATCATCTAGGACCCATGCAATTGTTCATTTTTCATCCTCTGTGGAATATCATATGGACCATGTCCCTCATGTGTAAAGATGGATGGCCAATTGTTTAACCCTGGTGTTTTTAATTAATTAAGTCTCCTCCAGCAAAGCTTTAAGTCATTCAATGTAGACTTTGCTTAGTGGGTATAGAAAATCAGCATTTATTACAAATTTTTCTTTAATTTTTATTTTCCACAAGCAGAAGAGTGAGCTGGACTTTCAAATTCAACAAACCCATTCTCCTTAGGTAACAGAAAACATTAGATTTATTGTTTGGAGCAATTCTGAAACCTAAGCTTAGGTGGGTCTGGAGAAAGCAAAGAAAAAATAGCAACAGAAAAGTAAAATACAAATATAAATGTTGACTCCTGCACCCAGACACCCCCAATAGAGAGATGCAGTAAGAATTTTAGGGCATTTGTAGACTCTAAATTCTCATGTACGGTCTCAAAAATCAAGAGGGAAATTCTCTTTCATTCTGAGAAAAAGAAAAATGTTAGTTAAGGAGTAATTTCTTTTTAAAGCCAACAAGGCAATCTGGTCATGCCCCTACCCCTTCACTTAATGGCCAACCTGTTAGAACACAGCTCCTAGACAGCCCCTGCTTTCAAACAGCAGCACCTCATTGCTGGGGAGCTGAGAAAACGGGAACAGTCAGTAGACTGCTCAGGGCCTTACAGGTGAGTGGGCCAAGCCTGACAGAAACACGCTTCCTTTTAGTTCTCTTGAACTGTGATGCTGTCCTTTGGGAGAAGGGCAGTTTTTAAAAAAGGTGTATTGTATGGCAGGGTATCCTGAAACTGGGCAGAACTCATCTGAAGAAGCAAGACGGGAAAGAAAGTATTTCCAGGGTTCGTGTTTCCTGGGGAAATAAGAAAAATAATTTTGACAACAAAACTCAGTTTTCCCATTTCTAGTGAAAATCCCAACCACAGATTAAAAAGAAAACACTCATAGAAGTACGGCCGGGACAGAGGCGGTCCCAGCCATGAGAAAGCAAGAGGGCCGGGTGCTCCTGGAATCAGTAATATGAAGTTGGCACAAATAGCATATTGGGTAGCAATCATCTCATGGCCCCAAAGATATGGATGGTGGGACCACACATTTTCAAAGTTCTCCAATGAGACTTCTGTATGCTCATGGTCATATTAGCCGTAACTTGCCACTAAAGCCGAAAGTACAAAGAGACAGAAGGCAAAGCAAGGCTCTCCCTCTGGTCTGTGAGGAGACTACAGACAGTCTGGCTGCTTCCTTTCTGGAAATGACCCAAAAACCAGATTCTCATCAGAAGCGCTGGACCACCTATCCTCAATGTCCGGCATATTAAGGATATCAAAATATATATTATCGCTGAAGTCTAAAACCCTTCTTTTTCATTTGTGTTCATGTCCTTAAAGTTATTAATCAGTTACCTTCAGAGAATAGTACAAATCCATTTATTATCTTGAAAACTGTCAAGAAAAGGCAGACAATTGCGTGTGGAATCTGCGTCTTCTACCTGAACCTCGCCATTGCATAATCAAAGCATAGTTGGATGGAAACAGTTATTTAGAATTTTTCCATCTGAAAAAAAAAAGTGACAGGAAGATGACAGAATTAAGTAAGTCCCTCTAGCAATGCCTAGTTAATTTACAGGCCCTAATACTCAGTTCTGCATTAACAGGGGGAAAAACGAAGTAAAAATCAGACATTAAACACCTCCTAGTGAATGGACTCACTGTTACCTGGCCAGTATGTTGACTCTGGGCCTAATCACATCTCTAAATATAGCTCCCAATCCTCAAGAATACAGAGGACAGATAGGGTGTAGTGTACAGCATGCATGCAATGAATGACAGTCATGTTACAAGAACACAGTAGGTCAAGAGATAAAGTGAAGAAGAAAAGAAAGCACGAGAAACCATGTATTAAAGAGTATTCGAAAGACATGTCCATTTTTGTGGCTGTTCTTGTTGTATGTGATTTGTGTGCAGATGTGTATGCATGTTTGCACATATGTCAGTACACTATGTATGGGCACTCGTTTCCTGATTGTATGCTTGCATGTAGAGGTCAGAGGTTGACATTGGTTGTATTCCTTCCTTGCTTTCCACTTTATTTACAGAGGTGGGATCCTCATTGGACCTGGAGCTCACTGGCTCAGCTTGTCTTGCTAGCCAGCTCGCCCCAGGGATTCCCCTATCTCTGCCACTGGAAGGCTGGGATTACATGTGGGTCCCAAACCCACCAGGTTTTGTGTGGGTGCTCTCAGTCTGAACTCTGGACCTTAGACTTGTGAAGCAAGAGTCACCTCCCCAGTCCTAAACTAGAATTGAGTTCTGTACAGTAGTACTACAAAACTACAATAGACGCGAGGAAGTGATTACTAAGAAAGCAGTGAAGGTGGTTACTGTTAAGAGAGAAGGGTGAGATTAGATGGGACACGTGAAAAGGCTTTGAGGGTGACTAATGGTCTTCTCTCTTGTCGTATGTATGATATACCTCTTGTTGTATGACCTTGTTGGTAGTCTCAGTTAGCTTATAACTCATTAAACTTTACTGCTATTTTGTGTGACTTTTTCTATCTTTGTTTGATTTAATGATCAAAAGTTTGCAGAAAGGGTAAATTTATCCTTAGCCTTCTGTCAAAGGCAAAAGAGAACTTCTTACATTCCATAAGAGATCTTATCAGTGTTCTAACACAGGCAACACGTCAAAATATTTTGTAAGTAGCTATATGTCTACTTTAATCTGGTGATTTGGTTCTGCCCTTGACAACTTCAGAGGACTCTTTGCTCTGAAATCAATATTGCTAAGATTTCTCAGGACATAAACCAATCCCCCCAAGCCTAAAAGGACTTCTCAATGGTGACAAATGGCATGGGCACTCTTAAAGCTGATGTGAGTCCTTTGTAGCCACCCCTTCTCCAAGCACAGTGTGGTAGCAGTGTGGCTACAGGAATGGGAGGAAGATTTGAGCATCCCAACATACTGTCTGTAAAAAATCCAGTCAAGAAATCCCACACCATTTAGGATCCCTTTCTTTAGTTATAACCAAATAGCAAACCTATAAACAGCTCAAGAAACCTTTCCATGGCATGTGGCAGGGCTGGGAAGATTGGTCTAACTAATATCAATGGGCAGGATAACATGATGACATCAAAGGTATACATTTTTACAGATCCCTACGCAGCCCCCTTCTCTGCCTGTGCAAGTGTTGACTGAATAAAATAAGAACCCTGGGATTATCCTTGGATGAGCCCATCTTGCTCTTAGGCAGTTTGCAGTCAATGCCTGCATTGAAGAAAAAATGTAACTTAGAAGCAGTGACAATCTCATCTCTAACCCCACAGAGTCCTATCCAATTGGCCTTGTAACTCCTCACCCCAAATCATACCTATTACTTTTAATAATGAGGATAATAAATGATATTTTATCATAGCACAAGAGACCCTGGTACTAAATTGTTTTAAATTGGCCAACAAAAGTGCCATGAGTCAAGGCAAACTGAGAAAGGACATAGAAACTAAGGAGTGTGGTACATAGGGGAAGAAAGCTATTGGAAAAATTACACACACACACACACACACACGCACACACACACACACCCACCTAGCCCACATTCACTATAAGTGTATAAAGTCCAAGATACAGAGAATGTTATGGATTCAGAACCCATCATAGGTCTGTCAGGAAGCTGATATGATATGGATTTTGATGACCTAAGCCAGTAGCAACCTAAATAGAACAAAGATGGTAACATTGTCTTCCCAAAAGCCTATTAAGAAATTAGAACACCATTCCTTCAGGGTACAACATTCAGAGGCTCTGTGATGGTAAACATTTTGTTAGACACCATAATTTCCAGTATCTATGGATGCAAAAACTGGAATCCAGAGAGGGAAAAGACCAGCCTAAGGTCATGGGAAGAGGTATTGTACTAATTCCAACCTTCATTCTTTGATTTCAGGACCTAAATTTTGTTTGTTTCATCATTTAGCATACATCTAGGAACTCAGAAAACAGGCCTCAGAGAGAATAAACAGGTCAAAGCCAACTGCAGTGAACTCACAGCCAAGAACAGGCATGAGATCAACACATACCAGTGAAGCCTTAAGACAGCCTGCTGGACAATCTCAGAAAATGCTTCCTTCAGTTGGAAAGAATAAAGAGGCAGAAGAAACAAACAGTCCTGTTGTGAGATGCTGTGGAGCTTTTGTAGGGCTTCCACAGTACTGTGCAGCCATCACAGGAAGTCCATGAAGGAAGATGGCAGCCTCCAAGTTGCCAGTGATGTCACATATCTTAACCCTTGGGCTTCTTGTTCTACGAACCAACACATCTTTATGGTTGAAGTCATTTTTTGTTATATTTTTGTTGTTGTTTTGTTTCTTACCATCTAAATGGCATCCTTATTAATATAACCACACAGAAAGTTTATAGAAGAGGTAAGACCAAAACCCACATTTTGTGGATCATAGCCTGGAATAAGTCTCTTCCTAAGGAAACAGCAGTCTCTACACAGCCCCGTTAGTCAGAGGCAGTCTGGGTTTTGCCTTCTAGAAGAAACAACCCTATGTTTCAGCGACAGAGAACAGCACTTTGCACTACATCCCACCAGCACCACCTGAGCTTCTGCTCCGGGAATCCAAACTAAAGGGGAAATGTCTTTTCTGAACTACTGGTCTTGTGACCAAGAAAAAAGAGAGCATGGCCAACATGACTCCTGCCCCTGCTACTCAGCAATGGCATCTATCTCTTCTGCTCACATTTAGTTCAGAGTCTAGCTTAACATCAGTAAAAAAGGGAAGACCTCCTTTCTCATGGGAAAACCACCCTTTAATCTATATTGGCTGCCTTTAGTTACCTGAGAGGTTACTAAAATGAACAACAAATTGTCTTGGAAACATTCGTAGACTTTTTTTAAATTTCTTTTCTCATACAACTTATACATTACATCCTGACCCCCCCTCCCTTTCCATCACCCCCCAACCCCATCTCCCCTCTCCTCCAGATCTAGCTTCATCACCAGCCATAGACAGCACCCCCCCGATTTTTTCCCCAAAAATGAACAGCATTTTTACAGCATAATCATGGCATGGCATAACAAGATGGAACAAGGCCAGGCACCAATCCCTACATCAAGGGTGGGCCAGGCAATCTGGCAGGCGCAAAAGGGTCTCAAGGGCAGGCAAAGGGTCAGACTTCCCTACTTCAACCTGTAGGATTTTTTCAAGAACATCAATCCTGATAGCCATAAGATGTATTTAGGGGATCCTACAGGTTCCCTGTCTGTGACTTCAGTCTCTGTGGGGCCTAAGAGTGCTCGTCAGTTGATATTTTGAGGCTTGTTCTCCTGGTGTCCTCAACCCCTCTGGTCTCCTCCATCCCTCCTCTCCGTCTTCCATGGGGTTTTCAAATCTCTACACAATGCTTGGCCCTGGGCCTCTCCATATGTTCCTACCAAGCTTCTGGAGGGGGCCTCTCTGGTGAGGACTGGGCTAAGTACCAGTCTATGAGCAGAGCATGACATCATTAGAAATTGTCTCTGTGTTATCCAGTCTCTAGGTCCTGGCCTTCCCTGCAGTTTCAGAAATGGGTTCCCTCCTTTGGCATGGGGTTCTGACCTTCCATTGTCAACAAGGATCATACAGGCAGGATAGGCCATAGGTTAGAGGTTTTATGGCTGGCACAGTGTCCCAGTCTCATCACGGGAAGCCTTGCCTAGCCAGAGGAGACGGCCTGTTCAGGCTCTCTATCCTGGATGACTAGCAATCCTTGCTAGGGTCTCCCTCCTAGATTCCTATAAGTTTCTACTACACTAGGTCTCCCGATTGCCCCCTAAATTGTCTCCCAGTTCTTGTTGTCTCTCCATATATTTTCTCCCTCTGTCCCTCTCCTCCTCCTGATGCCCTCCACTCCCATTACCATACTCCCCCAACCCACCTGCACCCTCTGTTCAATTTCCACTCTATCAGAGAGATCCCTGTGTTCTGACTAGAGTTCTTCTTCTTGTGCAGTTTTTCTGTCTGTGGATACTATTACCTTTCTCTTTTACTTAATAGTTAATAGCCACACATTAGTGAGTATACAACATGTTTGTTTTTCTGGGACTGGGTTACCTCGCTCAGGATGATTTTTTTCCAGTTCCATCCTTTTGCTTGCAAAGTTCATGTAGTCTTTTTTTTTTTAAATAGCTGAGTAATACTCCATCCATTGTGTAAATGTACCATAATTTCTTTATCCATTCCTCAGATGAGAGGCATCTAGGCTGCTCCCAATTTCTGGCTATTTATGAATAAAGCTGCTATGAATATAGTTGAGCAAGTGTCCTTGTTGGATGGAGCATCTTTTGGGTATATGCCCAGGAGTGAGACAGCTGGGTCTTAAGGTAGGTCAATTTCCAATTTCTTAAGGAATCACCATATTGATTTCCACAGTGGCTGTACAAGTTTGCATCCCTACCAGCAATGAAGGAGCATTCTTCTTGCTCCACATCCTCACCAGCATGAGCCGTTCTTTGCGTTACTGATCTTAGTCATTCTGACAGGCATAAGATGAAATCTCAAAGTGCTTTTGATTTGCATTTCCCTAAGGACTAAGAATGTTGAACATTTCTTTAAGTATTTCTCAGCCATTTGATATACCTATTTTGAGAATTCTTTGTTTACATCTGTACCCCCCTTTTAGTTGGATTATTTGTTTTGTTCATGTCTAGTTTCATAAGTTCTTTATATACTATGGATATTAGTCCTTTATTGGAAGTGGAGTTGGTGAAGATTTTTCCCCATTCTGTAGGCTACCATTTTGTCATATTGACTGTGTCCTTTGCCTTACAGAAACTTTTCAGTTTCATGAGGTCCCATTTATTAATCATTGATCTTAGCACCTGACTTATTGGTGTTCTGTTCAGAAAGTTGTCTCCTGTGCCAATACATTCAAGGCTATTCCCCACTGTTTCTTCTATCTTGTTCAGTGTATGTGGCTTTATGTTGATTCACTTGGACTTGTGAAGAGTGATAAATATGAATCTATTTGCATTCTCCTACATGCAGACATCCAATTAAACCAGCACCATTTGTTAAAGATGCTTTCATTGTTCCAGTGTATATTTCCGGCTTCTTTATCAAAGAGCAGGTGTCCGTAAGTATGTGGGTTTATGTCTGGATCTTTGATTCAGTTCCATTGATCAATGTGTCTGTTTTTATGCCAATACCATGCTATTTTTATAACTATAGCTCTGTAGTACATCTTGAGATCAGAAATAGTGATACCTTCAATTCTTTTATTTTTCAGGACTATTTTGGCTTCCCTGGGTTTTTGTTTTGTTTTGTTTTGTTTTTCCATATGAAGTTGAGTATTGTTCTCTCAAGGTCTGTATAGAAATATGTTGGTGTTTTGACAAGAATTTCATTAAATCTGTTGATTGCTTTTGGTAAGATGGCCATTTTTACTGTGTTGATCATACCAGTCCAGGAGCATGGGAGATAGTTCTAGCTTCTGAGATCTTTTCCAATTTCTCTCTTCAAAGACTTGAACTTTTTGTCATAAAAGTCTTTTACTTGCTTGGTTAGAGTCACCTCAAGATATTTTATGTTATTTGTGGCTATTATGAAGGGAGTCCTTGCCCTAATTTCTTTCTCAGTCCATTTGTACATAGTATGGCTACTGATTTTTTTTTTTAATTTGATCTTGTAGCCTGCCACTCCACTGAAGTTGTTTATCAGTTATAGGAGTTACATGGTAGAATTTTTGGGGTTACTTACATATTAATTGTGCTCTTATGTTAGCATTTAGGCATCTAAGATTAGGGTGACTGTAGATTTAGGTGCCAACTTCCTGTGTTTGTCACTGTTGAATGAGTGTTTTGTTCCTTGATTTTTTTTCCCTTTCTTGGTTTCTTCTCTGGTATACTGTTCTTTGTGGCCTCTTGTCTCCTCCAGGGGTCTCCTCCAGAATTGAGGGCTGGAGCTCTGGTGGCCTACTTGGCCTCTGGTCCAGCAGGAACTCTGATTGGGTTGGGGGCTGGGACATGGCTACTGTTCTTTTTTTGGCTGGGTGTCCAGGCCTGTGCTGTTCTGGCTGCTTGGCCTGGTCTAAGATAGTTCTCAAATGGGGTGTGCTGTGAAGGTGCAGGAGCCTGGTTCTTTAGCTGGTTTGCGTTGAGATATCACTGCGGGGTGTCCTCAGGTTTTGTGAGCTGGGGCGGCAGGGCTGTAGGACAGTGGGGAGGGGCTATGAAGGAGTGGGTTTGGGGCACAGAACCAAGTGTTCTGTGGGAAGTAAACCTGTCTGGTTTGTTCACTCATTGGTGCTGAAATGGTGCTTGGATCCTTGCTCAGGTCTTGTGGGCTGGAGGAGAGTGGGGAGGGGCTATGGAGGAGTGGGGTATTGTGGGGACAGAACCAGGTGTTCAGCAGGCAGTGACCCTACCTGGTCTACACACTGGGTGGAGCTGCAATGGCACTGGGATCCTTGCTCACGTCTTGCGGGCAAGGGAGCTAGAGTCAGATATTATATTCTAGGTATTTTCTACCAGCTAGAACAGCTGACAGCAATGAGAAATGATGAAAAATTTTTAGAGCCCCTCAAACCTTTTCTTCAAGAAGTGTCTGATCAGGGATTGTGACTGTGTGTTCTTATTGGAGATAATTTTCTACATTTATTCTGTGAACACACAATCTCCCCTTGCCCTCTATCAGTAGGGAAGCAGTCCTTTTCCTCAGCTGTGAGCTCATGATACTGTCACTTAACTCCTCCCTCTCCCCTTACGTGTGCCATATGCAGGACACTGTGATGCTCTCCCGCCCCTAGTCTGCACCATGCTTCCAGGCCCTTCCTCCTATAAACCACACTCCTGAAGGGCAATGGTGTGTCCCTTGCCTTTCGTGACGGCCAACACTGCCAGTCCTCCAAGATACATCATTGTTTGTTTTTATTTCTAATTCCATTGAGAGTCCTTACTCCCATCCCGTGACCCGCCGTGTAGAGTCATGGACTATAACCACATGCACACTGACAAAAATAAAATATGGGATCTGTCTACCTAAGAAATATCTTAGAAATAAGACATCTAAGAAATAACATGGAGAATGTCTCTTTCCCACTAGAAATGCACGCAGTATCATTTTCACTGCTATTGATTTCAACACCAGGTTCATGATCTTCATTTTCCTTGTGAGAAAGAAATTTCCATAGAATTGAACTCTATTTCCCTGGAATCTGCTCATGGGCATCTCACCTGTTTGTTTCCTAACACTTGTGAATAATGTAGTAGTAACCCCATGTGTGCAAGGTTGTCTTCGGGGGGATTTCAGCAGCTGTAAGTGAGGACTGAGGGCAATGGTAGTGGGTAACATTTTGGTGTGAAACCTCCAAAATGAATTTACTCTTGTTCACTAGTTGACATTCCCACCAGGAGGAATATGGATCCCACCCACCCATTCCCCACCTGCATTTCTGGGCATTCATTTCCTTTTCCTTGTTTTCTGTAACAGGCCACGCTGTGTACATCTAGCTGGCCTGAAACTGACTAGTTAGGCCAGGCTCACAAGCAATCAAAGGGATCCACCTGCCTCTGCTTCTGAAGCGGTGAGATTAAGGCACTCCCAACTTGTGAGTCTCCACCATAGCTTTTCTTAATATTAGCTATGCTGAGCAGATTAAAACCATTTCAAACTGGGATAACTCTGTGTGGTTTCCAGCATCAAACATGGTTTTCACAAGGTCGGGTGGATGAGCCTTCCAATCTCTCTCAGTGCAAATGAGCCAGAGTTTTCACGTTGGCTATTATTACCTAGAGGTAGTGGATGTCTACCTGTGTAGGCAGGATGTCCAACGTCAAAGGTGATCCACGACATCAAAGGCAACATGCCTATTTCCTGCTTGCAATCCTCCTGTGCCCTGCTTTCCCCAGGAAGCAGTGTTTACAAGTCTCTGAGCCACAGAAACAGTGTTGTTGCTTTGTTGAGGTCCTGCTAGTCTTAAGTTCAGGCATATTCCATACTCTAAATTAGGCCTCAAAAACATTTCTGATTAAAAATTTATACAGCTCGTGACAACCTCTTTCTAGAACATACCCCCTAACTAAGTCATGTTCACTTACCCTGCAGTTTTCTATTTATATTTTGCAATTTCTGTGTATTTGTATTATAAATTATTAAGTGACATCGAGGTTTTTATTTTGATGAGAGAATATTTGATGAATCTGACAGTGTAATTACTTCAGATCCTGCTCTGGATTGCAGAGAAAATATTTAATTTTATTTACCTCAATGAATAATTAACATGTGCAAGTGGAGGGCTTCTGTGAGACGCTTGCTGTGCCCACAGCCTCTTTCTTCTGTTTGCTTCTTGCTAATTAAAATAGTGATGCATATGTGTGTGCTGGCTTAGAGAAATAAATTACCAACATGTGTTGGCGAGCACTTTATCTGATAAGACTTTAGAAAAGTAAGAGGAAGAAGAGAGGCAGGAAGAAGATGGAGAAAGTGTCTGGGTTTTGTTTCACATTTTTCTTACAAGGTCCAGGGCAGTGAGGACCAAGCTCCTTGTTTATTCAGTGAATGGGTCTCCCCAAGACCAAGAACTTCTATCCATGAACCTCAACTCAAGCAGGAGAAACCATGCACGGGAGAAACAGCTGGCTTTGTATGATTCACTTTTTTGCAATGCTAGAGATAGAACCCAGGGCCTAGCAACTGGCTCTGGGAGTCACACCATCCATCCCACAACCCATACTACCAGCCACACCACCCTCCACAGAAGTCCCCGCAGACAGCATCACTCACACAACCCCCGTAACACCACACAAAACCCTCACCATCATCCCCCACAACACCCTCCAATACCCACACCAACAGCTACAACACCAATCCCACACTACCACCTACAACATCCCCCACATCACTACCCACACCACCACCTGCAACATCACTGTTATTGCCAAGGAGAGTGGATTGTTTGGAGTACCATCCTACTGGGTCAATAGCCTCCACCTTTATTTGATTTCAATTTGGTTATCATAAAACACTACAAAGGGCCCGGGGACATAGCTCAATCGCTGAAGTGTTTATCTTGCAAGTGTGAAGACTTAAGTTCAATTCCCAGAACCTACATTTTAAAAGCCAAGTGTAGTAGCATATTCTTATACTCGCAGCACTGGGGAAGTGAAGACGGGTGAATTCCTGGGACTTTGCAAACTCCGTGCTCGTGAGAGACTCTATCTCAAAGAAAGAATGAAAAAGAAGAGTGGCTAGCACCTGAGGCCTCTGGTTGACCTCTGGCCTCACATGCATATGCACACATATGCACATGAACCCACACACACATACACATATTGAGAAAGCAGAGTCTCACTTGATGGATGGCCCATATCCACATATCCAACACACACAAGGACATGGACTTTGTGATACCTAATGGACTGGGATGAAAGAATTAGAAGCAATAGCTTTCACACAATCCTATTTTACGTCATCAATAAAAACCCCCACTATTCAGTGAGTGTAGCAATAAAATTTATGCATCTCTACAAAAGCTAAAACATACAACTTCTAAAACACTATGGCACCAGCACTGAGCTATAGACCAGCAGTTGCCCTAAATTCAAAGTCTAATCAAGATGAGAATGAAGAAGCCAGCAAACTGGCTCAGCAAGTGAGGGCGCTTGCTGCAAAACCTGGAGACCTGAGTTCAACCCCTGGGATTCACATGAAGAGTACACACATACATACACACAAAGATGACAAAAGCTTTTCTTTTAACTACCATAATGAAGAACTGTCTTACATTGCACCTCAATTTTCTAGTCTACAGATGGAAACATTGGCAATCCATGCCAAAGAACTTAGTAGGCCCAACTACTTCTATTAGCACACAGCAAACAGAGTTAAATACGGTACCAGGGAGTGCCAATTGCCAACCCTGTGTTAGCCCTCTTCTGATTCCAGTCATTAACAGAATACTTGGCATGTATTGTTCAATAAGTGGGATGGGTAAATGGATAGATGGATGGATGGATGGATGGATGGATAGATAGATAGATAGATAGATAGATAGATAGATAGATAGATAGATAGATAGATGGATGGATGCTTTGGGGCTACTTTATGTCCCAATTCAGTTGCACCCTAAGGTTCTTGGTGGCAGTTTGCTACCTAGATCCATTCAGTGTATCATTCGACTACAGATGATGAAAAAATAGTAATAATCCTGCTGATTTTTCCTGGAATGGAGGAGCCAGTATCATTCACACAGACCTCTGTGAGGTTTCCGGGCAGCTTTCCCTGGAGTGTTGCCTGAGGCAGGGCCCGTGAAAAGCCTGAAAGTAGGGAGGCCACCTTAGTGAAAAACAGGCCTTTGTTTGGGACCAGGACTCCTAGTGAGTGAGGTCGTTTCCAATCAAAAGCTCTGTCACTGGTGTGTGTTCCACAAGCCCCTTGGGTCTGACTCACATTGTGCAGTGGAGCCACTGGGGGCAGGGACAGTGCCTACCTCCCAGACTGTATCGATTAGCTGCTCCATCTGCTGCTCGACAAATGAGCAGCCTAGTTTCCCCATTGGATGAAAATGTCACCCATGGTAACAGATCCTCGCAGCTGGCATCTGACCACAGGACCCTCTGGGAGGGAATAATCAGATCCTGAAAAGCGGTTGGCCCACACCCAACACAATGAAAGCTGCAAACTAAACGCGTGCCTATTCCAATCTGTGTGAACCCATCCCCACCTTGACTCGGATGAGATGGCCCCAGACAGGCATGCTGTCATATAAACAGACTGGTATTAGGGAAGCAGGTTGCCTGGGGGCCTTCAGCATAGTGTGTGGGTACCATAGCTCAAGATGCCCTCCATTCTGAAGTTATACAGAATGCACACAAACCCTATTCCAGCCACTTGGGGCTGTAATTCTTTCCCGAATCATTTCCCTTTCTTCTTCCTTTCTCCGTGCTCTGCCCACATAATGCTCTTAACATAATGCCTTTGTTTCTTCTCTCATTTCCTTTCTCCCTCCTTGCTCTCCCTCTGCCTCTTCTGGATTTTGGCTCTCTATTCAGGACGCTCTTCTGCATCCTCCAGTTTCACCTTAAATATCATTTCCTCTGGGACACCCTGGTACTATTTCCCCACCCACTCGGTGCTTTCCTCCTTACACTCTGCCATCTGTCCTGCCAGACTGAAAGGACCTGGTGAGCAGGAATCTTGTCAAGATGACTGCAACTTCATCAGCACCTAACATGATGCCCAGGACACAGTGCATAGTCGATGTTTACAATATGGCTAAACTAACACAGGCAGATATAAAGTGAGTCCTTAAAGGATGTCTGGACACTGTCTCTAAAGATATTGACACCATGGGTTTCTTTGTCAATTCCAGTCGTTAAACTAGTCCAAGTTATAAGGGAATTAGTGAGAGTGGCACAGGGCAACTTAGAATGCAAAAGACAAGCTTTGAGAAAAGCTATACTTTCAAAAAACTCTTAAAGGATAGGTGGTGGTGCATGCATTCGATCCTAGCACTCGAGAGGCAAAGGTATGTGGATCTCTGTGAGTTCGAGGCCAGCCTGGTCTACAGAGTGAGTTCTGGGACAGGCAGAGTTAGAACAGAGAAACCCTGTCTCAAAAAAAAAAAAAAATCAAAACAAGCAAACAAACAAAAAACTGTTAGAATGGGGGACTCTGTATCGCACCCCTCTGTCTCTGTGTCTCTGCCTCTCTTTCTCTCCTCCTCCCTACCTTTCCTTCCAACCTCTCCCTCCCTTCCTCCTTACTTCCCATCCCTGCCCATCACTCATATAAATTTCATTTATCTCCCATTTTAAACACAGCTCTGGGATCTAATTCTTATCACTTTATTTTTAGGGAGGGAAAAAGAATTCTGTCTCTGGTTTCCAAGCACAAAATCTCAAAGAAGCTTATTGTGATAACTAACTTGCGTGTCCATCCCTGAACCAGCGTAATGGTTGAAGAGCTATAAAGGCTCAGTATACATCACAGGTCCACTTCAAGGTTAGGCAGAGAGAAAGCCAGGGAAGACGGAGTTATTGCTCCAGGTATGAGAAAGGGGTGTGGGCTGTATTACCTGCTTTATCTGTGCTTTGATAAATACACTAACAAAAACAACTTAAGCAAGGAAAGGCTTACCTTGGTCTGTGGTTCAAGGGTATATTCATTCCATCATGGTGGAGAAGGCATGGGGACAGTAGCTTGAGGCAACAGTTCCCATGACATTCACAATTAAGAAGCAGAGAGAGAGAGAGAGAGAGAGAAAGAGAGAGAGATAAATGGCTAAGCCTAGCTCACTTTCTCCTTTCTATTCAGTCCAGAGCCCATTATTCAGTGCTGCCAGATATTATTAAAGTAGATCTTCCAACCCCAACCTCATCTAGATACTCTCTCACAGGCATGTCAGAGGCTAGTACGATCTAGATCATCCCGCATAGGCATGCCTCAGGCTAGCATGATTCAGATCATCCCTCACAGGCATGTTAGAGGCATGTCAAGTTGAAAATCAGTATTAACCATTACGAGGGGCAACATGAAACAGCCAAATTTATGTGTAATAGACTCTGGTTCTCTAGATCCAAAAGAAACCAACATTGATCTGATGAAAATCAAGCAAAAGTCCTAAGAGGAATGCCGGGTCTGGACCTTCAGATTCTCTATAGAACATGTCTATGGGAATTGAGGATGGAAGCATAGACTTCAGCTCTATTGTTTACACATGTTTCAGGAATGCATGTGCCTTCTACTCTCGCACTAAAGTTCTACAGGGCAGACAATAGAGAGCTCATCCAGCACCATCTCTTCTGATCAATGTGCTGTAACTTCTTCCTCAACAGTTCACCTGCCTCCAATCTCTCCTCCAAGTTCATCTTACAAACCCCCGCTAACCTCGTCTTTCTAGAACATTTTTCTCATGCCACATTCCTATCCCAAATGTAGTTAAGTCTCTGTCCCCTTTCCCCTTAAATTAGCTGTGGATATTAAACCAATTAACAACCTAGTTTCGCCCCACTTTGAAAGCTAGTAACAATACCTACCACTTTCTAGGCACTGGCTAGTGTCAATGCATGTATTAGCTCATTAAAGCTCATAAAACAGCCATTTATGTTTATCTTTTTCTGAGCACCTACTATGAGCTAAGCACTCTTCCATGTGTATCATATATAACTATTTATCAACATGGTAACTTTTTGATAGACTCCAATCTTATGGGTGATTACACTAAAGCCCATGGAGATTATGTATTTTTTAGTTCTTTCTTTCATTTTTATTTTATGTGTATGAGTATGTTACCTACACGTGTGTCTGTGAACCACTTGAATGTAGTGCTCATGGAGACGAGCGGAGGGAATGGGATCCCCTAGTACTAGAGTTATAGTTTGAGTCTAGATGTAGGTGCTGGAAATCAAATGCAAGTCCTCTAGAAGAGCAGCCAGTGTTCTTAACTGCTGAGTCATTTCTGCAGGCTCAGAAATTATGTATCTTCCATAGTCCATCTACAAAGAGCCAAGCCACTGTCTGACTCCAGAACCTGCTCTCTTCCTTCTAGGCTATGGTGTCAACCAACACTGCAATTACCTCCTCTGTGGTCGAGCTAGTACCTCAGCCTCTGTCTGCACATTTCTCTCTCCATGCTGGACAGCATCTTCCCCTTAAAAGATATTTTTGGAGGCCTCTCATTTGCATTTGGGAGAAATGCTTTCCAACTTACAGTCTTGCCAATACTGACATGCTTGATGCCAGCATCACTGGTCCCTCAACAGACTGTCTTTTCTTCTTTGTACGCAGAAATGGTCCCATTCCATCCACACCCTGCTCTGTGCTTTACATACAACCCATGTACCTAGTAGGATAGTATATGGAGCACCACAAAACAAGTGTTATTTACATGAACATTTCTCAACTGTGGTCATTTTATCTTTCCAAGGAACATTCGGGAATTTATGGAGACATTTCTGGTTGTCACAAATGAAGGTAACTTATTGGCATTCATGGGGGAAGGGGAGGTCAATGACGTTGCTCCACTTCCTACAGTGCATCTCCCAAAGCAAAGAATGTCCTGATCTGATCCAACATGTACATAGTGCCACAGTTCACAAGCTAATAGGCACTGATAACATGAACCTAAAGCTGTAAACAGACATTTTAACTCTTCATTAATTTATAACCTGAACTATTTAATCTGGATTCTAAAGATATATGAGGTTTCCTGCCTTTTTAAGTCAGCTGACACTCCTGTGCTGGCTTGCTTGTTTTATGTCAGCTTGACACAAGCTATAGTCATCTGACAGAAGGGAACCTCAACTAAAAAAAAAAAAAAATGTCTCCATAAGATCAGGCTGTAGGTAAGTCTGTAGAGTAGTCTCTTAATTACACAGTCCATTGTGAGTGGTGCCACCCTCGGGCTGGTAGCCCTGGGTTCTATAAGAAAGCACGCTGAGCAAGGTATGTGGAGCAAGCCAGGAAGTAACACTCCTCCACGGCCACTGTATCAGCTCCTGCTTCTAGATTCCTGCCCTGTTTGAGCTCCTCTCCTGACTTCCTCTGATGATGAACAGCAACATGGAAGTGTAAGACAAATAAAGCCTTTCCTCCCCACATTGCTGTTGGTCATATTTCATCACAGCAATAGAAACCCTAAGACAATTTCTTTTTCATGTGGTTGAGCCCCAGCATGAATCTGGCAGGCTGCTGGGAAATATGCAGGGTATCTCTTGTAGATAGCCAGTGTTACCCACCTAAGAGTATTACTGGTGTCGTCTTTCCTCACCTTGAATCCCAAGTCCATCTCTTTTTGCATGGTTTACTTTATCTTTCTGAATCTGTCTCCTCATTTTTAACATGGGAGTAATACCTACCTGAGAGTGATATCCGATCACTGGGGGATGCTGATTACATGTATGAGGTCCTGGGCTCAGTCTCTGTGTATGATGTGGAGGGATGGGGATCCAATGAAAGTACACAACAAGCTACTTAGCAGGAAGCATGTTTACAGATTGAGTTTTTATGTGACAGTAAGTAATTGAGGCTTTGTAAGCGTGGTGACTTGGCAATTCACTTTTGGCAAACTGCTAGCCATTATCATTTTAACTAGGGGTTGATTCATGGCTACATTCACTTACTATTATTGTTGTTACCACTTAAAATTATATTTGTTTATTTACTTATTTGTTTGTATGCTTATTTGGGTGTGCATGGAGGTCAGAGAACAACTTGGAGGAGATGGTTCTCTCCTTCCACCATGTAGATCCCAGAGATTAAAGTCAGTTCTTGGGCTTGGCGGCAAGCACCTCCACCTGCTAAGCCATCTTGCCAGCCCTTCAATTGCTGTTATATGTGTGAGCATTGCCTGGAACAGAGCTGCAGAGATCCAACCGGAAGAGTGTGCCAAGGGAAGATGCTTGGCCCATGAGAATCTGAAAGTGCCTGGATAGGAGATGTTGCAGACCAGAGATGCTTAGCCATAGATTGAGGATAAATTGCAAAAGGCCTGTCTGAGAGACTGAAGCAACTTTTAGTAGGCAAGGGGCTGTCAGGATATGTTGAGGACATGTACTCTGGCACCATGTTGAAAGTTTCTCACCATCCTCATTACGAACCTTCATGCGCGGTCCCAAACTTGGCTCTTCAAGTTCAGGTACAACAGCTTTGAAATGATGGGAAAACGACCAACTTAACTACCAGCCACAGTACTAGAACACATGCCATCTTTCGGAAAGGCAGTCTGGCAGTTCTGCTGAGACATCTTAGAAGAGGTATGCCCTCTGTGCCCTCTCACCCCGGAAACTCCATGTGCAGGAATCTATCCTGAATTCAAGAAAAATGTGCAGAATATTTATTGACAATAAAAGCTTCCTTTTGGCCAGTAATGTGGTAACACGGCAATTATTACCTATTGTAATAATACATACCTATCTTCTCAGTATATGGAGGCTGAGACAGAAGGATCACATGTTCAAGGCCAGCCTGAGCTAGATGACTAGAACTTATCTCAAAGCAATAATGCCACCAAAAGCTTACTTTTAGCGTTGTTTGTAGACATGAGGAACTGAAAACCCTAATACTACCCAACAATAATTAACTGGCAAAGTACATTAAACTACAAACACTTACTATGAAGACATTTAAACCATATCAGTGGAATGTGGAAAAACGGGCTTCAAAACAGGGCACAGAGAGATGCTTTTTAAAGCACTTACATAGACATTCATACATATGTACATACATGCACATATACACATCTTCATGTGTGTAAAACTTCTTTTCTGGTGAAGTATGGTATGGAAGTCTTATCAGTTAAGGTAACAATAGTAAAACGTGTGTGTTTGTGGGGGGAGGGGTACATGCCATGTGAGTATACCTGGATGGGATGAATCCATGCAGAGGGTAGAAGATGACATCAGGGGCTTCCTCTATCATTCTGTGTCTTATTCCCTTGAAACAGAATGTCTCACTGAATCAGAAGCTCGCTCTATCTGCAAGGTCGTCTCCATCTCCTCATGTTGGAGTTGCAGGCACACACAGCCATGCCTGGCTTTCTGTAAGCTTTGGGGATTTGAACCCGGGTCCTCTACTTATAAGGTAAGTAAGTGTTCTTATCTTCTGAGCCATCTCTCTCTATTCTTAGACCAAAATAATTTTAGAAAATCTTGAAATATACTACAATTTTTAATCATTAAAAGGTCGCAGGCTAAGTTACACTTTAAAAAGTAATGCCAACATTTCCATAAATTTCAGTATTCTTTAAATTTGGCATATACTGAATTTAGCATATACTCACTGAACAGCCAGTGTCTGTCCAGCTATATCTTTGGGAAGTAAGACTAGTCAGGAATTTACAACCTATTTAATTATTTTCTTAAACCTTATTTATATGCCATCTGGTAGCAATATACATGTACAGGCTCTAGGACAGATTCAAGGCCATTTGTGGTAAAGTTCAAAATCATAATAGAGAGATGCTGAATGGTGGTTTAGAGGCTCAAAGAAGATGTCTATGGTTGGATTCAGAAAAATCTTCAACATAAACTAGATGGTGTGGTTCCAAAAGAAGAGCTTTGGCTTTACAGGCAGAAAATCACGTTAGAGAAATTAAGCAGTCAGCTTGATTTGCTCATTGGGTTCTTGTTGAAGACTGAAGACAACGAGAACAATTTAGGGAGGATCCTAACCACAGGGGTCACTGGACAATGATGTCCTTGTAAAACACACGGGCAAACTACCCTCAGATTGACAAAGCTGGGGGGGAGGGGATTAGAAGTATCAGCTAGGAAGATGAGGACAAATCAGGTATTGATCAGATTGAAAGCCACAGATGGAAGCAGGAGGAGCACAATAAACTGTCCCAAGTGAGTAACAAATTCATCCTGAAACAGGCTTGGGTGGGGCTGCAGAGGTGGTTCAGAGGTGAAGAGCATGTATTGCTCTTGAAGAGGACCAAGGTTTAGTTCCCAGTACTCATGTTAGGAGGTGCCTAACACAAGGTCCTTACTCAGATCTAGGGATCTGGTGCCCTCTTCTGGCTGCTACAGGCACCTGCAGTCATATGTGCATGTACAATCACACACACATTTTTTTTTTTATTTCTTATCTTTAAAACAGGTTTTTGAAAAACCATCTTCTTAGCATAAAATAGGCTTCATGAATATTAGAAGTGGTAGAAGAACCCACCTAAGGATAGCCACACCCATGCTGTCAATGTAGGGTGAGAAATTTTTACGGGAGCCCAAGAAAGACAAACTTGCTTAACTACTCAGAGTGCGACAATGAGTGTGATTCACAATCTTAAACTTTTGGCTATGATGTGTAATTGTCAACCTTTGCTGCTTTGGTTCAAGGTACATTCAGTAAAATACACTGCTTGCTATCAAAGCTGATGTGGATTAGGGGTTGAGCATGTGCCCTCCCTGTAGGTTATATTAATATATCAGAATCAATAGCATGCCATAGCTTTCAGAAGTAGTAATAAAATACCCTAAAATATTCCCAGAATACATCTATAAATTATTTGTTCGCTGTGCTTATGCTAAAAAGGTTGTCAGTTACAATGCTCTAGAAGATTCTAAAGTTACAAGCTATCCTATTTGTATCTGATAAAGCTCTCACTGTTTTAGGTCAGAGTAGGTTATGCTGTGGGGAAAAGAATCATTATTTTCCCTAATAAATAAATTACTCACCTATATTTCATCTATCACTCAGGCCAGCCAGTATTGAAAGCTTAAATAATAAATAACAAATAGCTCTATTCATTCATTAATCATGATGCATCGTGTGTGTGTGTGTGTGTGTGTGTGTGTGTGTGTGTGTGTGTCTGTCTGTCTGTCTGTCTGTCTGTCTTGTAGATGTGTTTCTTTTAGACTCAGGTGGGTCACAGATTGAACAGTAGTCACCTGAAACAGTCAAAATTCACACCTCTAAGATAATTGATATTTTGCCAACTTAAGGAAAACACCTAGTGCTGAGAGAACTTCCCAGGTGGCAAGATCTGGGAAACTGAGAACTGTGATGGTAACATCCTTGGAAGATTCCGAACCATCTAATGGATTTAAGTTAAGATGCACTAAGCGGGGAACTGGAGTGATGGCTCAGTGGTTAAGAACACCTGCTGTTATTTCAGAGGACCCGAGTTCAGTTCCCAGCACCCACGTGGTAGCTCAACATCCTCCATTATTCCAGTTACAGGGGACCCAAAGTCCTTTTCTGACCTCTTTGGGCAACAAGAATGCTTGAAATGCACTTACATATATTCAAATACAACAATCTTACACATAAAATAAAAATAAGTAAGATTCACTAAGAATACTGTTTAAAGTTGATTCATTTGTATGGACCTGAAACAGATGGTTTAAGTTATGGATGTAGGGAAACAGTATGGTGGGTTGAATAAGAAAGGCCCCCATAGACTCATAGATTTGAACACTTGGTCACCAGGGAGTGGCACTGTCTAAAAGGATTAGGAGGTATGGCCTTGTTGGATGAAGTGTGGACTTGTTGAAAGTGTGTCCCTAGGGGTGGGCTTTGATGTTTCAGAAGCAAAGCTGGGCCCAGTGGCTCCTCAGCTGCTTCCTGGGTACCATGCCTGCCTGCATGCCACCATGCATGATAATGGACTAAAGCTCTGAAGCTGTAAGTAAGCCCCAATTGTCTTTTCTAAGAGTTGCCACGGTCATGGTGTCTCTTCACAGCAACAGACCACTGACTAAGACAGACAGATTCTCTTAAAAACTATCTTCTATAAATGAAAAGACAAAAGAAGAGGGGCTGAGATGGCTCAGTCACCTCACCGCTGTCACCCACCTCCAAAGCACAGCGTTGCCCCTTGTGTCCCTCCTCCCTTCCCTACGACCTGTTTGCTCTTACTTCTAGGATCTTCCGTCGGTAATTTTGCCGACTTACTAATCCAGTACAAAATCTGAATATCCATCGATGGTTGAACAGAGGAATGAAATGTGGGATACAATAAGATGGGATAAATTTTAGCTTTGGAAAGGGAGTTCTTTCATATCCTATAAACATGGATGAGCCTTAGAGACATTAAGCTAGAAAAAGTTGCTGGAAATCAAATACCGAATTGGCTTATATTTATATGAGGAATTCAGAGTCATCCATATTGTAGAGGCAGGATGTAGAGTGGAGATCCCCAGGGTTGGCAGGATGACGAAGAGGCATGGTTTAATGGATGCAGCTTTAGGCTGAGATGATGAAACAGTTCTAGAGGGATAGTCACAGCCAGTGGCGATGGCTGCCCACCATCACGAATATTCTAAATGCCATTAGAGCGTACACTTTAAAATGATTAGCTAGGAGGCTGGCAGTAGACTGGGCAGTAAAGCTCCTGCTGCACAAACATGAAAATCCATGTCTGATCCTCAGAAACTATGCTGGAAAAATATTTAAAAGATGGGCACAGTAGCACACACTTGGAATCCCAGGGCTAGAGAGGGAAAGACAGGCAAAGCTCTGGGGAACGCTGACTAGCCAGCTTAGAGTATTTTGAAAAACACAAAATGAGTGAGAGAAAGAGCGAGGGAGAGAGACAGAGAGAGGCAGACAGAGAAAGGGAGATAGAGACGCTGCTCCACACGGACATGCACACAGATGCACCCACATATACATGTGTACACACACACACACACATGTATGCACACATGCACATGGGCAGGGGTGGGGGGAGGGGGTGTATAGCCGTGACAGTTCCTGTCACCATGAGTTCTGGTTGATAAAGCCATCAACTTCTACCACACAGCCACACATATTGTTGCTACAGGGTTGTTGGGGGTTTTTTTATTTAATATTTAAAGCGGGCAGGAGTAGGTCAATCCTGGATTCTCATTCCTACTAAAGGCCGGCTAAGATATATATTACATTACATTCTGTCCCTTAAGGGCCACCTGGACCATGTAAACAGCTGGACCCTGCAATGAGCTGCTGTTGGCACTGGGCCAGAGTGAATGCATTCAGCCTTTCAGACATTCTAAAACAGATGGACGCTCCCCCACTCCCACCCCATTTGTCCCTGCCCTTGCCCACACCTAGGGCAAGCAAAAGGGTCGGCTGGAGCTCTGGAGACGCCCACATGTTTAAAAGCATATGAGTCTCAAGACCACTTTTCATCACAAATTGCATCTATTTCTACATCATTTCTCTCCGGGGTTCAAAAGATCTTTTCGTATCTGAAATGTATGCAAAAAACGTACCTGCTCCCATGATCAAGCTAATTGGGCCCTAGAACGTTAGGTGCAAAAGTCAAGGTCTACTCACTGCCTGGAGTCTGTTGTTGACTCCCTTTCACCTTGGGACAATCACCTTTCTTTCTTTGGTCTCTTCTTTAAGCAACCCTCACCAGCAAGCTACAACACAGAGCAGGGCACAGCAGGCTGCCACACATGAGCCTTGTTTAAAGAACAGGGTCAGTTCCTCGCTGTGAACAGATTTTCCTCTGTGGAAGCAGGTTCATGTTTACCTTTCAAGTAACAGATACAAACTCAGGGTTGCTAACATGTGCCGCACAGCTGCAGCCGTGCCTGGATTTATGTACAAATCTGCATATAATTGTCTTGGCTTTTTTTCCCCCCTTGGCTAATTTTTTTTTCCTTTAAATAAAATGGTTTAGTCCAGGGTACATAAAGCCCTAATTCTAAAGTCATATAATTTTATGGACAAGGGGCGGGGGTTGGATTGCAGGGAGTTCTTTTGTATGGCACCTGAACTCATTAAAATCCTAAATTCCATAATTTTACGCTACCATGTGCCACAACCGAACAACCTAATTGCTTAGCATCTTTATGAGAACCGCAAATGGGGCAGGAAAACCAGGGAACAGGTGGGAAGGCCACACTGGGGTTTGAGGCCAAGCCCCATTAGGCCATGGTGACCAGAAGAGAACGGGATGGCATCATGCTGCAGGAGACAAATGCTGCCAGAAGCCAGTGGAAGAGCAAGGCACGTGTGAAAACTAAGGTTCCTGATGAGATTCCTGAAAGGGAATCTCCGCATGCTCACCACAGCTGTTTGTAAGATTGAGCACTTGAAACTGAGGTAAGAGTTGGAGACTCTGTTTCCTGCCTATAAGTTAACAGATTCCTGGATACAAAGAAACACTGGAATCCACAATTCAGAACACACACAGACACACACAAAGTGGTCCCTCATAGCAGAGTCTGGTGATTCAGGAGTCCCAGATAGGAGAATAACCAACAATTATCAGGTTGGCTGATTTTCTGTGCTTTGATTGATCATATATCTTGCTTTCCTCACAAATGACACCTTTAAAGAAGGCATTACAGTTTCGTGATTGTGAGAAGTACAGAAATATTCAGTGAGGAATAAGTTTCTAAAATATTTTCACTCCTCAAACTTGACCCATAGAGCCCTAGACATCAGACCTTGTCTGTTAGCCTGTACCACGTGGTACAGTTTCCTCCTTCACTTAGGGTGATCAGACCTCCAGAGCATCACAGTTCATTCAAGTCTCACACCTGAAAACCGGGGGCTCCAGTATGAGGTCATGAGCTGAAATAAGCACAGGACAGAGGCCAAGTTGATGAAATTCATAAACCCACCAAAATGAAAGGGGTAGAAGGGTGTCAAAGCACCAAGAGAGCTGGGGAGTGCACACAGCCAGCAGTGAAAACTGAGAGCTGCTCAGAGCTAGGCAAAAAGTCTTTATCAGAACTAAACATTAACCCTGAGCAGAGAGGGCTGGGGGGATGGGGGAGGGAGGGATGGACAGAGGGAGGGACGGACAGATGGAGGGACGGAGGGCTCTGATCTCACTAATAAAAGTTCTAGAGGCAGGAAAGGCAAAGTAATGCTGGAGAATACAGCTCCCGAGTACTGGTCCTGACTAAACGGCAGAGGTGACTTTCCAGAAGTCTAAGACCTGGAATTACAAACAAGCGGTTCTTCTCCAAAGGAACTTCTTGCAGACAGTGCCTAGAAGCACATAAAGGTTTGGTCATTCAGTAGCATCTTCAACATGAACCGCCATGCATTCAGAAAGCTTCTGAGTTTCCTCTCCAAACCCAAGGGGCAAGGTGTTTCGGCTTAGTCCTCGGCAGCAGCCAGGATCTCACACTAAGAACATGCTGTCTTGCACTGGGAATGTGCTGGAACAAGGTGAAGGCCAGAGGGATGGAGGCTGTCCCAGGCATAGTCTGGGGGAACAGAGGTGTCTTATTAAGCCCACTAATTAGGGAGTATATCTGATACACACAAGACAACCAGTCCTACATTGTCTCTGCTAATTACAACACAGGGGCCAAAATATCAAGCAGGAGAATTCTCTTGTTCACCTCTCTCCCATTTCCTGTCTGCCATTTGCTGGAATCCTTTTCAAGGTCTCTTTCCTCAGTCAGTACTCCTCACTGACCAGCTCATCATTGCACAGGCACGCAGCATCAAACATTGCCCTAATTAGTGTTGGCTGTCAACTTGACCCAACCTAGAGTCACCTCAAGGGAGTCTCAATTGGTAGATTATCCAGATCAGAATGGCATGTGGGGCACTGTCATTATTTTTGATTCATGTGTAAGAGCCTAGTCCACTATGGGTAGCACCATCCCTAGGCAGATGGCCCTAGACTGTATAAGAAAGGTAATTGAGTATAAGCCAGAGAGTGGGTCAGCAAGCAGAATCTCTCCACGGTTTCTCCTGTATTACTTTAGCTGTTTGTGAGCTCCCTGATTAGAAGTGGTACTGCACAGAATAGCAAGCAGAGCTGCCTGTGAGTTCCTGCCCTGACTTACCTCAGTGATGGACTGTGACCTGGAAATGCGAGTCAAATAAACCCTTTCATTCCTCGGAGCATTTTATCACAGTGACAGAAATGAAACTAGAACAGACATCCTGCATCCATGTGTCATTCAATCCTAGCACAGTTGCTGAGGCAGACAGCATTATTATTCCCATTTAGCAGAAGAGGAAACAGAGGCTTGGCATAAACATCTGATTAAAGCCAACTTTGTTGAAGCTGATGTTTTCCATCTGGTCCTGTGCCTTCCTGACTGCCACCTTTGTGTCTGTAGGTCTACTCACTAAACCTGTGGCTTTTTCCTCAGCCTGCCTGGTTCGTATTTACCCAGCTGTCGGCTTGTGGCTCCTTTTGCTCTGCAGAAGAGTAACACATATGAAAGCACTTCGTAAAACAGAACAAAACATGCAAATGTGCAGGTCTTATCTGTGTGCACATATGTGTGTGTGTGCGCGCGTGCGTTGCATGTGCGTGCGCGTTCATGCATGTATGTGTGCATGTGTGTTACAATTATGTCTGCTTCTGTCTGTCCTCTCACTTTTACTTTTTCATGAATTTCACCTCAACTGCAGACTCCCTGGCTTGATGAAAGCCACCCCCTCTGCCCGCCTTCCCCCCATATATCGACTGTGTGTCTTGAAGCTCCAGCCTTAGCTCCTTTTGAATTCAAAAATGACCCGAGGCCACTTCTGTGTGAGACCCAGAAGTGATGATACTGCATGCAGACAGAACCTTTACAGAACATCCTCTTCTCCCAGCATCCTGTGGCTCACTCATTTGCCCCATGTCCTTCCCAGTGACTCCCACTGCCCTTCAGACTGGTCTCTCGTGAATTCTTTTAAGGGTCAAAATATGCTTTCCTATTGTATTTCCCCATCACCAACAAAAGGTGACCATTGGGTCTAAGGGAAACAGCCGTGTATTAGAGCCTTGACTCTATCCCCAGAATCTCACGTGTGTTACTTCATTTAGTCTGTGAGGTATGCAGAATTGCAATTTCCATTTAGCAGATGGTAACACCCAGATTCAGTATAAACCCAGGCCACAACACTCTCAGAGGCCAAACTGAGATCTCAGTCAGATTCTGCGTGTGTCTCCAAAGCTGGACGCACGTTACCTAATTCACCACATTCCCTAACAGGTGTTGAGCTGCTTCTATGTCTTTTCTGTGAGAGATATGGCTGACACTTTGAAATCCACCCAGGTGACTCTTGTCATTTCTAACATATCCCAGACTCCAAGCTTAAGGGGACTCCTGGAGGGGAGCCCCACATGCCATCTGGGCATCCCAGGCCACTCATTTGCCATCTTTTGGCTTGACTTAGTGGCCTTGGAAAGACCTCTTCCCCACTCATGGGCCCTGTCAGATCACAGAATGGGAGGACACTTCTGTACTCCTCAAAGGCAGACACTGGACACGAGGTAATATTCTAAAGTGAAAGCCTTTTACAAACCTCTCTGAACCTTGGTTTCGTTAGTCATCCTGAGAATCAAAAAAACAATGACTATTGCCGGGCAGTGGTGGCACAAACCTTTAATCCCAGCACTTAGGAGGCAGAGGCAGTTAGATCTCTGTGAGTTCCAGGCCAGCCTGGTCTTGAGTTCCAGGACAGCCAGGGTTACAACAGAAAAACCCTGTCTCAAAAAAAAAAAAAAAAAGACTATTTAGCAATGACACCTATTCATGGGCTAGGTCAGAGATTTTTAGACCACAGCATACATCAGGGCCACCTAAAGGGTCATATTATTATTATCATCACTATAGTTGTTGTTGTTATTAAGTTTTAGGTTAGCACACAAAGTAGTGTGTTCCGTAATAGCATTTTCCTGTCTTTTATGCTTCAATGTCATCCACCCCCCTCCCCTACTGCCCTCCTTCCCTCCTCCCTAACCTGCCCTTCACCTAAGTCACAATGGCTATCACCTGAATTGTTTTGTGGGTTTTTTTTTGTTTTTTTAATTCCAAAAGTTAAATTCCAGTCCTTCTAGTTTCATACAGCTGGAAGCAGATAACACCCAAGTAAACCTGAAGCCCCTGGGTCAGAGGCCACTGTGGAGAGCCCTGACAGCAGCTCACAAATGGCTCATTCAAATCAAGAACGCATGAGACTGACGGGAAACACTCATAACAACCACACGCCCTGTAAGGTAGGAGGCTGCAGGGCAAGTCTGGACAGGTAACCGCCCCTCTCGGACCTTCCAGTCCCACTCAACTGTGGTCATCCTCCTGCCTGCTGAACAGTGAAAATATGAAATGGCTGGGAAGACGAACTGGCCTTCTTAGGCAGATGGGAAAACAAAGACCAAAAAATTAAAGAAATAAAAAGAAATGCAGAGAAAGCAAAGCAAGGGGTAGAGGGAAATGATAGATGAAAAACCTCCAATTTCTCCTGCTTTTCTATTACAGTCAAAAGGACACACACATACACGGGAAAGAATGGGTACGGAAGGCATCTTTCCCAGGTCAGCATTTGTTTCTTCTGATGGTTCATTTTATAAAACATGACTGTTCTAACCACATTTGTGATAACGGTCCCTGGAATGTAGTGCCCAGAGAGGCCGGCCTCTGGATGAACGCACCTCCTCACACCCCTTCTGCTTTCTGTGTTTTCCTTCCTCTCCTGAGTGCTCTTCCCCCAAAGAGGGAGAAACTATTCAACAAGACCAGCTCTTCCTGACTGTGGCTGAGGTTCTCCCCTGCCCATGCTTTGGGCTCTGTAGGGACAAGGAGACGTGTGGTGACCCAGTGATGCCACCACTTGCAGAAGCGCCATTTGAACTCCAGTGAAACACTTTCTCTCGAAGCCTGCGCCTGTCTCCCCATCACCCTGAACCATGGCAGAAATCAGCACCTCACCATTTAAGTGATCATGAAACTTGAGCGAGGAGCCGGCTCGTTTCCTGGCTCCCTTTATTACAATTCCTTCTCATTTAAAATTTATAATGAATGCAAACAATAATCAGTTTGTAAATACTGTTTTTAGTTCACTAGAGCTTTGCCGAGATATTCCTTCTAGGTAACAAGTCTGTGGCTCATTACTCTCTCATTAGCAAGATAGAAATAAAGACACAAACAAAAAAAAAAAAAAAAAAAAGGAAGTAGGAAAAGAAAAAAAAAAAAAAAAAAACTCTCTCCAAAGATATTGTTGGAGTCTAATTGCCTGCAAGGAATTCTTAATAATGTTTACTAATGCCTTTTCAGCCCTGCCAATTTTATAATGCTCATTCCAGACTCCAGGTGTGACGTCTGTGGCCCCTGCTGTGATCCTTGCTAGTGAATTTAGACACCATAAATCGGGGTTTTAGAGAGTTTTCAACCCCATCGTATATCCCCATAAAGCAATCACATTCACCAAGTTTTAGAAAGCAAATTGAAGTGTTGGCTTTTTTTTTTTTTAATTTATTTTAGAATGTATCTCTGAGTAAGCAAGCCCTGTCTTTTGCCTGGACTGGACAAGACACCTTGCCTTGAGCAAGGTTGAACGTCTTCATACCAAGAGGCTAAAAGGCATCAGGAGCAGCAGCACCACCACCACCCCTTACTGAAATCCACAACCTCTGGGCCAGACTAAGATCCAGTCTGAAACACAGATCTTTTGGAATTGTTCTTGGTATTTGGAAAACCTAAAAATAAAGGAAAACATTTTGTAGCAGTAAAGGATCCACACTAAACATAGCTTCTTAGTCTCACTCTTAAAGCAAAAGTGGCCAACAGCTCGTTAGTAGCATAGTGTGGGGGGGCGGGGGGCACCGGAGAAAGCATGTGTCATTTGTTTTCCTTCTAAACAATCCACAGTTATTTAGAACTAGGAAACAGTCACCTAGGAAATGACTTACTGGCTACTGTAAAACTCTTCACATGTCAGTAAATAGGGGTAAGGGCTAACTGACTCGCTGCAGGTCAGGGTCCAAAGCTTGTCTTTGCTATCACTTGTAGCTTTTTATTGTTGTTTTCATTTTTGAAACAAATTCTCATGTCACCCAGGCTGCCTTTGAATTCAATATACATGTGGAGATGACCTTGAACTGTTGATCCCGTTAACTCCATCTCCACTGGAATGACAGGGGTAGGCAACTGTGCCTGGTATGCATGCTGGGGACAGAAACTAGAGCTTCATGCATGCCGAGCAAGCAGTCCACCAGCTGAGCACATCTCAGCCTTACTCCTAGTCTTCCTAAACCACCTTCCCAAAGCTTCCTCCTTTGTTTCCTAAACTGGCTGAAATGGATTCCCACACCTGTCACTTTAGCTTCTGTGGTAGTTTTGAGGAACAGCAAACTAGAGGTGATTTTATTCCACTTAGTTTATGCCGACAAGCCTCTTTCCCTTAGTTTTGCAGTAAGGAGGAGAGAAAGAGTGGAGCGAACCCAAAACTCTGTCTCCTTCTTCATTCTAACACTTCAAAGCAAGTTTTTGGAACTGGTTTGTAGAAGTCTACTGTCACTTACTGTGATAAGCCAACACTGCAAACAAGCTCCCTCAACAAGGTTCATTGTCAAACTTCAGGTGGCAAACACTGACTCTGCAGAGGTGTAGCTGCCTTCAAAGGCTTTCTACATGCTCCCTTCAGGGAGGCCTCTAGCCCTAAGCTGGTATATAGGACTGATTGATTGCAAGACATTGCCCAAGCCCTTCAACTTCTTGGCCAATTTTATCTTCTAGGGGAAAATTAAAGGTACATCAGCAACTTGGGGTGGATTGGGAGATGAGCAAAAAAGAAACTATTCAGAGCTACTGTTCAGGGAGGAACCCCTACTTCCAGGTCCTGGACTGGCCAAGTCATGTCACTTCAGTTCAAAGACTTCACACCAAAGCCAGAGAGCTAACAATTAAAGGGCAAATCACTTGTGTGTTGCTCAGACCTCAAAGCCTTCTCGCATCTCTCATGAATTCCGCACTATTCCATGAGTTCTTCTTGGTTCTGCCTTCAAAAGATTAGGTGCATGGATCAAAGAAAGACCTCAACGTGAAACTTGAAATTGCTAGAAGAAAATACAGGTAGTATCCTACAAAATGCAGCTGTAGGAAAGAATTTTCTGCATAGGACTCCATTTGCCCAGGCATTAAAGCCAACGATTGACAAGTAGGACTTCATAAGGCTAAAACGCTTTTGCACATCTAAGGAAACAACAAAGCAAATGAAGAGGAAGCCCATAGAATGGGAGAGAATCTGGGCCAGCTATACAGCTAATAGAGGATTGATACCCAGAGTATATAAAGAACTCGAAGAACAAAGACTCTCAAAGTAACAAACCACCTTTTCCCCCCCAAAAAAAAAAAAAAAAAATGGGTTACAGATATAAAGAGTTCTCAAAAGAATAAGTACAAATGGCTAAAAAATCTCTCTTGGAAAAAAGTGTTTACAGTCCTTGGCAATTAAGGAAATAAAAGTCAAAATGACTTTAGGATTTCATCTCACCCCAGTTAGAATGGCTAAGATCAACAGAACAACCAATAACAAATGCTGGTGGGGAAGAAGATGTGGAGAAAGGGAACCCTCATTCACAGTTGATGGGACTGCAAGCTGGTGTAACCACAGAAATCAATATGAAGAACCCTCAAAAAGGTGAAAAATCAAGCCTGGTGTGATGGCACACGCCTTTAATTCTGGCATTCCAGAACCAGAGGAAGGCAGATCTCCGTGAGTTCAAAGCCAGCCTAGTCTATATAGTGAGTTCAAAGCCAACCAAGGCTACATAGCCCAACCTTGTCTTAAAAAAAGTAAAAATAAAAATCTATCATCTGACCTATGAAGTTGCTATAGAACTCCTCGGCATCCCTCCAAAGGACTGGACATCCTACTCCACAAACAGTCACATTCATTGCTTCTCAATTCACAAAAGCTAGAAAATGGAAAACAAAATCTAAATGTCCTTCAACTGACAGATGTGGTTCCTACGTACTATAGAATACTATTCAGCTGTAAAAAAAAAAAAAAAAAAAAAAATAGGTGAAGACTAATTTCTTTTTTAAACATTGGGTACAGATTCCTTTCCATCAATTCTACCCCTACCACCTGGTCCCCCCAGCCTGTCTAGAATACTACAGTAGCCTGATACTCTAGTTATTTGTCTTGAGGCTCTGAAAAAATACCTAACATGAAGCAAAAGTAAGGAGGAAGAATTTATTTGTGCTTGGATTTGGAGAGCACCGTCCCTGATGGTGGGCAGCCACAAAGGCAGGAAGCAGAGGACAGGAAGTGTCTAAACTCAGCTCACTTTCTCCTTTGTATTCAGTCCAGGGCCTGAGCCCACAGGATGGTGCTACCTGCAGTTAAGGTGGGTCTTCCCATCAACGTTAACCTTATCTACATCATCCCTCGTAGACATACCCAGAGGCTAGTCTCCTAGGTGATTCTCAATACTATCAAGATGAAATATTAACCATGGAACCTGCCAACTGCTGTCCCTTGCCCCAGGCTGTTCTGTTCTCCACCAGCAACTGAAGCATTCAACCTAACAACATACACCAAGTCACCTCCTCCATGTCGAAACCCTCCAATAACTATCTATCACATACACAATAAAACCACAGCTTATACGAGTGGAGCTCTGCTGATACAGGGAGGTCCAGTGCCAGAGTTCAGACGGAAGTTCAAATACTGAATTCTATATTACTTTTGTTTTACAAAGTCAAGATGATGAGCTAGTTTTAAAATATTTGTATGTGCCTGATGAATATATATTAAGTGGCAAACTTTAAAAAAATTATTATAAATTATGGCTTTTAAATGACAGGATGCATAAAACTATGGCTTTAAATACCTAAAGGTTGGCACAATATCAAAGGCTGTGCAATGTGATGATCTGATTATATCATTCACATTTGGTGTTCTGCTGATGGGCTGGCGAGGTTTGGATGAATGATAAAATAAATGTGTGGATAGTCATAATTATTATGCATTCATTATATAAAAAAACTGTAGCCTTAATTTTGGCAAAGTTAATAATTATGCTATTGCAAGCAAGATTTTTACATAATTTATGTTTATTAACAATAATGATCTAAAATATTGAAAGACAGTTTTATTCAAAGCACATAATGTCTGAATGTGTTTTCATCAAATTTTTTAATTAATACAACTGAACAAAAATCAGAACACTTACAATACTTTTTATTCTTCAAAAATGCTATTTTTGTTCTAAAATATTCAAATAAGCCATGAGATTTTAAAATACAGAGATTAGTTATATTAGTGTCAATAGTGTTCTCAAACTAAAGAAATCTCAAATTTACATTTTAAATTTTCAAATTAAATCTTATTAAAACTTTTATAACAATGAAACTCTTCAGAATCCTAGACAGAAGGTCATCCAACTGTCAACACACAGACTCAGACTCATTACCACACCCACACTTCTTACCGCTAGGTAAATACAGTCTTGAATACAGTCTTGAAACACAGGAACACATTTAAAAGTAAAATGAGTTTTTCAATTATTATTAAATGTTCTTTAAAAATATGAGGAATTTCAAGCCAGATGTGGTGATGCACACCTTTAATACCAGTACTTGGGAGGCAGAGGCAAGCAGATCTCTGTGGGTCTGAGGACAGCCTAGTCTATATAGCCAGTTCCAGGAGATCCAGGGATACATTTAGAAACCCTGTCTCAAACACACACACACACACACACACACACACACGGAGGGAGGGAGGGAGAGGAGAGGAATTTCAGAATCACATGAAGAGAAGGAAGAAAATGTGTGGTTGACATTATCAGGAAAATAACACTTTGTTACACAAACTGCTCCTAGTTCTTAGTCTCCACGTTTCATTTCTGTGTCTGTGAAAAACACCCTGACAGAAAGCACCATAGCAGAAGGCTGGGTGTATTAGTCTTGCAATTCCTGGTTACAGTCCACAAAGGGGAGTCAGGAGTCACATCATATCCACAGTAAAGAGCAGAGAGAGAATAAACACACTCTTGCTTGCTGGCTGGTTTCTCCTCAGCTAGCTTTCTTCACTCTTACACAGCCCTGGGCCCTAACCATGAAATGGGTGCTGCCCACATTTAGGGTCTCCCCTCTTCAATTAACAATCAAGACAACCCCCACATACACACAAGCCAATCTGAGCTAGGTAGTTCCTCAACTGACACCCCTTCTCCCTACTCCTGCACCCCAGACTGAGGTCATAGGCACGTGCTACAGCGCCAGGCTCAACAAAAGGGTTTTGGTATCTGAGATATGAGAGTGATTATTTTATCTTTCCTTTCCCTTCTACTTCACTCACTAAAACCTTCCCCATACTCTTGAGGCTGTTTCCAAGGTCTGCAGTAGAGAAACCCGGCCGTCAATGAGACCATCATTGCACCTGGATCATGCAATATTGGTTTTGAGAACAGAGCAAGAGAATGGAGAAAGATCCCTGTAGGGCTCAACCCTGTTACTCTCAAGAGTGTTCTGGGAGCACAGAGCACCAAGTTATAAACAACAGAGAACTGTAATTCTGTTAAGAAAGCTGTGCTGTCCATGATTAAGATACTCTGACGCTCTTGCCTGAGTCTGAGGCAGCAGTTCTCAACCTGTGGGTCATGACTCCTTTGGTGGGGGCGGGGGGGTGTCAAATGACCCTTTCATTTTCACAGGAGTCTCCTAAAACCATCTACATATCAGATATTCTCATTACAATTCATAACAGTAGCAAAATTACAGTTATGAGGTAACAATGGAAATAATTTTATGGTTGGGGGTCACTACAATATGAGGAACTGCATTCAAGGGTCGCAGCATTAGGAAGGTTGAGAACCACTGGTTTAATGTCGATGCTGCCTACAACATCCTGCATGACCTGGCTCCTGGTACCTGCTCCATCTCTTCTCGTCCTCTGCCATGCCAGTTCACCAGGCCTTGGCTTCTTGAACTTCCTCGCCTACAGCAGCCATTGCGAGTACCTCAGGGGATTTTCTATCTCTTGTCTCAAATGTCTTTGCTTTAAGGCCACCTTGTAGTAGAACCTCCTCCTCTGACCGTGTTACCTACAACATCCTTCTAACCGCTTGATACTCCCTTTACCCTAACTTTATTTTACTCTTTATAGCACTCACCTAGCATTAAGTCTTTCTTTCCTGAGATGGAGTCTCATACAGCCTAGGCTGACCTGGAACCTCCAATCCTCCTGCCTCTGATTCCTAAATGCCAGGATTATAGCCATGTGCCACCACAACTGGTTTGGGCCATGCTTGAAGACCTGACCCTGGGCCTTGTGTATATTAGGAAGTTGTATACCCACTGAGCTACACTCTCCACCCTAAATATTTCTTGATTGCTGAGTTTGTTCACAAGATGCAGCAAAGTACAATCAATAAATGGATAGTATATAGCACCATGGCTCACACTTCCCTTCGGTTCCTTCACTGCGCTGTGCTCTTGTGTTAATCAGAGTCTGAGGTTCAGGGGTACTCTCAGATTGGGCTCAGTTCAAGCGTCTCTGACAGTAGCAGAAGTACCTCAGACATGGGCTAGACTTCTTGTCACCAGAGAGGGATAGAAGGCAGAGGTTACCAACAGCATCTCAAAGTTATGGAAAGACATAAACGATAATGGCTAGACCATATCTAAGGCCAGTTGGCTTTTGCCAAGTGATCCACACTTTCGGGGATTATCACTGGTGGATGGAGTTACGGATTCTCTGCATTAATCCCTCCTCATCCACACTCCTCTCTGTTTTGAGAAAATTGAGATCAGCCTCCTTGCTGTCTGCATTTTTTCCCTTGCCTTGCCGCTTACCAAGCACTGTTCCTACACTTGCAGTGTTCTGTCTCATTTAACCTTATGCCAACCGGCAAGGCATCTGCCCTTACTGCCCACATTTTACAGAGGAGGAAGAAGAGAGTCACAGAAGTCATTTTTCTCAAATCTAGAAAGTGCTACAGATACATTTCTAATATCTCTGTTCCCTTGGAGGCCCATGCTTAAGTCCACTGTGCCTGGGGCTGCTTCAAATCCATTTAGACTCTTCCCATCACTCAATATTCCCCAAACATGTTCTAATAGAATGCTAGGGGGTCCTCCAGGGAAATCAGAGAATATTAAAATAAATCCCATCTATTTATGATGCTCTTCTCTACAATGAGACATACACACTTGCATATCATACTAAGAACAAAAGCTATGGTGTATGGGGCTGGAGAGATGGCAGCACAGTTAACAGTACTTGCTGCTCTTGCAAAAGATCTGAATTCCCTTCCCAGAACCTCTGACGGAGAGCTCACAACCACCTCTAACTATAGCTGCAGGGGATCTGATGCCCTCTTCTGGCCTCTGTGGATAGCTATACGTATATAGGCGTACAACATGCACGCACGTTGGTTCAGAGTTGGTAGCACTGCTTTGAGGCATTGTGAACTTTTAGGAGGTGCAGCTTTGCTGGAGGAGGTACATCACTGGGGGACAAGCTTTGGAGGGGGTGTGGCCTCACTCCACTTCCAGTTTGTTCTCTCAGCTTCCTGTGTAATGAAACGTGATCGCACTTCCTGCTCTAGCAGATGCTACCATGCTTCCCCCGCCATCACAGACTGCAAAACAAAGCCTTCCTCCTATAGGTTACTTTTGGTCCTAGTATTTTATCACAGCAACAAAGAAGTAACTAATGCAAGTACTATGGTTTATGAATTTATGAATTCACAATGTAAGTATCATGGGCAATGAGTGTTCTAGAACTCTGAGTAAATAGAAAACTAGACTGGCCCTCTGTGGGCAACTCAACAGAGTCTTACTCCCCTGGGCAGAGATAAGAACCACTTGTTTATTTCGTTGGCGATGTATATTGCTATCTCATCACACTCCTGGAACTATTCTTGGATGGCTAGCAAACTAAAAGGTATGCTTCTCAGGAGAAAATTAAATCCTCAGAAGGTAGGGTGGATCTGGGCTCTGAGAGAAATAAGAGGTTGCCTTCCTGGCTCCAAAGATTCCATGGGGAAGGGGAGACAAAAGTGTTCGGCATTCTTCCTTTAATGCCTAGAATGAAAGAATATTTTGTAATAAGGAAGCAGTAATTGAGCCCTGGAAACCCTCCATCCAGTGCCAGGTCAGGTTGCAGGAGAGTTTCTTCCTTGGACCTCCCCTGGGGAGACAGCCCAGAGTGCACAGATGAGCAGGCTCTAGGCTTGGCTTCACACATGAGCCTTGTAGTCAGACATATGACTTACCCACTCTGAGCCGCGCTGTCCTCAGTTATAGAGAGAGCAAGCCTTGCTACGTAGTGTTTCTGTGAGTGTTACGTAAGTTCCATTAGCACGTGGAACCTGGACACTATCGTTTTCTTCCTTTCTCCATTTTCCTTAAAAAGAGTCTCCAGCCTCCTAAAGAACTATAGTCTGCTATTTTTTCTTCAATTGTCTCTTGATGAAGTTCTCACACTCCTGCTGTGCAATTCCAGCCTTCCAGCTCTCTTGACAAGGTCATCCTGTCCAAACTCACCCCCATATTCATCCTGTTCCCACTGACTTTCCTCTTTATCTTGGACTCAAAGCTCTGGGTTCCCTACTCAGGCTACGAATCCACAAAGAACACCTCAAATCTATTTAAGTTCCTAAAGAAAATAATTATAACAGGGCAACCCCTGCTTTCTCCTGTAATAATCAGGCACCTCATTGGGATAAATGCCTTAGCCATTGGGTTTGCAATTTTTCCATTTGGGAACTGGGTTATTGCTGCATAAAATTGTGCTACATGGTATCATTGTCAACCCATTATGTGGCACAGAGGGGGAAAAAAAATAACATCTCACCATTTTGAGTAGTACCATCCAGCTCCACCCTCACTCCTTGAGTCATTGAGAGTGTCAAGAATCCAACTTCTCAGCTTGTCTTCTGCATCAAAACTTCCTATGAGACTCAAGGGCCACGCTTGGTGTACCTCCTTAGCTGAGACTATCTTGAAAAGAACAACTTAGTCTCCCTTTAAAATGCTATTTGCAAATTATACAGACCACAAACCTATGTTTTACAAAAACCTTTGCTTACTGTGAGTTGCGATGTAGCTCACACTTCTTTGTATGTTCCCTGGACACACAGCAAGAGGACGGACTGCCGGCAGCCTTTGCGAATGTGTGGAAGTACTTCTGCATTACTTGTTTTTCTAATGCCGTGCTAAAACAGTGTGACCAAGGCAACTTACAGAAGGAAGTGTTTACTGGGGCTTATGGTTCCAAAGGGGTCAGAGTCCGTCGCCATCACAGCGTGAGTCAGGCAGCAGGCAGGTATGGAGGCTAGAGCAGTGAGATGAAGGTGAAAACCTTCATCCTAAACCAGGAGCAAAGAAGCCAAGAAGTGAACTCAAAATGGCACGATTCTTTAAACTCTGAAAGCCCACCTCTAGTGACACACCTCTTCCAAAAAGACCACACCTCCTAAGCCTGCCCAAACAATACCAACAACTGGAGGCCAAATATTTAAATGCCCAAGACTATTGGGGGGTAGGAAACTCATTCAAACCACTACAGAAGCTCTGGAAATCACTCTTCCCTGATCATTAAAAACACAACAGCCAAAGTGAGACAACAATTAAGTTACCAAGGATGAGGATCTAGGTTCAAACTCCAGCATTCATGTAAAAATGAGGTGGGCATGGTAGTAGGCATTAGTATTCCAGCAATGGGAAGACAGAGACGGGTGGATCCCTAGGACTCACTGGCCAGCCAATCTAGAATTAGCAAGCTCCAGGCCAATGATAGATCCTGTCTCAACAAACAGTGTGTGGTTCCTAAGTCATGACATGCAAAGTTGACCTCTGGCCTTGGCCATCTAAATACTTGGTTCCAGTCAGTGGTGCTATTTACGGAGGCTGTGGGACCTTTAGGAGGTGCAGCTTTTCTGGAGGAAGTGTATCACTGGGAACAACATTGAGTGTTTATAGCCCCACCTCACTCCCTCTGCCTACCCCCTCCTCCTCTCTGAGTCATGCTTATACTTAAAGATGTGAGCTAGGAACTTCCTTCCCCTGCTGCCATGCCTGCCATTCCCTTCCATGCTCGACACAATGATGGACTCTTACCCTCTGGAACCATAAGCCAAAATAAACTCTTCCTTCTCTAAGTTGCTTTGGTCATGGTATTTTATCACAACCACAGAACAGTAACTTATACAGGCCTCCATATGCATGCACATATGTATACACACATCCACAGGTGTACACACAAATGCACCCACACATTCACAAAAATGCCAGCCTACCTACCCCAAAAAAGAAACTTATATACATTCTTTTGTGTTAATGCATTTTATCTTTCTCAATGCAGTATCTAGGGTAGAAAGTATCTGGGGTAGGACTAAGTAAATGTTAGAACAGAAGAAACGGGACTCAATCACCGCGCAGGCCGGCTGGTTATGTACAGAGTTTCTGTGTTCTCTCCCCTTTTGTAGAAGTTTGAAGTCTTTCAACAGTTATTACCCTGAGAAGAGCAAAAGGATCAGTTCCACTTACATTTTACTATTAATTTGTGTGTGGTGTCTGGTAAGTTCTTTCAAAAAGCAAAAAACCAATAAGAAAGCAAAGGAAAGGGTACACGCTCAGCTCCAAAGAGGTACCCTGACTCGGTGCGACTGTGCACTGCCGTCCAGGAGCCAACAGAGATGGACTTTGAGACTGAACCTGTGGGAGAGGAATGTGGAGAAGAGTCTGAATGGCTGAGTATTTCTGACTGTTGAAGGAAGGGAAGGAGTCTTTAGACTGAGTCTGGGTTTTATATTGAATGTCTGGGGAATATACAAAGGGACAGGAAATACAACGCTCCAGGGAAGAAAACAAACATTCCCAGACAGGAATAACAGAAGATGGGGGGGCACTAGGAATGAGCAAAACCACCTATCACAATTTCAGTAGTCCTTATAAAATATAAATAAATCCTCTTTTGTCTTCTCATTGTACTCTCAGTAAAGCCCCAACCTCCCCAGCAAGATCTGCAATGCCCTGTGTGTCTGGTACCTGCCTCTCTCTAGCCTCCTCTTACTCTGTTTGCTCCTCACTCTGCCCCCCCAATAATGCAAGGGACATATACGAACACTTCTATTGTCTGCTATAGTGGACAACCCTGCAATCATGTGTATAGGGTAACACTAATTGAACGTCATACACTGTAGATACATAAAAGAAGATATTAAGCTGTGGGGAGGGGTACGAGGGGAGAGACACCATGGAAGAGGTAAGGAGTGAGGAGTGGACTCGATCAAAATAAAATGCATCTGTGTAAAAATAAATCAATAAATCAAAGTGCAAAAAGGTAAATAGTGGCTCACCCCAGAACTCCAGCTTCTGGGTATTTTTGGTATTTCTTCTGGTATGTTTCTGAATTCATTATCTACAATGATTGTGTTTCCAGTGATAATTTTCTAAGGGACTTTGAAAGTTGCCTGTGAGGGAAAGGATTGAGGAGCAATTTTAACAATAAAGGTCTTTACTAACGGCTGTGAACAGGGACACAGAGCTCTGGCAATGGAATGATCCACCAGGGACAAGGGAAAGCCAAGTCCCAGACATAGACTTACAACATTTATGTGGAATGAGGCAGGACTGACAGAAAGATAACAGTCACTCACTCCAAAGAACACATGAAAAAAGAAAAGGCCATGGTTTGGGGTGGGTAGAGTCAGAGTATCTCTGTGGTTTTTATCCGGTTTCCTTTTAGCTTGGAGACATTGAACCATGCTGTTAAGTTGAGCACAGCACTCAGAAAAAAAGCACTTCCCCTCTCTGTGCCCACCATGTGTGGCTTTAGAGCTGTTATTTGGGGTAATGGGGGCAATTTCTCTAGGTTTATTTCTTTTTGCAGAATTGACAATTGAACCCAGACCCTTGTACACGTCAGGCAACTACTCTCCCCACTGAGATGCATCCTCCACTCTGCTTGTAAAATACTTTAAATAAAGTTCGGTTATTTTCTACTCATAAAAATAATAACTCTTGGGGACTGGCAAGACAACTCAGTGGTGAAGAGTGCTTGCTGCTCTTGGAGAGGACCCGGATTCAGCTCCCACATGGCAGCTCACAACCAACTCCAATTTTAGTTGCAGGGAGATCTGACACTGTCCTGGCCACTGCAAGCATTGCACACACTGAGCACACTGACATATACGTGCAAGCAAATGACTGACGCAAGTAAGAAAAGAAATTAATTAAAAACTCTCCACAGATGAAAAAGTTTAAGGACAAAGATGGTTAGAATGATTCATCTACTAACCATGAATAATTTTAACTCTTGATTATGTTTGTTTTAAATTCACCTTAATACTTTTTTAAAATTTTTTTACGTGTATGAGTGTTTTGTCTGCATGTACGTCTACGGACCGCACGTATGCCTGGTGCCCATAAAGGCTGTTGGATCCCCTGAAAGTGGAGAAGCAGACAGTTGTAAGCCACCATGGGGGTGCTGGTAATCAACCGTGGGTCCTCTGGAAGAGCAGCCAAACGACTGAGCCATCTCCAGCCCTTTACCTTAAATCTTCTTAGCTTCCAGATCTCGGTGAGGATGGAGGTCTAGAAAGCAACTCACAGTGGCCCTCTCAGTCTTTCCAGTCTGATTCACCAGATGCTGGGGAGGGAGGAGCTTGATGGATGCATGTTTTCAAAGAGACTTCTCAGATATCTTGAGAGTTAGACAAGTTATTTACTTTTTCATAAAGACACTAAGGATGTTGTTGTTTGAGGGACCTAATCCAAGATCCTACAATTAGAAAAGGAAGCCAAGTCACTGGAGGTGAAGCCGCATCCAACAAGACCCACAGGTGGGCAGCTGAGCCAAGTGTGAGAACTCGGGGACTTTGACTCGCAGCCAGTGCTCTCTCCACAGGCAATCATTTTTCTGATGCTGCCTCCTGGCCAACACAAGCATCTCTTTACTAACCCTCTGGAACTTCCAAACTCCCTGAAGAAGTGGGCTGAAGTCTCGGGTTTTAGTATTCTTTGTAAAAAGAAATCGGAAGGAAGGGAGGGAGGGAGGGAGGGGGAAAAGTCTGCCTTTGTGACTATAAATATGGTCCTAAGTAGATTTAATTTCCCAGAATTCTAAGAGCTAGAAATACTCCTGTTGTCTGTCTTCAGGTCTACATGCTATGCCTATCAGTAAGAACTATGCATTTAAAGTAACGACACTGGCAAGGGTGTCAACAGTTCACCGTCCATCATAACTGCTTCTTGTCATGCTCAGGTGCCATCATCTGGCTCAGGAGAGTGGCCACATCCCCCTGTCCAAGTGGAATAAGATGAGCTCCTCCCCATGCAGACTGTGAATCCTCCTGAAAGGAACTCTCCTTCCCCCCGATCCCTGCAGCTCTTTTAGGGTGTAGCTTTGAATCCTCCATGCCTTGGACCTAAGTCCTAGAAACTAGCTTCTCCTGGCCCCATCCCACCTTCTCTCTGTGCCATCATGAGGTCAGTGAAAGTTATAAAAGTGCACAATTAGCTTCTAAGAAGCAGCCTTGAGTGCAGGAGAAGAGGGATTTGCAAGTCCTCAGAGGACCATGAACCCTATTTGGAGGGTAGAGGATGTACCTTGGATTTTTGCAGTGTTTTTCCTTTTAATTGGTCTTATTATGCTACAGTCCAGCCTTCGAGTCACCTAATAGACACAGCCTAAAACAATGTGGTTGAACTGCCGTGGTTGTCTGCCAAGTGAGCAAATTTATTTTAATAATTAAATTAGCAGAGCTCCTGGGGGGACAGAGCCAGCAGCTCAGAGCACCATGGTCCCAAGCTCACAAACAGGACCTCCAAGTGGGCTATCTGTGTCCCACGCCACCTTTCCACTCCATGATGTCAACATACTGTAAAGCCCACTGCCCACTTAATGGAGACAGGAGTTTAGATGACAGAAGCTGAATAATGAAGATGGCAAGTGTCAGCACAGGTAGGTCAGTCTGTCACAGGGCACGTGAAGCCTCAAAACTGCTAGGCATAGATAACATCTGACCTCAAGGGACCTGCAGCCCGTGCTAGCCTACAGAAAGTCAGAAGAATAGTCAAGGACTCAACCATATTTACTCTGATTGGTGTGGGGGTGGGGGTAGATAGGTAGGTGGGTGGGTGTGTGCATGCATGTGCACATGGAAGTCAGAAAACAATCACACGTGTCAGTCCTCACATTCCACCTTGTTTGAGACAAAAGTTTTTGCTGTGCACCACTGTGCTGACCAGACTAGCTGGCTGGCCCTCAACCTTCAGAGGGTTCTCCTGTCTCCATCTCCCATCTCTCTGTGGTTACAGACACATGCCAACACATTCACTCTCACGAGTCCTGGGAATTCAAACACAGGTCCACACACTTGTACTGTTGTACCCTCTTTACCCACTGAGCCATCTTCTTAGCCCTTCACTCTGACTCCTTACAGAGAAAATAGGGCAGCAATCAAGGATGTCCTGGAGCCAGCCTTGTAACTTTGGATAAAGTAAGGCAAGAGTAAATTAACTCATGCTAAAATATAACTGAAATTAATATTACTATCAAAATCAATGATGTAAAAACTTTCCAATACATTGACTAAGAATCAATTCATAAATCGAGTAAGCATTGACTATTATACCTCATCTGGCTTAAGACAGTGCTCTATCTGTAAATTGGTGTATTCCCACATAATTTATATCTTTGTCCACATGAACCGGGAGCACAACAGGCTGACTGAGAAAACAATTTCTATATCAGAAAGACAAATACCATCAATAGGCTTTAGCCTTCATTAAGTCCACTGGCTGTTCTAAGCTTCAGTTTCCTTGTCCACACAAATAAAAAAAAAATTGAAGCTTATCTAGAAGGATATGGGATAATTAAAGAAGAAAAGTCATTTAAAACCTTTAGGACCATGTTTATTTAATAAGTATTATCATTATATGACTAAATTTTATATGCCCTTGATTAAAAATAAAATTGCTAATCAAATAATACTTTGACCACGTCATCCACAGCTTTCCTCAACATCCTTGTTGCCAGAAATAAAATCTGCACCAGAGCAGCCCCTGCAGGAATGCCAAGCAAATGCTTGTTGCGTTGGAAGCCTGACACCACCTACAACAGAAACCATCATCAGTTAATTACCACACCAAGAAGTCATAGGATGCTTCAGAGCACTTTCAAAAGTTGACTACTAAGATGGATGTCTCAGGGACTGGAAAGAAAGACTCTGTGGTTACAAGTGCAGACTGCCCTTTCAGAGGATCCAAGTCAAGAGGCTCACAATTACAGATAAATCCAGCTCCAGGGGCTCCAGTGCCCTCCACCACTTCCATGTATACCAGCACTGTGAGCGTGAGCTCACACACACACACATACACATATTTTTACTTTTTTTTGAGATGGGGTTTTCCTGTGTAACCCTGGTTGTCCTGAAATTATCTCTGTAGACCAGGCTGGTGTCAAACTCAGAAATCTACCTGCCTCTGTCTCCAAAGTGCTGGGATTAAAAGCATGTGCCACCAATGCCTGGCTAATTTTAAATTTTGAAGGCTTCTAAAATGGATATTAAAATTAAAATCTATTTCATTGCTGATATGATTTTAAATTGAATGGAATATATACTATACACACAGGTATTATGTATCTATGTATGTATGAACTGTGCTCCTTCAGGCATGCTAAAGGCTATGATGTTTGTGTTAAAGTATAATCAAATGTCAAATCATTGTTGGTGAGAGTATCGATCACTATTATTTTCAATTTATCTTGCTGTATTTCCCCAAATTTCTGCAACAGATCTGTGATGACTTCATACTCAGAACAAAAATAATTTTGAGAGATTTGGACAACAACAAAATTATCTCAATTGTTATTCCGACAGGGTTAAAGGAAGAGCACTGAGCTTCTTCACTCATGTGGGAGACCAACAGGAGGAACCGAAGGCCATCTTAAACTTCTCTGTAAGATAAATATGGATACAGACATATAGATATCATAGTAGAGGCCCCCGATTCCTGGCCAGGAGGATGAAATGAGGCAGGTTATGATGGCTTTTAGCTGCATGCACAGCATTTGGAAAGTGCTCAGAGCACATTTGCCGCCAGTCATTGCCCTCCATATTCCCAAGCAGAGTTCCATTCAACAGTTCTCAAGAAGAATCTTCCAAGAGGGGACGAAGCCTCTGCCTCCAGTGCCTTCCCAGAGGCCAAGGCCATCCTCCCCATGGAGAGCCAGACTCTTCCCCATGTGCACATTCTGAGACGGCCTGCCCTTGCCATTCATTTCGTTTCCAGTGAACCATACAGCCTGGAGCCCTGCAGGTCACAAGAAGGGCTTGGGAAAGAACGAGGTACGTGCTGCACCCACAGGACATGATGGTGACCTCTTCTACCTATCAAAGGGACAGTTGATGTGTGTGACCCAGGACAGAGAGACCAATGTTGACTTTGCTTTGTTAGAGACTATCTCGGATCCCCTGAGTTTGTTCGATGGATTGTTTGGTGTAGATAACACAGTGCTGTCTCCTCTCTCCAATGCTGTCACAAGAACAGATTAACAAAAACTGCTCTGCATGTCGGAAAATACAGCCCCGGCTAAACAGTATGAGGGAGGGACTTTTTTGTGTCTTCTGTTGACAATTTTCCCACGCTCTTTGAACAACTGTTGTTGGCCTGTACTCAGGGTCATCGTCTCTTCTCTGGAACCATCAGCAGGAAGGTTCAAGACCCAGCATGTGATTCACAGCTAAAACTAAAAGAGGTAGAAGGTAGGCCACAGGAAACCCATGCAATGCAGAAAGTTCCAGACCCTGGAAGCCGTGAGCCCACTCTAGAGAGGGAGGGATTACAAGCCTTTGGCTACAGCTCAAAGAAGGCAGGATCAAAAGTCAAAGAAGGCTGTGAAGCCTAGTGGTAAACTAACCCCAAGGGCTCTGGAGTCAGACCTCTGTTTCTATCCTCCCACTGCTGCCTGCTCAGACAAATATCACAGTTGAACTTCAGCACTCAAGAGGGCCATAGACCAACCTCAGAAGGGTTAGAGACCTAGAGAAGACATAGTTGGAAGACACTCAAGGTGAAGATGGTGGCTTCCATGATATACGGTATCCTTGGATTCTAGACTTTTATTTAATCCCAGCTTTTAAAGGACATTCAGAAAAGGGGGGTGGGTTCCTACTCTAGAGCAGGAAAGCAGCCTGACATGAGATCGATTCCCTAAAGAACTCCTCAAGTACTTCTGGAAGTCCTATAGAAGGGCTATGGAGAACCAATGCCTGCTCTACACATGGGTTGTTACATTCAATTATTAAGGCTGGCGACCCTGATGTCTGGTGACTAAGAGTGGATAGCATTCTGGGTAATGCTTCTGAGTTCCTTAAAGAATCTTTTTAACTGTAGTGTTATTACTATCATCTCATTGTACGGGAAAGGAAGCTGAGGCTCAGGATATTGTCAAAGGCAAGAGAACACAGAAAACAGATAGAAAGGCCAGAAATGGCCTGTGTGTGTAAATCCATTTCAGGCATTTTATTGATTAGTATCCTTGAACAATTTCACACTTTTCCTGTGGAAATCTGTTAAGATTGCCTTTTCTCACACCGTGGCCCCCTTCCACTCATGTCCTGACATTCCTTAAGCAGGGCCTCCATTGACAGGAACTAGAAAGCATAGCCAGGCCCCCATTTCATGTAGTCATTTAGCACGATTCACTGAGGCTCCTTGGAGACTGTTGGTCACTTTTTGTCACTGTGACAGATATCTGAGAGAAGAGTATAAAGGAGAATGGATTTATTCCGGTTTATACTTTCTGAGTCTCCTGTCTGCAGTCAGCTGGCTCCATTGTTCCAGGCCTGACAAAGGCAGAAACACTGTGGCAGAAGCACATGGGAGGGAACAGCTGCTCACATGACATCCGGGAAGCAAAGAACTGGAGAGCGGGAGAGAGAGAAACCTGGGAACAAGATGGACCCTTCCAAGTCCCATCTCCCAGTGACTTACTTCCTTGTGGTTGTAGTACTCCACTGTGTGGGCTCAGTAAGGACTGCATGGGAGGCATATTCATGGTTGCAAACTCTGCCAGACCTCAGCAGAGGGAACCACCAGCATGGCCAGTGCCATACTCAATCGACAGTGGAACCCCAAGTGTCTGAGCTCAGGGGTTTATTCTTTCAGAACTCCTCAGGTATTCTACTGATACCACATGCAGATCATTAGCAATCAAACATCCCGCACAAAAATCCAACACCTACAGACAATACAAAATGCCAAGGCCTATGCATACCTTTTTCCAACAGTGCACAAAAACAATTATTTTAAACACAACTAAAAATAAGCTTCCACAACATTTCCCTTCTTCTGTATTAAAAAAAAAATGCTTTGCCTTTACCACACAATTTAACACTACACCAGCAAAACTATTTACAAGAGAAACAATCATGAGTGTTGCTAATGCAAAGGACCAAATGAAACCAAACATCTATCAAGCTTTCACAATGTCTTTGGACAACAAAAAAACTATCAATATCCAATTATCTGAAATTCACTTATGATCTTCTGGGCTCCTCCAAAGAGCTTAAATCACTTCTCTGGCTCTGCCCTCTGCAGCACACATAACTTGTCCTCCAGACTCTGGCTGGCTTCATTCCATTGCTGCTGCTGTTCTTGGTGATTGTCCCATGGTACTGGCATCTTCAGAAAGCTGGAGTCTCCTGCTGCTACTGGGCTTCCCTTTCACCATTAGCCTCAACTGGGCTTTCTTCATGGTGCTAAGCCTCAACTTCTTTACATGACCCCTTCATCTGGGCCTTCAACTACAACTGAGGCTGCACCAGTGACCTCTCCTGGCCTCTCACAGTGCCAAGCTCCAGCAGCTCTCCATAACCCCTTCATGCCTTCAAAACCAGCACCAGCTGGGTGACTCTTACAGTACCAATTTCAGCTGCCAGCATGAGCTACAACCCCGGCTAGTTCTGGAAACAGTTTCTGTGTGTTGACTCTTAGGAAATGCTTCCCAGGTTTTAAGATAGAGTCTGGTTTGCTTGAAAAACAACTGGTCACTTTGTCTGCAGGAAGGGTTCCCTCATTAGTGGAGTTCTCATCACCATCACCAGTGCCTGGACTGCTTGCCTTTTAAGGTAGTCAAATGGGTGAGTGAGTGGATGGCAAGACAGGTGGATGGTAAGAGGGTAGATAGGTCAAGATAGACAGAGAAACAGACAGTTATGAAAATGGAAGCTGTTGTTACTGAGAAGAAAATATAAGGACACGGTTTTAAAAATCTGAAATATAAAATAATTACAAAAAGTAAGTTATTTCTCTGCCCTATACCACAGTATATTATTGTGTGAGCTTCCAGAAAAGAACTATACACAGACACACAGAGAGAGAGAGAGAGAGAGAGAGAGAGAGAGAGAGAGAGAGAGAGAGAGAGGAGCATGAAATAGTACCATTCTATAGGCCCTATTCTGCTTATTACATTATCCTTAACAATATATCCTAGGGAAGCATGTGCAATCTTTATTCTTTCTTAATGACTATTAATGCCTATTTTTACATAGCCAAGAATACTTTATATAATAATCTTGCACCCTGCTTTTTCACTTAATATTATATCATTAAAAATTCTTACCCCATTAAAAATTATTTGTGAAAAACTATTTTAATGACTGCAAAACATTCTGCTACAGAATAAACCACAATTTACATAGACACTACCTAATTATGAGTATTTGGAATGGTTCAGAAAATCCTATTAATGGCTTCAATGAACATTATGCATAGCCTTTACTGTGTTTCTCTAGTTATAGAAACTTGAGTTCATTCCTATAAAAATTTATTGAAACCTCTTACAAACCTAGTATTGTTCTCCATTCTACTGTGACACCAAGAGCAGATACGATGTGAATATTAATGTTTTAAATAAGCAGAACATGAACGGTGCTGTATGCAAATGCTCTCTGAATGTGTCCATCTCCACGTGGCTCTAGGCAGCAAGACGAATACCTATTCCCATTATTTTTCCTAGATGACTTTTTTCTTTACAAATGACCTTTACCGGCCAGTAGAGTGATGGAGGGGGTCTAGTTCAGAAGCACAGGAGCAAGCCATGCAGCCCCCCTTAAGCTCTCCTTCTACTTAAGGAGAAAGATACTCTCCAGGAGGCTCAGAGGGTTTCACACAAAGGTGGCAAGCTAAGGTTCAAGCTGGTAATAGATGATGCCTTGGCCTCGCTTTTTATGAACACACATTCCGGAGAACCTCACTGAGTGTCAGGGAGGGAGGGGTGAGATCAGACTGAATGACAATGGCTACTTAACCTGTCCGCTCTGCTCTCTCAACAGTACTGTTTTAGTTTTCCTGAGTGGAGGTTCTGTTTCTGTGGATGAAGTTTCGAGCGCCAAAAGGCCACCACATCCTACTCCATTATTTAACCCCTCTGGCTCTAATTTCCTTTACTTAAATTGAGAATAATACCAGGATGAATCTTGCAGGACTAATGGAAGAATTTCACAGGCCAGTTTCTTATAAGTGAGCCAGACTTGTGCCTAGGACACCGTAAGTATTTATCAAGACAGTTTGTGTAATAAGAAAGGAAACACAGCACTGAAGCTTTTCTTAACTGTTTGTAACTTCAACAGAATGACAGAAGAGGCTCAGGAAGATGGAAACCCTTTATAGGAACAACTGAAAATCAGCAATATTCTCCAACACGTTTGGTCACACATGTTACATACGTTCATTTCTATCACCAACGACTGAAGGGAGCCGCAAGGACTTCTCGTCATCTACAACACAGACGCATAGAAGACAAATACTAAATTTCTTCCACTTCTACTTTTTTAAATTATTTACTTACTTGTTTGTTTATTGGTTTGTTTGTTTTGAGATAGGGTCTTTCTGTGTAGCCCTGGCTGTCCGGGAACTCACTTTACAGACCGGGCTGACCTTCAACTCACAGAAATCCACCTGCCTCTGTCTCCTGAGTGCTGGGATTAAAGTGAGTCACCATATCTGGCCCTTATTTTATCTTTAATTATATGTACATGTGCATGTCTGTGTGGTAGTATGTGCACATGAGTGTAGGTACATGTGAAGGCCAGAAAGGGGATCAAACCTCCTGAACTGAAATTACAGATGGTTGTGAGCCATCCAACATGGATGCCGAGGATCAAACTCTAATTGTCAGTACATGTTCTTAACCACTGAGCCATCTCTGCAGTCCCCTTCTACTCTTGCATCTAACTGCTCAGATGAAGGTCAATCAGTCCGGAAGGCACCACAGGCAGATGGACTCACATGAGCAAAGCGTGAGGCCCAGCAGGACACTGTGTGCTCACACAATAACAAGTGACTCACTAGAGACTATGCTAGATCACATCTCATGACAGACGCCACAACCTAGCAGAAAAAAAAAAAAAACAGCCCTCAAAAGACTGGATTTACATGACGATTAGGTTCACTGCCAGCAGTGGTATCTACCCAACAACTGTGAGAAAAGGAACAACCTCTATATTCCTTCTAAATACATCCAATAGGATCACAGAGGTCCCGATTCATTAATAGTGGATGACTTCAATACCCTACCCTCATCTTTATGTATAGGAAAATCTCTCAACAAAGAAAATTCCAAGATCAGATGCATTTGCTGTCAAATTCTACTACACCTTTAAGAAGAGGTCCTCAAATTGTCCCATAAAAATAAAAAGGGAAGGCACACTACCAACTCTTTTTACAAATCAAGTATTACTCTGATACAAAAGCCAGATAATGATACAATAAGAAAAAAATTTAAAACTTCAGGCCAACTTCTTGATGAAAATAAATGTAAATTTATTCAATCAAATACTTTCAAGTTGAATTCAATAATGCATTAAGAAGATCATACCCCATGACCAAGTTAGTTTCATCCCAAGGATGAAATCAGCAAATATAATTCAGGCAGAAATGACATGATTATCTCCATAGTGTTGGAAAAGGTCCTTGACAAAGTTTGACATCTTGTCTGAAGAAATTAGAAACTGAAAAAACACAAGATAACAAAGCCTGTATGTGACAAATCTATAGCCAACATCACATGAGATGGGGGGAAACGGAAAGCATTTCACACAATATCATGAATAATACAAGGGTGCCCACTCTCAACCCTCATAATGACCAAAGTCATGGCTACATAGTGATGAAGAAAAAGAAACAAATGGAATACAACAGGAAAAGAAGTCAAAATATTCCTATTACAGATGATGTGGCCCTATAAGACCTTGAAGACTCCACCAGGAAAAAAAAAGTCTTGACACACACTCAAGAAAAATAACAAGATGCAAAATCAACAAACACCAGAAGCCTGTCTGTATACAAGTAGTGAACTTGCTGAGGAAGAAATCACTTGAGTTTCAAAAGGAAAAAAGATAACTAGGAACAAACCTAACCAAAAAGATGAAAGAACCATACAATGAAAAATCTAAATCAGTAAAAAAGAAAGAAGAAAGAGAGAGAGAAAGAGGGAGGGAGGGAAGGAAGAAGAGAGGAAGAGAGGAAGGGAGGAAGGGAGGGAGGGAGGAAGGAAGGAAGGAAGGAAGGAGTTGAAGACAGCAGAAGACAGACCTCTCATGCTCATGAATTGTCAGAATTAGTATTGTAAAAATGGCTTATATTGCCAAAGTAGTCTAAAATTTCAATGCAATCTCCATTCAAATCCCAATGACATTCTTCTCATAACTACTAAAAAAAATCCTAATATTCAAATGGAAGCACAAAATAAATAACCAAAGTAATCCTAAGAAGAAAGGATAATATTGGCGGAATCACAATACTTGGTCTCACATTATATACAGAGCCATGGCAACAAAGATTGTTTGGTGCTAGCACAAAGCAGGCATCAGAGGAGAGGAAAGGAAAAAGGAAAAAGGAAAGGAAAGGAAAGGAAAGGAAAGGAAAGGAAAGGAAAGGAAAGGAAAGGAAAGGAAAGGAAAGGAAAGGAAAAAAGGAAAGGAAAAAGGAAAGGAAAAAGGAAAGGAAAAAGGAAAGGAAAAAGGAAAAAGGAAAGGAAAGGAAAGGAAAGGAAAGGAAAGGAAAGGAAAGGAAAGGAAAGGAAAGGAAAGGAAAGGAAAGGGGAAAGGAAAGGAAAGGAAAGGAAAGGAAAAAGGAAAGGAAAGGAAAGAAAGGAAAGGAAAGGAAAAAGGGAAAAGGAAAGGGAAGGAAAGGAAAGGAAAGGAAAGGAAAGGAAAGGAAAGGAAAGGAAGGGAAGGAAAGGAAAGGAAAGGAAGGAAAGGAAAGGGAAGGAAAGGAAGGAAAGGAAAGGAAAAAGGAAAGGAAAGGAAAGGAAAGGAAAGGAAAGGAAAGGAAAGGAAAGGAAAGGAAAGGAAAGGAAAGGAAAGGAAAGGAAAGGAAAGGAAAGGAAAGGAAAGGAAAGGAAAGGAAAGGAAAGGAAAGGGAAAGGAAAGGAAAGGAAAGGAAAGGAAAAAAAGGAAGGAAAAGGAAAGGAAAGGAAAGGAAAAAGGAAAGGAAAGGAAAGGAAAGGAAAAGGAAAGGAAAGGAAAGGAAAGGAAAGGAAAGGAAAGGAAAGGAAAAAGGAAAGGAAAGGAAAGGAAAGGAAAGGAAAGGAAAGGAAAGGAAAGGAAAGGAAAGGAAAGGAAAGGAAAGGAAAGGAAAGGAAAGGAAAGGAAAGGAAAGGAAAGGAAAGGAAAGGAAAGGAAAGGAAAGGAAAGGAAAGGAAAAAGGAAAGGAAAGGAAAGGAAAGGAAAGGAAAGGAAAGGAAAGGAAAGGAAAGGAAAGGAAAGGAAAAAGGAAAGGAAAGGAAAGGAAAAAAGGAAAGGAAAGGAAAGGAAAGGAAAGGAAAGGAAAGGAAAGGAAAGGAAAAAGGAAAGGAAAGGAAAGGAAAGGAAAGGAAAGGAAAGGAAAGGAAAGGAAAGGGAAAGGAAAGGAAAGGAAAGGAAAGGAAAGGAAAGGAAAGGAAAGGAAAGGAAAGGAAAGGAAAGGAAAGGAAAGGAAAGGAAAGGAAAGGAAAGGAAAGGAAAGGAAAGGAAAGGAAAGGAAAGGAAAGGAAAGGAAAGGAAAGGAAAGGAAAGGAAAGGAAAGGAAAGGAAAGGAAAAAAGGAAAGGAAAGGAAAAAGGAAAGGAAAGGAAAAAAGGAAAGGAAAGGAAAGGAAAGGAAAGGAAAGGAAAGGAAAGGAAAAGGAAAGGAAAGGGAAAGGAAAGGAAAGGGAAAGGAAAGGAAAGGAAAGGAAAGGAAAGGAAAGGAAAGGAAAGGAAAGGAAAGGAAAGGAAAGGAAAGGAAAGGAAAGGGAAGGAAAGGAAAGGAAAGGAAAGGAAAGGAAAGGAAAGGAAAGGAAAGGAAAGGAAAGGAAAGGAAAGGAAAGGAAAGGAAAGGAAAGGAAAGGAAAGGAAAGGAAAGGAAAGGAAAGGAAAGGAAAGGAAAGGAAAGGAAAGGAAAGGAAAGGAAAGGAAAGGAAAGGAAAGGAAAGGAAAGGAAAGGAAAGGAATGGAATGGAATGGAATGGAATGGAATGGAATAGAATAGAATAGAATAGAATAGAATAGAATAGAATAGAATAAGCACATACAGCTACAGCAACTTAATTTACAATAAAAGGTGCCAAAAATATTCATTGGGAAAAAAGACAGCTTCTTCAACAAATGGTGCCAGCGAATTTGGGATCCTCAACGCAGAAGAATGAAAGAAGACCCATCTCTCTCACTCTGTCCAAACAGATCATAACCTTTAGTGTAGGATGTGAAACTGCTAGGGGTTAGTCCTTTAAGGTACAGACACAGGTGAGGGATTTCTACAGAGAACTCCAACAATAAAGGAAACAATCCCAGGGATTGACAAATGTGACAACACAGAACTAAAAACCCTCCTCGCAGCAAACACTCTGCAGAGTGAAGAGCCTGCTGACCGGGGAAAGATAGCTTTGCCAACTGTACAGCAGATGGAAGATTAGTGTCTAGAATACAAAAGGAGCTAGAAAATCAAGTCACAAGAAGAAATAAACCGAATCATCTGATCAATGAGTGAGCAGATGAACTGAGTAGGCGGTTCTGAAAAGCAAGCACAGGTGCAACGGAAGATGTTTGAAAACATGTCCCATATCCCTAGTTACCAGGAAAATCTATATTAACATCGTTTTGAGATTCTGTATTACTTTACCACTGCTGCAACAGAATACCTAAATTTAAGCAATATAAGAAAAGGAGGGTTTGCTTTGGCTCACAGTTGGAAGCTGTAGCTCCCATTGGTGAGGAAATCATGGCAGCAGGAGCTGAGACAGCTGCTCACATTGCACCCATAATGCGGAAGGAGAAATCTGGTTTCAGTATGCTTTCTCCCTTGTTTTCTTTAAACCAGAACCCCGGCTCATGTAATACTGCTGCCCATTATTTAATTGGGGGTCTTGTGAATTCAATCTAGAAAATTCCTCACAGACACACCCAAAGGTCTGTCTCCTAGGTGATTGTAGAGCCTGTAAGGTTGACAATGGGATTAACCATTCAAGATTCCATCCCACCCTAATCAGAATGGCCATGGTCAAGAAAATAAGCTACCACAAATGTTGATGAAGATGTGGGGGAAGGGGAACTCTTTCGCACTGTTGGAAATGGAGACTACCATAGCCAGAAAGGAAGTCAGTGTGAAGGTTCCTTAAAGAGCTAACAACAGAAGGCTGTATGAGACAGCTGAACCACTCCTGAAGGACTCAAAGTGAACGTACCACAGAGAATCTTACATGGCCATATTTATTCACAATACCCAAGAAACTGAACCAGCCTAGATGCCCATCAATAAATGGACAAATAAAGAAAATGTGGGATATATTCACAATGGAATTCAGCTGTAGAGAAAAGTGAAATAAACCAGACTCATAAAGACAAATACCATGTTTCCTTTTATATAAGGAATCTAGATGGGAGGAGGGGTGGATCCGTGGGGAGCGGGGGGAGAGAGTGATGGCACACTCATGACATGAAAGCAAGAGAAATGCTATTTGGGCAGATGTAGAGACCAGAAAGAAGTCAGAGGAGAGATTATGGTGGCCGGGAATACATTTTTTTAAAATATTTTGAGGCAACAACTGTTTGGTTTAGTGGTACTTACAAAACTAAACAAATGTGAGACAAGTAGCAACAGGTGACCAAGTTAGCATGCAGAGCGGCGGGCTTCGTTACGACACTGTCAGACATGCGTGACATGGTGGGTTATCCTCAGTCAGGTGACTTAAGAATAAGGTTGTTATTAAGAATCATCCAGATGAGAGCCGGGTATGGTAGCACATGTCTTTAATCTCAGTTCTTGGGAGGCAGAAGCAGACGGATTTCCGTGAATTCAAAGCCAGCCTGATCTACATAGTGAGTTAGTTCCAAGACAGCCAGAGCTAAGGGAGGGGAGGAGAAGGGAGGGGAGGAGAAGGGAGGGGAGGAGAAGGGAGGGGAAGGGAGGGGAGGGGAGGGGAGGGGAAGGGAGGGGAGGGGAGGGGAGGAGAGAGGAGGAGAGAGGAGGGGAAGGGAGGGGAGGAAAAAAGAAGAAAAGGAAAGGAAAGAAAAGAAATCCAGATGAGAAGTGTTGAAAGAAAAGTCAGAAAAAGAAGAAGAACCATCAAGAGACACTGAAGCTGTGGGACTTTATGACAAAACTAAAGAAACAGAAGCTACAGTTGTCCCAAACACCCATGTCAGGACCACAGGAGATCAGAGCACAGCACAATCAAGTGCTGCTGACTGGCAGCCACTCTTTGCAGGTGGGAGGGCTAGGAACAGAATTTTCTGGTAATGCTAAGAAATAGAGGAGTCCAGGGCTTTGGGGGTTCAGAAACACCTAAAACAGACAGTTATTTGGACCAGAGCAGGGTCGTACATGGTCTTTACCCATTTAACTGTCTAGCTAAGCATCTGCTCTGCAGAGAAGCACTCCCCCGGCACCCCCCTCCCCACTTCCCAGTGCAAGTACCACAAAATGCCCAGGGTAGATGACCGCATGGTATCTTAGTTATATTCCTCTTCCCGTGCCTCCAGACTGAGACCTCCTCACAGTGTCCTCACCTCGCAGTGTCTGGCACACAGCCCCACTTCAGCAAGAGCCCTGTGGTGCAGGATATTTATTGTCTGAGAGCCAACAATGGTCACTCTCTGTCGGACAATTGTGCTACTGTCCCTTAACCTGTTAGAACGGATGAGGAGGTGAACATTCTGACGAATTGAATCAAGACACTCATATGCTGTCTGCTGCATTGTAAGTGCACTGCAAAACCATCTGCCCTTTTCTATTTCTGCCACCATCGTTTCTTTAGCTCCACCTCTTGAGTTAATGTGACCCAAAAAAAAAAAAAAAAAAAAAAAATTCAAGTCTGGACTTCTGTAAAACCAACAACAGTAACAACAAAACTGAAGATCAAACTCCAACCCAAAAGTTGATGACATGTAACGTGTTTTTCTATTTTAATTATTTTTTTGCATCTGAACCTGTTAGTGATCTGAATGGATTGTAAAGTGTGTGGCAGGGGTTTCTAAGATTTAATTTGGGCTTTACAAGCAGTGAAAGCAAATGAGGCGCTCATCTCAAAGTAATTTCTCAACCGGAATTATCGTTCTTGGTGTGTTGACAAGGAAAGAAAAGGCCCCACACCGAGTAAGGAAGTCACAAGGAGAATCTGAAGAAGACACAAAATGGAATACAATTCTTGATTCCCAGCACCCAGCCCATGGCGATGCATCCTTACTGGGCGGCTAAGTCACCTGACCCTTTTTAACTATTTATTCATCCGTGTGTCCATGTGTGTGCAGACACACACATGTGTGCATATGTAGATGCTAGAGGACAACTTGGGGTAGCATCATAGGAAATGCTATCCACCTCCTTTTGACACAAAGTCTCTCATTGGCCCAGAGCTGATCAATTAGTTTAGGCTGGCTGTCTAACAAGCCCCAGGGATCTTTCCCTCTCTGTCACCCCAGTGCTGAGAACAAATGTGCATACCACCATGCCTGGCGTTTTTACATCAGTTCTGGGGATCAAACTCAGGTCCTCATGCTCCATGGCAGGCACTTTACCCACTGGACCGTCACCCCAGTTCAAGCACACTCATTACAGGTTTATAGACGGCAGTCCAGATGTGCTGAACCAGATTCTCCTGGGTGGTTCTCAGGGGCTTCTCAGCTAATTCCTGCAAAGGCCCCAGTCTGAATGCCACTGGTCGGATGGTTCTTAGGCTACGCTATACTCACCCCTTCAAGTGGCTCTGCTCTATTTGGTCTAACCGCACTGGCATTGTGTGAGTCTAAAGGAAGGCAGAGAACAGGCACCACAGAAAGCCCTTTGACTCTCCCTCATATCCTGCCACACCCCACAGTCCTGGAGGACAAGAATCAGCGCAGCTTAATCCATCCCAACACCCTCCATTTCCCTTCTGTCCTGCATCTGGAAGACTATGATGGGACAGCTCCCTGCTCCCAATTCTTCTAAGTTCATTTTTTTTTTGTTCTCTGTACAATTAATTAGCTAATAATTTTTGCTTCTGATCCATTCCTCATTAAAAAGCTGAATCCCCGAGTTGGAGCTGTCGGAACAAAGGTAGGAGAATTTATGTCTTAATTTTGGTTCATTATGGCAGGAAGCCTCTTGCTCCCGTCACTGTCTCTCCTCAGCCCCCTCCCCTCCATCTCTGATGGCTCTGTGACCCTAAATGCCTCTCGCTCGCAGCCACCATGGAGACACTGTCTCTGCCCTTTATCTTCTCTTGCCTCATTAAGAGAAATGAACCTGAGTCTGAGAAAGACGACACAAGGGAAATAAAAATGGAATCCCTTGGTACCACCTATAATGAATTGTTATGAAAACCATGAAAATATCTGTCTGCAGATATTGTCCTCTGATTTGAAGTCAGTGTTGTAAGCGGTAATTTTTGTCATTAAAGCTGTTAATCTGCTCAGCACTCCTCATAAGTTTTTATGAAGAAAAACAGCCCTACTGCCTTGCTGCTCATTGCAGGGTACTTTAGAGGCCAACACACATGCAGAGCACCGTGGAATAATTAGCTTTAATTATGGTTGATTCTCCTGTCTATTGAAAGTGGAAGGACTTCAAGCAGTTCAGGCCGAGGCTGGGGCCTGGTCTGCCTTGGAGCTGTTAGAGAAAGAGCAGCCTACAGTTTCAACTCTGAGCCCTGACCCACAGCCAAAGGCCAAAGCCATGAGACCACCAGCACCATGCACTCGCCAACGTATACCACCACTAGCACCACCAGCAGCAGCCCAGTCAACGAAGCTGGATTTAGACCATCACACTTGCAGAAGCATGGAGGTGCACATTCATTCACAGATACACATGCCACACAGGGACACATGCCTACAACCTCTCCATTCAGTATCCAGTGGCTGTAATCAAATCCAACCACCACAAACCTATACCATCCAAGACTCAAATGTTGGGCTGGCTACTTTCTGTCAACTAGATACGAGCTAGAGTCATCTGGGATGAGGAACCTCAATGGAGAAAATTCCTCCATCAGATTGCATTTTTTTAAATTATTGATTGATGTGGAAGGGTCTAGCCCTCTAGGGCTGGTGCTACCCCTGAACAGGTGGTCCTGGGTTGTGTAAAAAAGCAAGCTGAGAAAGTCATAAGGAGTGAGCTAGTAATCAGCACTCTCCCGTGTTTCCTGCTTCAATTCTTGCCTGCAGCTTCATGCTCTGAGTTCTTACCCTGAATTCCTGTCATGATGGAATATTTGGTCAGTGTTTTATCACAGCAATAGACAGCAAACTAAAGCAAGAATGTATCTAATCACAGCATATATACCAAGTAATGAGATAGGCACGAGATATGAGTGATGACTAATTTTGGTTGTTCACATGACTGCCATCTAGAACCAACTAAAACACAAGCTGATGTCCACTCCTGTGAGAGATTTCTTGATCAGATTATCTAATGAAGATCTATCCTAAATGTGGGCAGCACCTTCTCCTTACAGCCCAGATATGAGGACATGGAAGAAAGCAATGCTGCCTTTTGCCTGCTTGTCCTCTCACTCTTGTTAGCGTGTTGATCTACTGTGTTTCTGAAGCATACTCAACTGATACTAAAATCACCATCACTCTTATAAAGGAAAAAGCATTTAACTGGGTCTGGCTTACAGTTCAGATGTTTAACTCATTGTCAGCATGGCAGAAAGCATGACAGCATGCAAACAGATATGGTGCTGGAGAGGTAGCTGAGAGTTCTACATCTGGATCTGCGGGCACCATGAAGAGAGTCCCTGGGCCTGGCTTGAGCACTTGAAACATTAAAGCCCACCCCCTTTGACATACTTCTTCCAATAAGGCCATGTCTCCTAATAATGCCACTCCCTCTGAGCCTATAGGGGCCATTTTCATTCAAACCATCACATTCCATTCCTTGGACCCCATAGGCTAGTAGCCATATCATAATGCAGAAATGCATTCAGTCCAACTTCAGAAGTCTCCATAGTCTACCAGTTTCAATACTGTTTAAAAGTTCAAGGTCCCTTCTGAGACTTATGGCAATTTCTTAACTGTAACCCCCTGTAAAATCAAAGTGAAAAATCAGATCACGTACTTCCAACATACAATGATTCAGGATATACATTACCATTTAAAAATGGGAGCATAGTGAGGAAATACTGGACCAAAACAAGACCAAAAACCAGCTGACAAACTCCAAATTCCGCATCTCCATGGCAACGTGCTTTTCAGATCTCCAATTCCTTTCAGCTTTGTTGACTGCAAAAAAACTGTCTTATGGGCTGGTTCCATTCCTTGTTAGCTGCTTTCCTCGGCAGGTATCCCACACATACACACATAGTCAAGATAAAAATCTTTTAAAAAGTCAGACAAAGATAGATGGGAGGGAGGAAGGGAGAGGGAGAGAGGGAGGGGGAGAGAGAAAGAGAGAGAGAGGGAGAGGGCGAGCACACACAGAAGGTAACAGAGATGCAAAGGCATGTAGGTCTAAGATGACTATTCTTGGCTATCAATTTGACTACATCTAGCTTAAGTAAAACCTGGACATGGAGGACATAACCTGTGAGGGATGTTTGCTAAACTTGAAGTTGGAAAATCCACTTCTAATCCATATCTTTTCAGATGAGGAAAGACACACCTTTAATCCAGATCATTTGAGCTTGGAAAACCCACCTCTAACCTGGGCCACGCCTTCTGCTAGAGCCTACATAAGGACCTGGGAAAAGAAAGCTTTGCTCTTTGCCTGCTTATTCTCAACCTTGCTAGTAAGTCCCTTCCTTCACTGGCATTATAACCTGCTTCTTCAGGATCCTGCCATATACTGAAGACCAGCTTAGACACCCAAACTTGTGAGCAGCTACTAAATTCTTGGACCTTCTGTTCACAGTCAGCCATTGTTGAAGTAGCTGGACCACAGCCTGTAAGTCATTCTAATAAATCCTCTTTCAGTATAAAGAGAGATTCAGTCTACAAGTTCTGTTACTCTCTAGAACACTGACTAATACAGGTACTAAAGACACGTTTTGCCTTTTTCATGAATTTTGTATGGGAAAACACCCTTAAGGACAAAGAAAAAGGTACTTCAAAACCAGCAGTAGGAGGTAGAGGTACACTGTCATTTCTGGATCTTGGCCACTCTAGCCCCAAGCATTTCTGCCTGGATGCCATGAAGGACTGTGTGCGAATGAGCATCTGTCTTCAGCAGATTGAATTTTGAGACATTTGAAGTTCTTGC